>CM016615.1:105536956-106003101 GCA_005393395.2 Gossypium australe
GTTGGAATTGGAGATTCCTTTGTTCCGAAAGCATACAAACATCACATCCAGCACGTTAGGACGTGATGTTTTAAACCCTCGTAACCAAAATCATCTCATGATTTACAAAATTCATTAAAAGGATATTTAGTTATTTGGACGAACGAAAAACCGAAACTCAGCACGTTACATTGCCTTGTTTTTTGAAATCCTTATCCCGATATAACAAAACGTCATATCCAGTGAATTAGGACACGACAATTTTGAATTCTCAAAAATAAGTTTTTATTTAACCTTTTTTTTTAAAAAAAAAGAAAGTAACAAGTTCTTTGGACTCAAAGAGAAAAATCGAAACCCAGTAAGTTAGGGTACGATTTCCTTCGAACCTTAGAACGCAGAGTATTTGCTTTTTTCAAAACCAAATGCATCAAAGAAAATATAATATGATTGTAATAAAAATAAATCATAATGCCAATATGCTCAATGGAATAAAAGTGTGGGTGATAATATGAAATAATAAGAAGGAAAAAATAATTAAAAAAATTAAGTAAAAAATAATAAAAAAAACAAATAAATAATTAAAAGAAAAGAAAAGAAAAGAAAACAAAAATAAAGCTAATATCAAATTAACAAATAGATAATAATATACAATAATTTAAGATAAAAAAATAATAATAGTAATAATAAATAATAATAATAATAAAATGGAAATTGTTAATAAATAAATAATAATAAAATAATGATATATGTTAATATACAAATAATGTAAAAAAAAACAACAATAATGAAAATAGTAATAATAATGGATACTAAAATAATAATAACAATACAATAATAATAAATATAATAATAATAATAAATATAGCTATAGTAATAATAATAATATATATAAAAATAATGGTCATAATAAAATAAAAATAATAATACAAATGAATATAATGATAATTATAAGGTTAAAAATAAAATGATAGTAATAATAATATTAAAGTAATAATTATAATAGACAAATAATAATAATGTTAATAATGATAAAAAAATTAATAATGAAGTAACAAAAATTACAAAAGAAAAAAAAATGAAATTGAACTTCAACTTCAACTTCAACTTGAAATAAAATTTGGGGCGAAATCGAAAATAAAATTAAAAGGAAAGAGACCTTGTTGAACGCGCCTCAAAAGGACATGGACTAATTATGAAATTATTCCCCTGTCCAAAATGCACCGTGTCAATGAGGACCAAAATGAATCAGAAAAGAAAAGACTGGGCGAATTTAAAAAAATAAAAAAACTGAATTTAAAAATAAAAAAATGCGGAAGGGCTTGATGTGCAAATAGCCCATTTTAAAATAAAACACGCGATCCTACGGGTCGGGTCAGCTGTGCGCGGATCCTGGATGAAACGACGTCGTTTTGGGCTATAGAAACCAGCCCCAAAACAGCGCTGTTTTAGTCACCTACATAAATTTTTTTTTAATTTTTCATTCTTTACTTCAACAGAGAAAAAAATGGAGAGCCTTCACAATGCTCTCCCTTGGGCGATTTTCGGTGAGTTCGCCGGTGAGACTCGCCGCCGTCTGCCGCCGTTGCCGGCTACCGCACCCCAACAAATGTAAGTTTTTTTTTAGTATTATATATATATATATATATTGTTTAAAAACAAAAATAAAATAAAATAACAGTACTCGGAAATAAAAAATTAAAAAATAAAAAAAATTAAACAAAACCTTGGCTGATTTGATTCTTTTTTTTGTTGTATTTATGTATAAATCTCTCTGTATTTGTGTATATTCCTGTCCTTTTACAAATTTTTGGGGGTTTTATATAGCCTCGAAATAATAAATAAAAAAGGAAATGTATTCTTTCGATATTTGTTTCTTTCCTTTTGCTATGGTTTTCCCTGTTTGCAGGTTGGGAGTGAGAAGTCCGGCGATGACTGGGCGCGGATTGCGGAGCGAAGAGAGGCTGGTGGCTGTGGCACTTGCGGCGCCTAGGGTTTCAGAAAACCCTAGGCTTCTGATTTTGCTTAAGCTTTGGGCCCTTTTGGGCCGTGTGAATTTTGGGCTCGGGTGTAATGGAGTATTGGGTTTGGATAGTTTATTGGTTTGGGTCTATTCGGGTAGTGGGCTAGTTTTGGGTCTGGTTGGGCTATGGGTATTGGGCTTGTTTTGGTGTTGTAACTGGACTGTTTAAAAAACATTAGTTGTTTATTCATTTTAGTATTATTTATTTATTTGTTTAAGCCCGGACAAAATGGGCTGATTACACAATGAATAACTCTATTTTAAAACTAGTGCAATTTATTTTATCTAATAATTCTAAATTACGTTATAAAAGTTAATTTAGTAATATGATGAAAAACAAATAATATATTTGTGAGTTTAAAAATTTCTCCAAATTCATACTTATATATATAGTATAAAGTGATATATAACAATTGTATTTCCATAACATGCAAAATTTTAACAGACAAACATAATTATTATAAATATATATTATAGATATGTATATAACAACTACTCCATAATATACAAAATTTTTACTAGATAAATAGAGTCTTAAATTCAAATTTTCCTTGAATTAGTTAGTATTGATAGGAAAAATAAATTGAGAGTAAATAAATAAAATAATTACTATGTCGTGAAAGAATCACTACCTTAAAAGTAAATCCACCCTGATCATGTCGACTCCCTAAGATTAACACAATACTTTAATAATCGTACAAATAAATATACATGTACTGCTCAATGAGAGTAAGAGGCAATATTATATTTAAATCCTCTTAGTAACATTTTCTCAACGGGATTACTCACCTTGCATTACCAATAATTTCATGTTAAGTTAAAATTATCTATTTGAATGATTTCAAATTAAAGTTATTTTAAAACTAATATTATTAATTTTTTATAATAAAATAATTAAATTAAAATTAGAATTAAACAATGGAATTTTGGAATTTGGGGATAAGCATATCCTTGGATCATTTTGAAGCACCCAAAACGTAATTTTCATGGTGCCAAATTTCGCAATGTTGAAGTAATAGCTTGGTCTTCACTAGAATCCAAGCTTTGACGGAGATTGTGAATGAATAGGATTTGTTCCAATTTTGAACATTGTATAGCCAAAGTAGATAGATACGTGTGTTTGTGGTTCAAGTTAGTTCTTGTGATAGAAAGAATAAATAATTTTAAGTTGGAGTCTAACTATGGTCTTGACTTAGTTCAATTTGAATATATAACTTATTTTGTAAACTATATAAATGATCATTCAACTAAGTCCCTTAGACGGCTACACTCTCAAACAATCATTAGGGTTGGGCTTGAATTCATGATTAAATATTCTTTATCTAAATTAGTTGATAAAATGATCAAAATTGAAAATTTCATTTTCAAGAATCAAATGATTTGTTTAATTACATACAACTGTTACTTTGATTTTTTTTTTAATTAGATGGATTGAATTATTATGTATTTGGTTAAATCGAATTTTAAAAATTTTGAATTATTTTAAATTTGTGTTAGCTTCAAATTTTAATTGTTTTAGATTTTAGTTATTTTAAGTTTAAATTATTTTAAATTTGATTTAATTTAAATTATGATCATTAGTAATTTTTTCTAAGTTGAGTCCCTTGATTTTAACTCGAACTATTTAAGTTATTTAATTATATAATTTCAAATTTAAAATATTTTAAAATTTAAATTATTAACATTTCATTATTAAATGGAAGCTTGTATTGCGATAAGCATATTCTTGGGTTGATTTTAAGGTACCGAAAACGTAATTATCATTGGTGTTTGGGTTGGGCCCTCACTCGTTGAAGGCAATAATAGGTGGTATGGCCCATGCATGCCTATGGCAGCTATCACATCAAACTTTTTTCATTGGAAATTGGAACTTTATGTTCAATACCTACTTATCTTATACGGAAGCTAGCTTTAATTGCCCTTTATGGGCATTTTTCACTACCACAATAAATTATATCTAGATATTTATTTTCTTAAAAAATAAAAAATAATAAGAAAGGTTAAGATCTAGATTTAGTTTTTATATTTCTTACATCTAGAAGTCTCCCTCTATGTGACATGTTCTTTTTCTATGTAAATTTACTTGTGTGGGACGTTTTTAGGGTTTTTCAATTTGTTGTGCGGTGTGTAGTGTAAGCAGTTAATGTTGGGTTTGTTTTTTCATTTTACTATGAGATAGATATGGAGAGAGTCTTAAATAGATCCCCTTAGACTTTTAACAACCATCTTCTTCTGCTCCATAATTTGATGGATACTGAAGATCCACTATGTGTGCCTCTAGTGTTTGCAGATTTTTGTGTGTAAATCCATGATCTACCAAGTGGTTTGATGATTAAGGCAATGGCATGACAGTTTGGCGATTTCCTTGATAAATTTTCCAATTATGACTCTAAATTGATCAGTCACAGTGGGAGGGGTTATATGCGTGTGAGTGTTAAGGTGGATGTTCAAAATCCATTGAAAAGGAGGAAGAGATTAGATTGCCTTAAAAGGATCAAGTTTATGTTTGGTTTCAATATGAGAACTTGACTCTCTTATGTTTTCTCTGTGGCCATTTGGTTCATAATGATAATTTTTGTCCCATTAGGATTGTTTAGGGAAAGAAGATCCTAGATATGGGTCGGATGTTTCTTTCTAGACGACTCTCCAAAAGGCTTCGACGGTGACTAGTTGTTGGTTAAATGAAGAAGGTGATGACATTTCAAATATTTTGAATTCATAGCTAAATAAGGAGACTGATGTGAGGAGTTTCCTTAATCAATGGATTCATTTGGGATTTAATTTGGAAGGTAGGACTAGTTACGCATTGAGTGCAAATCAGTAGATGAGCGAGTTGAAGGCTATGAATAAGGAGAATATTGGGTTAGAAGGGGAGGACTATCAGTTGGAGGTTGTTGATGGGAATAAGTGACCACAAATGACTTTATATGACACTGAAGGTTTGGTTTTGAAGAATGCTACTGAGATCTCAAAAGGCATGATTGTAATGGACCATTCTATTATATCAGTAGGTCTATTAAAGTAGACCAGCCGATGACAATAGAAATCTTAAGCTGGAATGCCCTTGGTTTAGGAGTTCGTGGTCAGTTCGTAGACTTTTGTATATGCTGAAGAAACATATCCCCAATATTGTATTTTTTATATTGAAACCAAAGTAGATAGTAGGCGAGGTCCAGTGAAGGTTGAGGCCAACTCCAGTGATGTCCCGACACCTAGTAGTGGGTATCACGATACTAAAGCCTGGGTGTCGCGATATCGCTGCCTGATGTGGAGAAAATTTACTACTGGGGTAGTTTTTGTCCAACACCAACCCCAATCTCAATTATAATACAATGTCCAAGGGCATTTTGGTCTTAAATTTTAGGTTGTAATTAAATGTTAAAAGCCACTTTTGGCTAAGAAAAAAAGTAGGTTGTTATCTTCCATCTTTTTAACTTACTATCTTCTTCTTCATTTTTCTAGGCCTTAGTGTTCAAATTTTCTAAGTTTTAGTTGTGCTAGTTGGCAGTTAATTTGTTTTTACTGTATCTTTGTCTTAATTGATATTTAGTATTCAAAATACTATTTGTATTTTCAGTTTAATCCATTGTCATTAATATAACTCAGCTCCATTTTCTTTTCTTCGACCATGCATGGGTAATTTCATTTCCCCCACATAAACTTCGGCAACTCCCATCAGCTCATTTACAGTATGGTAAGCAACCTCGCTTCTTGAAGCTTGGTTTGGATAAACAACCTCTGTTGAAGCTTGAGATAGACTCCTTTTTTAGTTAGCGATCACATTAGCAGGAGAAAATGGGAATTCACCTAAATGAGTTTTACCCCTCTAAGCATAAAAGCTTTATGAAGGATTACCCACAAATTTTAAGGAACCTCTAGGTGGAGGAGCACTATCAAGATCACTTGACGACACAAAAATGTTAGGCACAATAGAGAGATTGTTGTCAATGGTCACCAGAGTACCTTGAAATGCCTTTAAACTAATAGTGGATAGTGGACTTTTCAGTCACCTTGTCCTCACGAAATTCTTCTATTTATTGATGAATGGGGGTCCTTCACTTTCTTTTGGCGAGACTTTTCCCATGTCATATGAGTCTTTTCTTTACTTTATTGAGACTTGCTTATTTTCTAAGAGGACCCTAAACCTTAGAACATGTCTCTTCGTGGCCATGAGCCTACTTAGTAGTATTTTTTTTTGTTTTTTAACATGTGGATTAGTATCCCTTCTAGGTTCATTGCTCTTGGACCATTTATCCCCATCAATGTACTTGGCCAAAGAAAGAATGACCATTGGATCTTCTAGTGGGTCTCTAATAGATGAAGTTCATAAAGACAAATTTAAGGATAAACTTGAACTTCTTGTAAAAAAAAAAGAAGAAAAGAAGAAGAAGAATATAAACAACACTAGTTTTATGAAATAAGGTTTGCGAGCTATTAAATCCTGACACACACTAGAGCTATAAGTTCAAAGTCAATGGTATCCCATAGTCTCGCCATAATAAAACATTCAAATGAGCTACATCATGTACATCATAGTCATCCAAGCCAATTAAATCTATCACATGGTTGTTTGTGTAGCTTGTCATAATGATAAAAAGGGAATATCACCTTCACCAACTTCCTCTACTTCACTATGAGCTTCAACAATGCCTACACTAGCAACAACAACAATGTTAACACATTTACTAGAATCATTAGTACTCATCAAATTATCTTTACATGAATATTTTTTGTGTTGACTTTCACTTATGCCTAATTTACAGTAATTGTAAGGAATTGTTTTTGGCTTAGCAACTCTCAATATAATCAACCCCAAGGCATCTTTTGCTCTACGATGCTAGGATTTTTTTGCCCATCTATATTTATGCATCGCCTAACATCATCTAGCTTGAAACCATTTGAACTCATTTCTTCTAGGCAATACTTCCAAATATTTTTTATGGTCAACAAATCTTCTGTAACACCCCAAACACGACCTAGAAGTTACGACTGAATCTGAAGAAATTACATTGACTCATTTCGAAAATTTGTTTCAGTAAGTATTTAGCAAATACAACTTTCGCAAACAGTCATTAGAAAGCCATTTGTTCACTTTCAGAAAACACTTAAGAAATTACTTAATTATCAGCGAAGAACCTTTTTTAGAGTTTTAATTTTGAAAATTGAAATCCATTTTTTTTACTTATGTGATTTTTTCGTTTCACTATAGAAAATATCAATTACTGAAAAATTAAACAAAACCCAAAATGAGTTCAAAAACATATTACGAAATTCATCATATATGCATCAAGTGAAAAAATAATCCGAGCTCCTACACGCCGTCCGATCCTAAGTTAGAGATTTTACCTGAACAGACAAAAATATAACAAATGGGCGAGCTATAAAGCTCAATGTATAACAAAACTCAACAGAGATTAAATTAACCAAAATATACAAGTCAGAGTAACGCCGAGAATTTCATAACAATTATAAAACCAGAGCAGAACAAATCAGAGTATCACAGAGATTTTCCTATCGGTCGTATAAACTGAATGAAAAATGTATAATTATGCCAATGCGGTGTTTTTCAAAAAATCAGATTGCATATTTTTATCTAGAAAACATCTTAGCCAACTCCGCTACACAAAAAAAATAGAGTCTCAAGAACTTATCCAACCAAATCACACCAACAGATAATTGTGGATAGTGCCACCAGAATTGTAGACAAGCTGCCAGACAGAATTGTGGATAAACCACCAGACAATGTAGATCATTAAATTGCCTTCTTTCACATCATCCCAATCCCATGCAATGTATCATGACATGTATGGACAAAATCAAAGTGATGAACATGTAGGTCATGCTATCGTACAATAACAGAACAGAAGGTATAGTAATCCACGATATGCAAAA
Organism: Gossypium australe; assembly: GCA_005393395.2. NCBI lineage: Eukaryota > Viridiplantae > Streptophyta > Magnoliopsida > Malvales > Malvaceae > Gossypium > Gossypium australe. The sequence goes on from CM016615.1 coordinate 105,544,848, forward strand.
CAAATTTTTCATATCTCAATGAATCATAACAGATTTTCTATGAAATCACATGCATGGTTATATATCAGAATCAATATTAAACAAATTAACATAATCACATATCACATGCTCTTATTCAACAAGGTACATAGGGACGTACCATCAAAATTAACAGAATACGAAACATACCTGGACAAATCACATATCTTAAACACATCCAGAATAAAAGCACATTATACACTAATAGATCATACCTACTTAACTTAATTCATGTTATACATGCATACAGATAACGTATTATACACTAACAACCACTATATCTTAAAGTTTATAGCATAACTCAAACCATACAGGCCCTGCGAAAGGTTGACATTCAATTTGAACGATACTTACGACCTAGGGAAAATTTCATAAATTTGGCCCACATGTCGGTGTCTGGCCCATGTGGTCCACACGGCCGTGTGGCTCAAAATAGTTAGTTACATGATCTAGCACACGACCAAGCACACGCCCGTGTGTCTCACAACCCCTCACACGGCCTAAAAACACATTCATGCCCTTAGCCCGTGTGACTCAAAATAGAAACAGTGAGTTATACGGCCTGGACACACGCCCCTGTCCCTAGCCCGTGTGACCCCAATTTGAAGATAGTGAGTTACACGGCCTGCCACATAGTCGTGTAGCTCACACGACCTACCACACAGCCTAGTACACGATCGTGTGGCGTAGGGAGCCATGTTTTTCGACGTTTAAATTTTACAGAATCTCAAGTTTTCGTTACACACCTGATACAATTTCGATACAGAAGCAACACAGGCGATTCTGAAACCTAAAACGGCAGTCAATTGGCCAAACAAACACTTAATTCGTAATCAAATCGCTAAAACAACATCCCAAAACTGAAGCTTCATCGAAGAAGCTTTGTCGAAGAACTTTTGACACAAAACCTCAAATCGGAACTTACCGACAAACGAATTGAACTAGGAAAGAGAATTCAGACCTCGTATAACATCAATGTAACGCAAGATAACAAAAATGAAAGAAATTTGAAGAGAATGAATCAAAAAAAAAAGAGAGAAGGAAAACAGAGAGGAATGACAAAAACAGAAAATAAAAATGAACATGAACCACCGATGAAGTTTCTTGGGAAAGTTTAATTAACTTTAAAAAAAAACAAATCTACCTCACAAGGCAGTAAAAACAAAAATATCTCTATTGTTTTCATAAAGATTCAAACACCAAACCAAATGTATACAAAAGCTTAACCATTGAACCAACAGACTCATTCTTGTCATCAATTGATCGAAAAAGACTTATAACCCAAATGCCTAGAGATATATGTTTAATCAAATGGAAAAAATTCAAAAGGCAAGATTCAAACCCAGAACCTCACACACATAAGCACAACATTTAACCACTGAACCAGATCAAATTGCTTACAGACATTTCAAAATCTTAACTCAAAATCAAAAGATAACTACTCTTGGTTTCACTAACTGAATTTCTTCTAATCCGGTTTTTGGGATGTTATATCCTCTATCTTTAAAGAGTGACCCATTCCTTACTACTAAAGGTGAACCATTGAATTGAAAAACCAAACAACTTCTTATTTGTTTGCTTGAGGAAACTATACTTTTTTGTATCCAAATGCAAATTGCTTGCCGTGTTACTTATTATTTGTTGATTCTCACGGTGGGGTGTACAATACTCCATGTATCATGAGCAAGTTGTATCAGATATGGTGAGCTTGTAAATGTCATGGAAGGCACTAAGCATTGGATGGGTCGCCTTTCTCACAACAGTTGATGAAGAAAACAATTAGGGTCTTTCATGATAGGCCCAACAATAATCCAAGGGCCATTACATATCTTGCAATGTTGTGCAAAAGAATGGTGGAGAAGTAGATGAAATCCAGCTCCGAAGATAAACTATGGCAGGAAAACTCCTCCTTCGACATCACTTATACAATTCACCCCATCAGTAATGGAGAATTTGTAAGCGTTGTTCGACAACCTGATTCCTCTAACCTCTAGTATTTGTGTCATCTTTTCATGCTTGGTTTTACAGTGCCATTCATTTCCTTCAATAGGCATTAAAAATTTCTTGTACTTATAAGGGTTTTTCACCTCTATGGAGCTACTTGAATCGACCTTATCACACTTTCATTACTTCTAACCATCAAACATTCTATTTCCCTTTCCCTTCCCTCTTCGATCATTACCCCTATCAATAACCCCCTAAGTCTAAAATCCCAAAATCCTAAATACACACACAAAAATCTAAAACTTACGAAAAGACAAACAACAACAAAAATCCTTGTAAAAAACCTTGAATAAATCTCCTTAAAAACTTTCTATTCCTCGAAATGCTAAAAGAACCAAAGTTCTTCAAAAAAAATAAGATGACCAATTTATAGAAAGGAGGCAAAACATACCAAAAAGTTTAAAAGCTAAACAACTTCCAACACCTAATCATGTGTCGCCACATTATGCACAATTATGACGTCTCATTTCTTCCTCCAATCTTAAACATATGCGTGTCTTACTTGTTTATTGGTAAAATATTAACAGAGTCTATTTTCAAATTAAAATAAAGGATATGTACATAATTCTTATTTATACAGCATACGCTACCTTTTTACCAAGTGTGCATCGCATATGTGGTCATTTGCTTAAGTCACGCAAGCTCAAATGTCTCAGAGTAGGTTACATTATAACCTCCTCCTCAATATGGAGTTGTTGCTAGTACTTCACTTGACCAAGCTTCATCACCACAAACTTGTTATACAACTACCTTGAACACCACAATCTTGCCAAGAGCAACACTTTGCCAGGGTCAGGCTCCGTGATTGTACGTTTGTATAAAATGTGGAACTCCTTCGACCTAAATTGCCAAGAATAGGTGTGGGATCCTTATTTGTAGGCATACACATAGGAATTTGCCTAACTCGTCATCGTCCCATCACTACCCACCTAGAAGGCTACTGTGCTTCCTAAATGGGCGTTCATGATGTAACTCATGCCTATACATATCTCAAGACCCCAGGCAAAAAGTGGGTGACTCTCACTTATAAATACTTCTTTCCTTAAGGATGGATATTCTTCTTCACTCTCATTCTTCTTGTCCATTTCATCTAGAGACATCCTAACTCCTTATGTCTCTCTACATGCCATCGTATGAACCACCACATTCCACTTCTTTTCTCTTTCTCCGTCAACACTGCATTTATAAACTCTTTAAAAAAATAGGATTAAATATGTATTATAAAATCTCAACTATTGGGAATTTAATTTATCTTTTTCAAGTATAATGTAAGTAATCAAGTAAATTATAAATATCAAAATAGCTTTCTTTAAAAAAAAAAAAAACCAGAATGATGCCCTAAATGTGACAATTTCGTTTTGATTGATGTTACACGGTGACACGAAGAAAACAATGTTAACAACTGAATAATAGAATTCTTCTAATTATTTTGAAAAAAATATGATTCATGTAAACATCACTTAATCCGATATAAATTATTACCATTATTATTTTAGAATAAAATAAAAAGCACAAGTTTTAATTTAGGGTTTTTAGTTGGACTAATAAATTTATTGATAGTCCTCTTATGGAAATACGGGTCATCTATAAACAATTACAAAGTAACAGGAAAGTTCTTATCCGTTATATTCTTAGAGATCATAATGTAGTTACGGATTTCATGGCCAAACAAGTTGGTATAAATTTTACCACAAGCGTTTTTTAAACCTCCCCAAGCTGTGCAGAAATTAATTTAAAAGAATATTATGGACTTTTAATTTTCTATTTATTTCTGTAATCGCTTAATACTATTTCTATTTACCAATTTTTTTTAAACCATATTGATGTTAAAATAGTAATTGTTACATACATATAATTGCATTTTAGATTTAAATTATATTTGAATGTTATTAGTAAAAATGACTTAACAATTTTTTTTAAACTTCGTGATGTATTTTTCATGTTTCAATTTGATAGATTTATCATGTTCAATTAAACAATTTATAAGTTATTTTCAATTAATTAATTAACATATAATATTTTTTGAATAATTTAGCATATAAAATTTGCGAACGTAATTTCACTTAAAGATTAAAATAATTTTATTTTTTTTAATGATAGGTATGGTTGTTGCTCTTATAAATAGAAATATGTCATAGATGACTAAAATTGAAAAAAAAAAATCCATTCTATAAAAAACTTAATTACTTTATTATTACTAGAAATTTTATCACACACGTATGGACGTGAAAATTATGTACTTAGAACATAGATATTAGTTAAAAAAATAATATACAATAAATGATGAAACATGTGGTTTGAAACTAAATAATAATAACATATAAATATGTACAATATTAAAATGAAAAAAATAGATTAAATTGTGAGTGAAATGAAATTTAAACATGTAAACATATCATATTAAGAATACAAATTGCACTATGATTGTTTATCATGATATTATCATCAATCTTGAGTTAGTGGCGTGTTGATTTGTAACACTAACTCAATCAACAACATTATCAATATATAAATTTATAGATGTAATAAAGTATACATAATACAATTAAAATGCAGATATAATATTGTAATAAAACTTTTGCTCATTGGTAAAGGTAAAGCTTTATTAATGTAAACGGTACAGGTTCAAATCCAATCAAATGTAATATTTTTATTGGTTCTTTTAAATAAAAAAATTAAAATACTCTCAAATAACTTATCTTAATTACAAAAACATATTTTCGTAATTTCTCTAACTAAAAGTTTAAATAATAGTATAGATAGAGGGTAATTGTTACAAAAATGACGAGTTGTATTTCAGATTTTATTATCAAAATATTACTTTCAAAATCTTAACATTAAAATTTTCAATTCGACAATTTAAAAATGATAAATTTTCTTTAAAAGGATAACCTATTACACTTTTCTCTAAAAAGTCAAGCAATTTTTTTCTATGATTATTAGAGGTGTTCACGGGTTAAGTTAGGTCAAATTTGAACTGGGCTTGTATATAATATTAATATACTTTATATGAAAATACAATATTATGTAAACTTAGAAATTATGTTAAGTTGTTTAAATTTAAAATTTTAATAAAATTAAAAATATCTAAAATATTAAATATTAAATTGAAAGTAGTATGCATTTAAAAAAAAATTATGGGTAGGGGATTGCAACCAAGGGTCATTGCAACTAAGCAGGTTGTTGCACATGGTTTTCGTTGGCGTGTGGGGGATTGGGCGTCTATTCGAGTTTTTTCTTACCCTTGGTTGTGCAGCAATGCCTTATTTTTTATTGCTCCGGTTACTCTTTAAGGACTTGAAGAGTTGCATGTGAAAGATCTTAAGGTCAAGAATGGGGGGGGATTGGGATATATTTTTGTTGAAGGTGTGTTATCCCCTCTCGACGTGGCCTGGGTTAAGATCCCTCTTAGGCGTAATCAACAACTTGACCGACTAATTTGAAATCATAATTATAATGACTTTTATAATGTGAAGTCCAATTACTATGTGGTGCTTGATTCGATTCATAACCTCTCATATTTTTATGCCAATGGCCCTTGAAGTTGTTGGGGACTGCCCTTTACCACATAATATAAATGAGCATTGTTGGAGGTGCCAATAAGTTCATGCAGTCATGGCAGATGTTGCACATGTATTTTTGTGTTGTTCGTAGGTCTATTTTTGTGTTGTTCGTAGGTCTATTTTTGTGCCATCTGGTTTCTTGGCTCATTGGGAGGTGCCATCCGTGGGGTGGTACAAGTGCAACATCGACATTGCGTGTTTTGCTCAAAAGAATGCTATACATTTTGCGATTATTATTCATGGTTGGGGTGGAATGGCTAACAAAGTGGCTCATAGATTAGGTCATGTATGTAACATCTCGTACCTGGCCTAGAAGTTAAGACCAAGGCTGGAGGCTACATCAGTTGATATTAAAAACAAATCAACCTTTAAGTATTTTAAAGTTCATCATACAGAAAATATTTAAACAGTTAAACTAAATAGAAATCTGAGCTTACAAATCGTAGTTCAAAATAAAACATACGTTAGTTCAAATTTAAATAAACAATAAAATATCTAGAAAAGAGAGATGACCAAGCTCCTGGCACATCGAATCTCCTAAGTCTGTGGGTTACCTACAATTCAATCAACAAATAGAATGTGTTTATCTCTCAATGTGTGTAACAGGTATAAAGGTAAGGCAACAATATAAATATAACAATAATTTCTCAAATTCGGATACAAAATCAAATAGATGATACTCAATATTATCATAACAGTTCAGATAAGATGCAGAACATATCAAATACGGATACAGAACAGATCAGAATCAAATGATGTTTCCTACCCCATCCGCTACACACCATCTCCAACCATCTTAACACACCATATAAGGTATCAAGTACCCATCTAGCCCTACATACCAATTAGTATCGGTATAACACATTTCAGAGTGATTACAGACTAGCTGTCGGATCAGTATGGGATAAACTGCCAAAATCAGATACAAATTTGTGGCTTAGCCATTCAGTTCGGCAAATCATTAAATTGTCAGCACTTCCTTCTTTATATTATTCTCACCCAATATAGATACAGATTGTAGATATCAGATATCAAGGATATACATACAATTATCCAAATACATTTCATAATCAGACTGTAACACCCCTCACCCGTATCCAACACTGGGATAGGGTTCGAGGCGTTACCGAACTTAAACATTCACAATCATACAAAATCGGGTTACCAAATTTCGCCCAAAATTAAAACTTTTCAAACACATGCATTTGACCTTGTTATCTATTTAATCACTTATACCACATAGCAAGACATTAACACATACCATGGACAAATAGGCTTAAAAGCCAAAATCATTATAAGCCACATCTCATGGCTATAATCAACAAATCAATATAAGCCAATACATTTGGCTAATCACAACAACATCCATCATAGAAAAAAAAAACTAAGTCCCTATACATGCCACTCACTTGAAAACATTTAACATACACATGCCAATACTCCTAGGATAATGGCTCGATAGTGTGATGCTGCCTCCGATGATCTCTAACCCTGAGCTGACCTGACAAAACTCGAATACCGGAACGGCTAATTTTCTCGACTTAGCCTACAACTTTGTTCTTCCCCGATCTTAGTCCAAATTTCATAATTTCTTGATCTATCAAGCTCCTAAGCTTGGCCGAATATGGCTTTCTCCATGGCTGCCCATTTCTTTTCTCACAATCAGCTGGAGAAGAAAATAGAAAAGAATGGTGCCTTTTACTATTTTTGTCTTATTATACTCATTTAATTTAACTTCCAAATTTGCCCTTTTTCTTTTCGACTAACTTCAAAAATACCAAACAAATATCTTTCATCAACTTATAAGTGGACTAATTTCTTCATAAGGACCTTCACTTTAAAAACCCATCACAATTACACCCTTTATCATCTGGAACATACACTTCGCACCTATAACAATTTAATCCTACTAACCAAATTAAACACTTTTTCGATAAAATTTCTCAACGAAATTTTCACACAACAATTCAATCAAATTATAGATCTCAAATTGATAATCCAAGATATTTCATACTTAAAGATTCTAGGACCTCATATTTTGCAACTTATTGCAATTTAATCCCAATAATAAAATTGGGCACTTTATCGATATAAACTACTTAACAAAATTTGCACACCATCACCCAACATATCATAGACTCTAAAACAATCATAAATTAAATATTTTTATTTCGGGTTTGTGGTCTCGAAACCACTATTCTGACTAGGCCCTATTTTGGGCTGTTACACAGATAATACAGATCATTATTATTTAACAATTATTAGATCAATTATACATACAGATAATTGATTATTCAGCCTCAGAGTATTGTTTATCAGTTATACAGTCTAATTAAAATCATACGGACCCTATGGAAGGCCCACATGCGATTCAAATGATACTTACAGCCCTAGGGAAAATTTCAATATTTTGGTCCACACGTCTTGAGTGTTTGGCCTTCACACGGCCTGGCACATGGTCGTCTGGCTCAAAACAGTGAGTTATACGACCTGGCACATGACCAAGCACACGTCTGTATGACTTACAACCCCTCACACGGCCCAAACACACGCCCGTGTCCCTGGCCAGTGTGACCCAAAATACAAATAGTGATTTACACAGCCTGTACATACGCCCGTGTGCCTCCAATTCCATAACAGTGAGTTACACGACCTAGCCCACGGTTGTGTGGCATTAACAACCTTGTTTTTCGGCGTTAGAAACTTGTAGAAAAATGGGTTTTTATTACACCACCTGTTAGACATCCGATGTAGAATAATGGGAAGTGATCCAAAGCCCTAAAAATGACAATCAGAAGTTCAGTCGACGACAAAAATGAAACAGTTTACGCAAACAATAGTCAACCAACTATGTTGAAACTTCGACGTAAACCCCAACTCAAAAACAACCATTACCTTCACACGATACAACAATTCACAAATCTAAGTCATCTGGGGAATGATTTTTCTCGAGACCTTCTCCTAACAAACACCAATTGAACATTTAGACAAAGAATTCAAGCAATTTAATCAGAAACCAATTTTTGACCAAAAGTGAACAATAGTGAATGTTAGCAGAAATTTAACACCAGAACTTACAGAATTAACTTTCAGTCAAAGAACAACGGAAAACAAAACTTTCCCGACTACAACAGCAAAAATTTAATAGGGAGAACTCAAGAATCTATACGGCTAAAGAGAAAAGAACAAAAAGAAAAGAGAAGAACAAAAAGAAGGGGAACGAGAGAGGGAAGAAAGAAGGTACGTTTAAAATAAAAATAAAAATATACTTCAAAAGCAAAACTAAACTAATTCTGCAGAGTAGTAAAAATATATCTCTGCTTTACTTACGCTGAGACTCGAATACAAGACCAAGAGATATACAAAAGCTTAACCATTGAACTAGCGGGCTCATTCTTGACATAGATTAACATTGAATTAAACCTACGTCTAACATTTAAGGTTAAAGGTTGAACCAAAAGAATAATAAAATTTTCTAAAAGTGAGATCTAAACCCCTGACCTCAATCACACAACAGAACACTTAACCACTAAAGCAAATACTTAATTGTTGACAAAAACTAATAACAATAGTTCAAAAATTTGGGGCGTTACAATGTAACTTTATCGAATGATGGATTCATCGAATGGCTTAATATCTTAACTCGCTTAGGCATGTTCTTGATGCTAATATAAGGCTCTATTTGTTTCACTAAAAATGGCTTTCGAAAAATGACTTATTTTTCTAAAAAAGCTAATATGTTCTAGTGTTTGGATGAATCTGTGTAAAATATTTTCTGTCGTTTGATAGATTTCCTGAAAACATTTCATAAAAGTTGTTTTCAATGTAACAAACATGCATTTGAGATTTATGATAAGTAGTGAATTTATTACAAAGTGATATTAAGGTGAAATTATAGTAAATAATGAATCTTCATGATGTTAAGGATTAAATTGTAAATTTTGTGAAATTTATAATTGAAACAAGAGAAGTGATATGCATGAAAATTTGTTATGTGAAATAAGATATTATAATGAATTATTTAATTAAAGTGCTTATATGGTGAAAAATAAATTACATGGAAATAGAGACTAAATTGAAAAATGTACAAAAGTTTAAGTGAGAAGCAATTTAATATGTGAATAAAGAAATTATGATAAAAGTTTAATGGATGTGTTATGAGATAATGAAATATGCCTAAAGTATTATAAAAGTGAAATTGTGGAAAAACATGAAATTTTTATGATGACAAATACATAGAAATTTGATATCTGAATCAAGACATTGAGATAAATTATGTGATTAAAGTGTAACAAGAAAGAAAATTGATTTCATATAATTAATTAGTGAATATTGAGCTTTTATACAAAAAAGAACTAGATTGAAAAAATATGAAAGTTTATAAGAAAATATTTGATAAGTGAAGAATGTAGTAGAGAATATAACATCTTGGTGCTTTGACCTGATGTTCAGGTTGGGTATGGGGGTGTTACAATGAACAGCGCCTTATTAGTTGGAAAATGTCTTAGAAAAAAAATTGATAAGAGATTTTACAAGATTAAGGGGATAATTTTACGTTGACTGGAAAATCTTTTATGTTGATCATCCTATTTACATGAAACAAATATCGAAAAAGGCTGAAAATATTTTCGTAAAAACTTTTACGTTGAAACAAATAGAGCCTAAATGTCTCTTTCGACCATAATAATGAGGGAATATAAGATTGGGTGTACGCGGTAAGCCTGTCGACTTAGGGTTAGTGTTTATTCTCTTATTGTTTTGGTTTGTTCTATGTCGTTTTTCTGATTTCGTTTTATTAATTGAAACGTTTTTCCCTAAAAAAAGTATAAAAAGGGCTAAGCTTAGACCTTGAATGTTGAAGCCCAAGCCCACCCATATTTTGAGTAAGATTATTTTTTAGTCCAAGTCTTTTTTTTTGAGCTTTGTAATTTTATTAAGCCCTCCTATATGTAAGGTGGGTCATCAAGCTTGGGCAAATAGCCTGAACATGTATTCAATACAATAGTCATTTCAATAATTTATGAGTTAATTTTTAGCATATAAATGGTAATGAAAAATTAATTAGATAATGTTAAACTCGGGAGAAAGAGAAAAAAATTATATAAAAATATATTTATTGAATGAATCATATGTGGAATGGTAAAAGATTTGTAAATAGTTCTTCATCAATCTTTGGTTTGATTATGGGAGACTAACTTATTTAAAGTAAGGTAAACTACCAAAATAGTTACTTTTGTTTACCTCACAGGTTATTTTTTAGTCACTTATGTTTGAAATGTTACATTTTCACTTACATTATCGCGTTGTAATATTTTAGTCACTGAGCCGTTAATTTTCGTTAACATTGTAACGGTAAGCTGACTTGGCACGTTAAACAATCATTTCGTACAAAAAAATTTAGGTTAATTTATACAATAGGTCCCCATATTTCTTCATTTTGAGTAATTTAATTTTTTTTATGTTCTTTTATTTTTTTCTCTTTATTTTCCATTCTCTTCTGCTTCTTCCTTTGTTTTTCTCCCTTCTCCATTTCTTTTAACGTAGTTTTTCCATGTTTTTCATTTGTTAAAACTAGTCTCTATACTTTTATTTTTTTGAACAATTTAATTTTTTTCAGTGAGGCGAGCTTGTAGACTAGTTTTAATCAGTGGAAAACATAGAAAAACTACGTTAAAAGAAATGAAGAAGGGAGGAAAATAGAGGGAGAAGCAAAAGAGAATGGAAAATAAAGAAAGTCAAAAGAACATAAAAGAAAAAAATTAAATTGCTCAAAATGAAAAAATATAGTAATCAATTATAAGATTTAACCTAAAATTTTCATTTGAAAATGATTATTTAACATGCAATGTCAGCTTACCGTTACACCGTTAACGACAATTAATGATTCAGTGACTAAAATGTTACAACACGATAACGTAAGTGACTAAAACGTAACATTTCAAACATAAATGACTAAAATGTAATCTGAGGCAAACAAAAATAATTATTTTAGTAGTTTACCCTATAAAGTAATAGATTCTAGTTGTTTATTTAAAAAAAAAACTTATGGAAATATTAAAAGATAAAAATACTATTATAATATTATTTAGTACTTTCTAAGAAAAAAGTTTTTAAGTCTTTTTTTCATAAAAGAATGAAAATAATGAACACAAAAAGTTGTTAACGTAGTTCAAACTTATATTTGAAGAACATTACCTTCACTATGCTAAATCTCACCAATGATTAAAGCCTAATCTATTATACCCATTGGATAATACCCCTTAGATAGCTATAGTCTTGCCTAAGTATATTTAGTATGAACTTTCCCCCAATAAAAACAACCCTTCCTAATGAAGGTATAAAAACGAATCACTCAATAAAAACACATAATTATCCCTCACGATTCACTTGTTGATTTTTTATCACTTAATTTTTGTATTTTGTATATAATTTTGATTGATATAATAATAAATTAAGCTTTTGATGTTTATATATTCTGTCAATTTGAGCTTGATTCTAGATAATTATCTAGAAAATTTGTATAAAAATTTAAAAAATTCAAAAGAAATATATAAAAAAACTCTAGCTTTAACTATATATATATATATAAACAAAAATTATAAACTTTGAATGTTAAACTTACTATTATAGTAATTAGAATTTTATAAAATTGACAAAAATACTTAATGTTACGATTAATTGTCTTTATGTACTCAATTTTGAAATCAATAAAAATTAAATTACTTTAATACATGAATCGATTGAATCAATTATCGAAATTAAAAAAAAAACTATAAGTAAGTAACGCGTAGATTTTAATGTCTAAAATAGGCCACGGTAATCACAACCCAACACGTATGAAAACGCGTTGATGTGTACAGAAAAAAAGAAAAGAAAGTAGGATTATCATAAAAGAATCCACTTTGACAAATTTGTAGCGTGAAAGAAGTGCATATTGTACTACGTTTTTGAAGCAAAACTAAACCCACCAATTAAAAATCATAACTCGTATAGTTATTACAGGCGACATTTTTTAGTTGTGATCCTTTGTTTTTTTCACATTAACTTGTGGTTTTTTTAGTTGTGGTCCTTTTTGTTTTTCACATTAACTTATGGTTCACTAACTGAAAAGGGACCAATGATTTTAATAAACAATTTATATTGATGTAAAAGAATAATTTAATTATCGATTGAGTTTTAATTCGATTAGTATGGGTAGTATTATCGTTATAAGAGGATGTGAGTTCGAGTGTGCTAAAACACATTATCCTCCTATTTATGGGTTTGGAAAGAGCTATAAATAATTCTAGACATTGTGTCGAAAAGATAAAATATGATTAAAACCTAATTAAAATCTAATTAATAAAGTAAAACCAACCAAGCCCTCCAGGCAACTCTTATTATTGTAAATTAAAAAAAAGTTAAAATCTATTAGTAAGTTTACGTTTTGTTTACTGAACTAATCAAAAGTTTTCATTTAAGTAATTGAACTAATCAAAAGTTTTTATTTAAATCATTGTGTTGTTAAGTTTTTTTTTTTTAAAGTCCAGGTAGCAAACTTCAAGAGACGATTCAACAATCGGTACGGTAGATCAATATCCATTAATAAGTAGAAAAACATACCTTAGATTCAAGTTGATCTAACGATCAATGTTGAAGATCAGAGAAGAAACCTACTTGAATTTTAGTTCGTAAATTCATGATATTCAAATATATTTTCTGAAAAAAAAACTGAAGAGTAGAAGAAAAAGGAAAGAGAATTTTTTATTTATGCAAGTAGTGCGAATAAATAAGGTTATACAATAATATTTTAACAGTCGAATGACTTAAATAAAAAAATTTGAATAATTCAATAATTATTTTTTTATTCTTTTAAAATTAAATAATAAAAACGTATATTTATTAATAATTTAATCATCTTCAACATGACTTATTTATTAATTATCAATATCATCATAAATGATAAAGTTAGGTTTACGACTTTCGAGACCCATGAAATATTTTTTTAACTTAAAATCAAAAGAATGAACTATGACACAATGATAGCATGTATAATTAGTGTATAATGTCGACATCCATATATGACTTTTGGGAATAGCCATTCACCATTACCCTAAAGCCTCGAGGTAGTGGTTTCAATTTTCAAAAGGTGGCTACAGTTTCATGTGATTATTGTTGATTTAATTATTCATAAAATCATAAATAAATATAAAACTTAAAGATTAATTTGATGGTATTAATATTGTAGCCAGTGTAGAAATATATGGGTTCGAGTGCACTGAAATGTATTATCCTCCTATTTAAAGATCGAAGAGAAGTTATAGATAATTTTAAATATCATATCAAAAAGTTTTCGAAGTTTGAAATTTAATCATGTATTTGAAGAATTAAAAATTATTATTTTTAATTTTAAAAAGTTCTAATACAATCTTTAATACCATTAATATTTCTATCCAAAAAATTTATTAATATGCGTACCAACTTCAAACAAGCAAAATGGATATATATTTTATAAAAACAAAAGAAATGGATAACTTTATCCTTGAAAATAAATATATATTAAAAATATAATTTATACATGAAATTATAAATTTTATTTTCCTTTCAAATTTGTCTATTGAGAAATCATTTTCTAGGCCATACTTTTGAAGTGGACTGAACAAGATGAAAATGCAATCAATTAAAATCATCGAATCGACCCAACATGGACCATAGCTTTTCTTCTTTTTTTTTTAATTATTCAAAAACATTATTCTAATCTCATCGCTTTAAAGCTATTTTTTAAAATAATAACTATTTTGTACCAAAAAAATAATAAATATTTTATAATTGAATTTCTACCTAACTTTTCTATTTTGGAGAACCATAGATATTAACACCATGAAATGTCACTGTTAAACCCTAATTAATAATCATAATTACTTTTTTTTTGGTACGAAGTAGTTTTTTAACTTGAAAATTTATGGCACACTGGTTTCATATATGTGTTGATGTGTTACGTCACACTGGTTTCATATATGTGTTGATGTGTTACGTGAGTGAAAGAAAAATATCAATTATAATACATGTGTTATGTGTGAGTGAAAAAATTATGATACATGCGCGATATGGATTACAAGTGACCAAATTTCACTTGATCTTGGGGTAATTTATTTCAGTGCCTTGACAAGTTACTTTGCAACAGTGAGTGGTTTGCAACTTTTCCTTTCCAACAATCATATGTTAATACTCCTTAAGAGCTTTGTGAAGATCGATAAGACAAAGCACGTTAGCTTTCGATTCCTAGCTGCTTGGAAACGGCACTTGGGTTTTCAGGATTTTTTATCCACTACTACTTGGATATCGATTAATAGTTTCAAATCTAGAGTGAAAGATGAGAACAGTGGTCACATTGGGAGAAGGGGGAGTCAAGGCTACTAGCCTGGCTTAAGGGCATTGATAAAGCACTTGATAGCCAACATTCTGATTTCTTGATTGAGTTAGAGATGAAAGTTTGTGCTCTAGAAATCTCAATGTTAATGGTTTCCTTAGGGACTTAAGCACTATTAATAGAAGTGATAATAGTTGGTGTGATGATCAAGAAGCGAAGAGATGCAAACCCCTTACGGTTGTGCAAACGCTGCGATGGCATTGGTAGCTATACTATTTGGACATGTGTATAGAGAAGGTAATTATCTTGTCGGTATGATATTAGATTTGGATTATAATATTCATATTTGTAATAGCTCATTTGACCAAATAAATTTAAATGTTTGTGAGTTGTTTTTTCGTAACTCGTGACACGAGTTGAGTTAAATGCATTGTATAAAACATTAGATTAAGAATAGAGATACATAGATAAATGATGGAGTAACTTCTATAATAATAATTCTACCCCAGAGTTTCCAACATTTTTTTCATTCTTTTATGCAAGCCAGCCAGCCAAAAATTCCATTATCATCCGAATTTTAGAATCATGAACTCACTTCTAAGAATATTCTTTATTAATCGACCTTTGTTCACTTTACACTTTACAAAAATAAATAAATAAATAAATCAGCATCTTTTTTTTCTTAAAACAATAAGAAAGAGATATATTCTTTCAATCACCAATGTTGGTATTCATAAATTTTTCACAAGTAAATTGCATTTCCAAAAGAGAGTAACATCAACTACCTTATCATGCTTTTTACGAAAAAGTCGATCGAATGACTAAAATAACTTTTAATAGGGGAAAAGGGTTACATCTATTTACAAATAATCCTTTTATTTTAGTTTAAACAAGTTGTATTGTTTTTTTACAAATAAGTTGATTTTTTTTCTTTATTTTTCATTTTCTTCTTCTTCTGCTTCTTCTTTTGTTTTCCTCCCTTCTTCAACTTTTTTTAACGTAGTTTTTCTATGTTTTCTATTTGTTAAAACTAGTCTCTATACTTTTATTTTTTTGAACAATTTAATTCTTTTTCTTTTTCTTTTCTTCTTACCCTTTAGTTTTAATAAATAGAAAACATAGAAAAACTACATTAAAAGAGATGGAGAAGGGAGGAAAACAGAGGAAGAAGTAGAAGAGAATGAAAAATAAAGAAAAAAAGAAAAGTTAAAAGAACATAAAAGAAAAAAAATTAAATTGCTCAAATAAAAAAATATGGAGATCAATTGTATAATTTAACCTAAAATTTTTATTTGAAATGATGATTTAACGTGTTACGCTAGCTTACTGTTACACCGTTAACGGCAATTAACGGCTTAATGACTAAAATGTTACAACACGTTAATTTAAATGACTAGAACATAACATTTCAAACATAAGTGACTAAAATGTAACCTGATGTAAACAAAAGTAATTATTTTGGTAATTTACCCTATTAATTTTAGGAGGTCTATTATAGCAATTACACCATTTAACTAAGGAGAGCCCTCTACTAGCCTTTGGTTTATGCGACATATGAGCCATCCCCAAGTTACATCATGACTCCACTATGGGTTTTATGCCAAATATGACAAGTCCTCTATCACATCCAATCACGTTCTCCTTAATAAGTAAAACGCCCTTTTTACTAATCGCAAAATTGCCAAACCTTCTATTCCTTTCTAAGTGCATCAAAACCACCATAAAAAGCTATCAAACCCTAACATTATCATGTAAATTTCTTTCATCTTTATCGCCAAATCTTATATCAACAATTAATTTCAATTTAAGAACTTGAAATTAAAATTCTCTTTTCTTCAAAAATAAAAGTTGATAGTGTAAAGTAGACATTTAAGTCAAAAAAAGGGTGGAATGTTGAAGCATCTTTGGATGATATTTGATTATGATGGTGAGTGACTTGTATCATGTCATGGTTCAAGGGAGAACCTAAACGTTATTGATAATTGAAATGCGAATATAATTTATGGGCACCACGTGAGTGACTTTCTACTACATCGGAACCAACTTTCAACACAATTTAATCGAGTAACAAAAGAATTCTTATACCCACGAGATGGGTTGCACTTGAACGGTTTCTTCCCGTCTCCATCTTGCTTCCAATTCCATTTTATTCCATGGTTTTTGAATTTTATGTTAAATGTATTCTTTCAGTCCTAATCAATCCATCTTGAAATATTACATTATATTTATATTATTGTTACATAATACTTCATAAACTCGAAATCTGACCCGGTCACATGAAATGGAAAGTCTGATCCATTTCGTGGGCAGTCAGGGCCACACGAAATGCCTCACCACCTTGCGAAGTGACATGCCTCACTATTTCATGGGATCACTTTGATGGGCGACTCGTTTCACGAGCAGCCAAGGCCTTGCGAAATGCCTCACCACCTTGTGAAGTGACATGTCTCACCACTACACGGGATCGCTTGATCCATTTTGAGAGCAATCAGAGCTTCGCGAAATGCCTCACCAGCTTGCGAAGTGTCATGCCTCATCACTTCACAGGATCACTTCGCCTGACTCGTCTCGCACCTCCTCACAAGTCCACCTTGCAAATGATCATTTCGCCACCACCATCTCGTCACCTCGCCTCACTACCTCATGAGGTCATAAATTGTCTGTCACTAGCACCAGCGAGGTGTGATCATCTCACCTCCTTATGGGAGGAGACATGTTTTAGGGTACATGTGTAGCCTAAGGGGGTGAAAATGTCTTGCGCATGGCACCTAGCGGTCCCCTAATACGTCACACCAAGGAACCATGCCTCATAAATATGAGAGTGATGCTCCTAAGAAATGGAGGACAAGAGAGAACCTCAACGATTATATTGCTTTTTAAAATATTAAATATAATACAATTATTAAAATTTTAAAATATATATCTAATTAAAATATGAGAAAATATTTGATACATTATTAGTAAAGTTTTTAAACTCCACAAGTAAGGTCAGGATTTGAAAAGTGTCCTATAAGAGTATAGTAAAATATTAAAAAGATAAATATTGTTGAAAAAGACACAACAATTTTTTAATGATGCTTGTGTAATAAAAAAATACACTGTCAGTGTTTAGGACATGGCACGTGTATGTTTTAATTTATTTTAAACTTTTAATATTTCCTCATGACACATGACAACATTTCTCCACTGGCAATGCACCCAAAATATTAAAATAAAATAGACACGTGTCATGTACTAAACCTTGCTTGTGGAGTTAAAAAAACTCCACTGACAGTGGACAAAATGCTAACCTAAAAATAAATGTCACTTATCACACCCTCAACCTAATTGTGGAGTCTAAAACACTCTACTGACAATGTATCAAATAAATATCCATAGTTAAGTGTTAATATTTGATACATTAGTAGTATATTTTGATAAAAGAGTTTGTTAAATTTTTAAAAATTCTAATTAAAATGTACAAAATTAACTATAAAATAAAAAGTGTATCTCGATAAAATTTTCAATGGGAAATGTTTAGGGTTTCATCTAAACCCAACCTCAACCTCAATTGAATGTGAACTTCTTTATTAAAAAACTATCCTAAACCAAAAGTTAAAATAGTCCAAAAGGGTTAGGTTAGGTTGGAATTTGACAAGTTAGGTTGGAAAGTGATTAGGTAGATTAATACTAGGGCTGAGCAAGAAAAATAAAAAATCAATTTGAACTAAGGTGTTTGGACAATTTATGAGATGCAAGTTAAAAAAATCACGGTTGCTCAAACTGAACCGAGGTCTATTTTTATTTAATTTATAATTGATTTTGTTTTTATGATGTAAGCATAAATATTTTTTACTTAAAATAGGAAAAAGTTCTATATAAAAGATATTGATTTTTTATTTACTTAAACCAATATTGTTTTTTAAAAATATTAATAAAAATGGCTAAACTTGATCAATAATATTCAAAAGCTATAAAAGAAGACTCATTTTATCAAAATAAATTTAAATTTTCAAAGCAAGAAATTAATATGAAAAAACTGAGACCCGAATCGAACCAGATTATAATGGGTAGTTTAAAAAATTCAAAAAACTCAATAAATTCGAACTGATATCACCCCAAACTAACATTGCAGCTTAAAAAAACATAAATGAGAATAATAAAATATGGTAAAAAGAACTTTTCGATTACTCTCAATTTCGATATTGAGTAAATTGCTACCTCTCAAAAAAATTAAAGCAATTTAATCATTATCAATTTTAAACATGAACATCGAAGGACAATTAATCACAACATTAATGTTTTTCATCAAATTTACATAATTTTGATTGGTATAATAACAAATTTAGCTCTCAAAGTATTTTTTGTTTATATATATGAATTTGAAGCTAAAGTTCTTTATATATTCTTTTTGAATTTTTTAAATTTTTTTAAACTTTATACATTTTTTTCTTGATAATTTTTTAGAACCAAAATCAAATTAGCATTAGAGAAATTATTTGGTGCACTACCAGTGGAGTTTTTAAACTTCACAAGTAGGGTTAAGATAATGACAAGTATCATATACGATATAGCAAAACATTTCAAAAATAAATAGAAAAAAGAAATAAGACATCTATTTGTGGAATTAAAAAAGTACACTATTAGTGTACCAATTACTAATTGTCGCAAATTTTCTTATGATATGCAAGTGTACGCAGTCGCTAGCAAGTAATATAGTAAAGATATTAGAGTTATTGTCTCCACATTGGAAAATTAACAACGACAGCTTGGAAAATAAATAGAAATTTGAGTGAATGCAATGAGTTATACGAAGCAATTTAAAAATAGTAACACAAATTAATAGCAATGAGATGATGAGCTAGAATAATTATTTCCCCCTAATATGCAACTATTGGTAGCGATGTTGTAGCAATGTTGCGACAACACAACGATTTATTAATCCAGAATCAACATGTTATAGGCTTCTCTCGAAGTCATTACGTTCAATTTTTTAATCAATTTAACATATGTCTGTGCTAAGTTAATATCAATATTACAATTGCAAGCACCGTTCCTACAAAATTATGCACGGTAACAATATAAGTCTATACCATTACAAATTTAACATCAAAGAAATTAAACATGCACCATTCAAGTTTTATGTCCATTAATCACAACCCTTTCAGATTTAACAATTAACTCGATTACCCACTAATGTTAATCAAACAATAGCAAGCATTAAACACGAAAATCACTTGAATGAATAAACCTTAAATTGCATCAAGTATCCTTAACAAAGTATCAATAATCCCATATTAGGGTTCCATAATCATTCTAACTAATAAGCTTTCAGCTCATAATCATCAAACTAAAAACATTCAAACAAATTTCAGCCATGGTTTCAAACAACTGAACAAAAACGAAATAACAGGTAAATAGAAAGGCGAAGAGATGTGAGTCGAATGTCGGTGGTTCTTCGCAATTCGTTTGTGTCTCGATCTTCCTCCTCTTCTCTACTTCTTTTCCGACGCTCTTGCTCTGAAAATTTCTGTTCTGTTTGTTCAACCTCGACAGTTGCCCTCCTATTTTTTTGAAGAAAATTACATTTATATCCTCCCCCAAGAAGATAGACTAGGTCAACCTCCTTTCCTATTTTATTATTGTCTTCTTGAAAGTGTTTTGGGCCTTTACAATTTTGCCTAGCCTATTCTTTCTGGTTCTTAATTATTATCAGCACTTGATTAAGAGAAGAGTTAAGCCCAAAAGTTGATGTGATGCTCTTTAAGTATGAAGTTTCTAATATGTTCCTATCAGGTTCGATGCTATGACATGTCGTAGTATTGGGGCTTCATTTGGTGAAATTCAGTGTTTTATTTTCTTCACATTTTCAATGTTCTACTAGCCACCTTCAAGGATAAAAATTCACATTTTCAATACCTAAATTGACAGGAATACATTATTAAAATAAAAGCTTCAAAAATTAACTACTTAACATAAACATAATTAAAATAACTACTAAAACACTCTCAACCACTCTTAACTTGAATGAAATATAAACTTAAACGTAATAACTCTATATCCTGAAGTTATCACTAACCCTTGACATTATATATAAACATTGAGGGCATAACCGGTTATTATATCAATCAAAATTATGTACAATTGATGGAAAACTTTGATTGTCATGATTTATTATTCTTAGTTGCTCACTTTCAAAATTGACATGAATTAAATTGCTTCTATTTTTTGAGGACCAATTTACTCAATAACAAACATAATTGCAATTATTGATAATAAATTAAATGATTATAACTGAAGTTCAATCCATTATAAAGCATGATAAACAGTGACAAGATTAGAAAATCTTTTTAGCGATTAAAATTGAATTATAATTTTTTTAAATCAAAGTATAATTTTATCGTTGTATTAATTTATAATTTTATAATTTGTAAAAAAATCTAAATGTAGTTTTATTATTTTGGAGGCTCAAGGCCACTATTTACCTCATTAGATTCATCCTTGACAATAAGGTTGATAATTCAAATGTCTGAAACTAAATTAGAATAAATATGGCCATTAGCATTAGCTCATATGGTGATAGTTAACTAAAATAAAATCTAAAAAAAAAATCTATGCAGAATTTAAATTGAGTAAAACTCAAACATAAAATCTTAAAATTTTTAAAACTTCAATCTTACAATTTGTTATTTATATTATATATTAAGTCTCTAATTGAGTTGAAACTCGACACCAACTCAACATAAAAATGATTAAAATATTTTATATATATATATAAAGTAAGTTACATTATTATGAGGGTATTTTTATCATTTTAAGATATTTTATATGCAATCTATAAAAATTTATGCTTAATGAGATTGAACTTAGAAGACAATGAATTTATAACTTTTAATTTTACCATTTTCAATCAAAATTTGATTTGATTTTTATATAAACTTTTAATAAATATATGACTTAATGAAAAATTTGGTCACTAACGTTTACATGTTTTGTCAAAATGATCATAATTGTATTTTTGAGCTTTTTTTGGCCATCAACCTTTGATTTTTTATTCAAACTGTTTTTTTTTAACAGATTTAGTGGATAAATTCAATGTTTCAATCTTTCTTTATTTTTTTTTTAAATATTTCAAATTTTCATACGTTTATTTACTAAGAGATTTTTATATTAAGTTAATTTTTTAGATAATTGCGTTTATTTTCTTTAAATTACGAGTTATTTTTTTAATTTCATGCATTATTTATTTATTTTATTATTTTTCACATGTAATTATCTTATACAATTATTTAAGTAATAAATTACATCTCATTAAAAATATTACACATATGAAATTCTACATTCCCCATTAACTTTTTTAATGATATTTTCATTAAATCTATTAGAAAAAACAATTTTAAAAAAAAGAACAAAAGTTGATGGTAAAAAAAAAACTCAAAAATAAATTGGGTCATTTTGAAAAAATATGTAAACATTAGTGGTCAAATTTATCATTAAACCTAAATATATTTATTACATAAAAATTTTAACTCATATCATGAGTATTCGATAATTTAACATATAAATAGATTAACTAAGTTAGAGTCACAAATTAATCAAATGGTAACTCGCTTGAAATCTTTATTATTCTGTATAAGCTTATTTATTTAAAAACTGTTTTAAAAAATATAATATTAAAATTTAAACCTTAATCCTTCATGGCATTAATCAATATCCTAGGGAAATGTTTACTCTTATAAATTTATAGATAAATATATTTTGAAATTTATGTGTTGATTTGATGATTAAAGTATTTATTATTTCAAACAATCTAGATTCAAATAGTATTAGTTGCGTTATTGTTAGAGTTTTACTCTTTTCTTGTAATTCATAAAAAATAAATAAATGTATTTTTATTTTTTATTTCCTTTTATCCACGAAGTGTGAGATAATCTAGTAGATTTTAAATGTGTCTAAAATCTAAAAAGGTGTGAAATAATTAATTAAGAAATTAAATTTCACAAGCAAAACGTGAATTAGAGTTTCAGTTCAACACCCCCCCCCCCCCGAAAATTCTCGTCTAGCGATACGTCGAGGATATGTCCAAAGATGGAGCCAGCTGGCAAGCCAAGGCGCGCTAGATCCAAGTGGGGGAGGATTGGGCCCCACTTCACGTGCGATCCCGCTCGTTACCTTTCACTAAATGGCTGTAAGCCACGTGTTAATGGTGGGGCTACTTTTACACGTGCCGAAATCCTATTTCATTTAGGAAAGGGGACCACTCCCTTGTCCTCCTTCCTCGAACCAGAACGCCCCCACTCTAAAACAATTTTTCACGTCACGACAAAACCAAGTAAGAGACAAAATTCGTTTTCCCAACTTTGCCCCTCACCCTCGCTTGCTAACCTTCCACGTGGCGTCCATCTGTGGTTGTCGTATATCCACGTGTCGTTATCATTCGGGTCAAGTTAAAAACTCCGGTTGTTAGGGAAATAGTCTAGTTGTAGAGTTAATTTGGATAAAAACAACTCAGTGAGAAAAAAGTCAAACACTTGAACGAATCACGCAAAGTTTATCCACTTTCAACGGTCCAATTGGAAGGATATTTTTGAAGTCGTGGAAGTTGAAACACTGGATCATAACTTCCGCAACCGTATTTTGCTTGATGTTTTTTAAGTTACATCTTGAGTTTTATAAATGATTAAAAATTGATTATTTGTATTTTTTATTATTAAATTTAAATTTTAGACAAACAATTTAATTAATTCGAATAATAAAAATACTCAAATCTAATAAAAATAAAAAATGGATTCAGATTTCAAGGTAATTTTGTGAATTTATATAAATTGATGACCTTCCCTGAAAATGACGGGGTGTTTCTGTAATTTTATGAGCTGTATTTATTTATTTATTTTTAATTTTAAATTGAGGGAACCACCCTTATCCATTATGGAAGCCAACCTTTATAAAAGCAGATCGAAATGATCATAAAACCAAAGAGGAAACTCAAAACCAAATAATTATTTTCCAAAAAAAAAAAAAAACCCGCAAGAGAATTAAACAGAGGGAATACTAACAAGAGAAGAGGGAGTTTGGGAGATTTCCTTTTTCTTTTTGAATTTTTGATGGCGAGCAGCAGAGGCTATTACTCGAGACCGAACTACCGGTTTCTGTCCAGCGATCAACAACTGCAATCGACGTTGAGTCACGACTCGGCGTCGGCATTTGAGTTAGACGAGTCAGATATCTACAACAACGGTGTCTCGACTCGCTCCGACTCGCCTGAGTTCAGGTCCACCAGTCGAGTGGCGAAGAAGCAGTCCAACAAGCGCGGCGGCGGAGGGAATTCCGTCGTCGGAGGGGCGCCGGCCTCCCTGCCGGTCAACATACCGGACTGGTCGAAGATCTTGAGGGAAGAGTACCGAGATAATCGGAGGAGATCGGAGAGCGACGATAATGACGTGGAAGCCGATGATTGGTCGGAAGGAGGTGTCAGGATTCCGCCTCACGAGTTTTTGGCGAAGCAAATGGCGAGGACGAGGATCGCGTCGTTCTCGGTTCATGAAGGGGTAGGGAGGACTTTGAAAGGAAGAGATCTGAGGAGGGTCAGAAACGCAATTTTTGAAAAAACAGGGTTCCAAGATTAAATATAATATAAAGAGTGAGAAATTTATTTCTTTTCCCCCATATAAGGTTTTTTTTTTTTTTTTTTTTTGCCACTGTGATATGATCAAGAGGATCATTTCCAAATTTCCAATCGTGTATCTAACTTGGAGATTTTTATGAAATTTTCCAGAGAAATTTTCGATTTTTTTTCAATTTCAATTTTAGAATTCGAATAAAAAAATGTGGTTGGAGACTTTGAGGGTATTTTGGGTAAGAAAGGAAAATTGGGCCGTCGGAATTAAATAATTGGTGAGGTTGAGTGAAGAAAAATAAAGAGGCTACAAATACAACCGCTAGGCAACATCGAATGATAGTTGAAAATTATTGTTGTTGAAATTTAGATTGTCCAATCTACCCTTTAATTAGTTTCAACTTCTTTCATTAATTGTTTTCTTTTATGTTAATAAGTCGAGAATTATATATTTTTTTAGAGTAAAAATTCTATAGATATTTGATCATTAAAAATTATATATTTTTAAATGTAATATAATGATTATTATCATATAAAGCATTTCAATTTTACAAACTAAACTTAAAATAAATATTTATATATTTTTTTTTACTTTTTAGACCTCAAAAATTCAATTTTTTTATGTAAAAGTCCAAGAGATAATAATTCATAATATAATTATGGTATTTTAATCTTCACAAACAAAAAAATAATAGTATAAGTAATAATTTTGAAAAAGAAAATGTAATGTAATGTAAAATTTAATTTTTATTATTTATTATTAGGGTATGTTTGATAAATCATTAAAAATGAAAGTTTTTAACATTTAATTTTTTTAAGAGTGATTATTTGATATATCATCTATGGAGTTTTTTAGATCCCACGGGTAAGTTGAGAGCGTGCAAAGTGTTATATTTGATTATACATTTATTTGTTTATTGTTTTTTACTATACTCTATAATACAATTGTTACATCCTCAACTGGTTTTACAGTCCACAGTGGATTTTCTTATTTTTGAGATAAATTATTTTCTTATTTTATTAAAATTATAGTATTTTAGAATTTATCTTTAATATTTTTTCAAAACTATTCAAAATTAAAATTTATAAAATAACGAATTCTCAAGTATTATCAAATAAAATAATTACATTCAACACTTAATTTTTTTATTAATATACAAAATAGTTTTATAATATAAATTTGAGAAAAGATTGTATGAAACAGAGATATTATCCCTTTCTAATAATTTTATGCCACATCAGTATTCTTATATTGAATTTTAGTATTTTAATTTAGATTTGATTTTTTTCAGGGTGAAAATGCTGAAATTCAGGATGAAAATATTGATGTGGCATAAAACTATTGAAAAAAGGATATAGATGATGTGGCGTCACTGTTTCATACAATCCTTTCCCTATAAATTTAGTGCTTATAAATTAAAATTCTTATAAAAAATTGTTTTCATCAATTTAAAAGACTTTGGCATTTAAAAAATAAATTATTTCCATCAATTTAAAAAACGATTTCATCAATTATTCTTATAACTTTGCCTAAACTTCATTGGTCCTTAGGTTCTATAGATGAGTCTAAGTAGGCTGGTCTTTGGAGGTTTTGTAATGCATGCAAATTATTGTAATTGAATTGTCTTGTTAATATGACATAAGAGCACTTATTTCAAGTCTTCTTTGCATGACCCTACTTACTTATATTCATCGTATTCAATTTATATTTTTATAATAAAATTTATAAGAATGAGTAATTTAGCCATTTTTTAATTGAATTGGTGTCTATTTAACTCATAATACCAGCTCAAATCAGTTTATTTAATTACTAATAAGTGTTAAATGTAATGATAAGATATATTATACTTTTAAAAAAAAATATAGATTCAAACACTAGAGATGATACTATTAAGTAAAGTAAATTAATTTATATGAATCGTAAAATAGATATAAATTTATATACGTAACACTTGTTTGCTAACTAGCAATTAATGATTCAAAAATGGAAACTCAAAAAGGAGGAAAAGGCGACGAGAACATGCATAGACAAATTGAGAGGAGACAACCCTATTACTTAATAGGGTAAACATAATTGGTTCCATTTAAAATTACTTGCTTTTGCTTTTTTTATGGACGAAAATTGATCGGACAAATTTTGACATCACGTGAACTTTTTTACTTTGCCATAGGAAAGACATTCCAAGCCACTAAAAACCCAATAATTCTTTTAAATTAAAAAATAAAAGAGAAAAAAAATGAAAGAAAAAGGTAATGCAAGTCTTTGTCGAGAAAAGTTAAACATTTAGCGACGTTTTTCTTGTCCAATTGGGGAAACTAGGAACCGTTGGATTAAACTTTTTGTGGGAACAAAAATAGTGACGGTAAGTTGACCATTTTGATCTGGTATAAATAAACTAATGGCGTTTTGGTTACGCTTAGCCAATCGTTTTCGTCGAGTATTTTATTTCCCTTTAATGGCGACACGGGAATATGAAACTGTTTTTTCCTTTTGTTGCCTTTGTCACTGGTAATTTTGTCACCAATAATGTGACAGTCTTTTTTGTGCTTTAATGATGACATGTGGGTAAAGTTTGTGGATGGTGTCTTGGACTAGCTTTGGTTTTTATTTATTTATTTATTTACTTGTTTATCTTTTTAAATCATGATGGAAAACACCTGGAGTACTAAGAAAAAAAAATGATCTAATTCTGTTTTTAATGTTTGTATTATGTAAAACTTACTGATTTAGTTTATATATTTTAATTTTATCATTTGTAATCTCTGTATTTTTCGAATTTTAAAATTTTATCTGTGACTCAAACAATAGTTGTTAGATTTGTTACTTTCAAAATTTTATATGGAAAATATATTATTATGTATAATGTTATATCATTTTGTTTTCATGTGATACCCACAAAATGACATTATTTTAATTTATGGATTTAACGGTTACAGTTTAAGTATTGACTGGGATTTTGAAGTTCAAAAAGTATAATAATTAAAGTTGATAACTTTGGAGAAAATAGACTAATATAGCAAAATTTAACCAAAAAAATGAATGATGTTCCTAGGGTGAAAATCATTAACCAATCAATTTAATCAAAATTTGAATCATGTTGTATAGAGACAATGACATATGGCGTGCCATGTGTATCTCATATTGATATACAAAGACCAAATTTTAACAGTAAAAGTGAATGAAATTTTTAACAGAATGACCATTTTGCTTTTTTATCTAATGTACATGAACTAATTTGCCCAACTTTTTTGAATAAATGAAACAAAATACAGTCTGACTTTTAATATAAAAGTCTTCATTATACTTTTACCTAATATTTATCAAATATATATAGAAAATATTTCATACATTGTTATTAAAAAATTTAAATTTCATCAGTAAGATTTAAAGAGTGACACATTTTTTAGGTTTAATAAAAAATTAAATATTTAAAAAATATGATAATATTTAAATTTATTATATTAATATTTATGTTGGAATCCACTTCACTATAAGATATTTTGGGTGGAACAAATCTAAATATTTTATTTTGATTTGTTAAATAAATAGGAATCTTGAACTAAAAAAAATTAAGAAACATATTTTAGAAAGTGAAGAACAAGCAAATTAGATAATAATAAAAAATGAATCAATAATAATGATATTAAAAATGAGAACATTATCAAAAAAGTGTCACTAAAAATTTGGATAAACTTGGATGGCTTTTCTTGCAGCATAATGTTTGGCAACTTAAAATAAACATAATTTATACATACACACATCATATGTATACATATGATCTAAAGGGGAAGTGGCTCTTAGTTTCCTCAAAAGGCTAGTTTAAGAATATTGTCTTATATTTAGCATTATTGATATATATTTTTTTAAAATAACCCAAAGATGCAAATTACAATATAATATAAATATAATAATAATATTTTTTAATATAGTCACGAACCTCAAATATGGACTGTAAAATAAATATGAAAAATACGAAAAGATTAGATAAAAATCTTATTATTTACTTGGGTGAGAATTTGATACATTGATAGTGTATTTTTTTAATTTCACAAATAATTTTAAAAAATTGACATCTGTCTTTTTTTTTTAAATATATATTTTTAAATATTTTATTATATTTCTGTAGGACATTTGTCAACCCTCTAACTCTACTTGTGGAGTTTAAAAACTCCCTTAATAGCATAACAAATATTTTCTCTATTTACTTTAGAAAATCTTAATAATGAAATATAATTATCATTTTTTAATTTAAATTTAATTTGATCAATAGTTTATTTATTTCATCAAAATAAATTTAAATATTCAACTAGAAAAAGAGTTTTGCACGCGAATAGACCTGTCCATAGCCAGGCCCGAAAAATTAAGGCCCGAAAAATAGACTTGGGCAAAAATTAAGGCACGTTAAGAAAATGGGCCAAGCCTCGAGTAAAGTTTTTTTTTGCTTGAGCCCGGCCCGAATATACAAAAAAATTGCTGTTTTTTTTTAAATTTTCTTTTTTTTTTTACTATTTTGCTACCATTTCACTATTATGTTGCTACTATTTTGTTGTTATCGTTTAGATATTGTATAACTTTTGTTTTATTGTTGATTTTGTTACAATTTTAGAGGCATTTGATTGTTAAGTTGCACCTATTTTAGTGTTATTTAAGTGTATATATTTTTAAATTTATTTTTAATTTGTTGGGAAACATTTAATTTAATGTTTTTAATATTTTTGATGTATTATATATTTTTTCTAAATATATAATAATATAAAAAAATTAATACGGGCTGGGCGTTTCAACTTTTTTATCTGACCTGACCCATGAACACCTCTACCCACAAAAATTTGAGTTTCATTTTATTTGATTATTCAAATTTTTTCGATCTGAATCTGATATGAATATGATAGAAAAACAAAATAAAGATTCGTTATAACATATT
This sequence comes from Gossypium australe, assembly GCA_005393395.2. NCBI lineage: Eukaryota > Viridiplantae > Streptophyta > Magnoliopsida > Malvales > Malvaceae > Gossypium > Gossypium australe. Next base: position 105,574,302 of record CM016615.1, read on the forward strand.
ATATATATATATATATATATATATATATATCCAAACATGATATACAAAATTCTAACAATCAGATAAAATCCCAAAGCAAAGAATCCCAAGATTCAATTATTCATTAACTACCTGTATATTTTAAGATTAAGAATAAAATATTTTTTAATCATTTTTTTTCGTGAGGAGTTGAATGAGAAAAAACTCTCATGTCTAGTTTTGTAGTAGAGATGAAATTCATAAACAACCATCACCTATAACCCCAAAAGAACCCAATTTTGTAAACAACATAGAGGAAGACAAAAGGAGATATCTTATCGAGGTAATCGGATTAGTTTCGATAGGTATACTCTTCAAGCACTTGAATTAGGTAACAAAGATTGATAACAACATCTTGAAAAGTTATAATAATGATTTTTATAATACACTCAAATTTATTTTTAAATAATATATTTAAAAGCAATATAAATAGATAATATAACACTTTAATAATATTTACGTAACAGAAAAGATTAAAAAAAAAAGCCTAAACATAAAACTTAAAAAACGAGGAAAGACATAGAAGTGAAATAATCCAAAATTTATAATATGTTAGATACTTAGATTCTAGCACAAGTGATCTTTAAAAAAAATTAAAATTTTGTGTAAAAATTAAATTAAACTTTAGTTGAAGCATTAAAATTGAATATTAAGATTTTAGCAAATCAAGTGGCTGAATTTAAATTAATTAAGTTATTTACTTTAATAAGATATTAGTTCGTATTTGTTTATTTAATTACTTGATGGATGTAACAAATTAAAAGTTAATTATATATAAATTGATTCTCCCTCTACCTAACAGACATAAACAGATAGAAATAATTCGCTCCAACCTCAGCATTTGTGTGAGAAAAAAGAAAAGACAAGAGAGAGAAATCAAATCCTCGTAATGTTCTTTTTCGTCGAATCCAATGGTCAACTCCAATTTTGTATCAAGTAATTTTATATATTTGTGAAAATAGTATTATTCTAAAGATACTAAAATTATTTTTTTTGACATAAAAGAAATTCATTTCCTCTAACTGTATAAAGAAGACAACAACCAAGACAAAATGGTTCCAAGCACCCATGTCCCCAAAAGAAGCAACTTTCCCATCCAAATGCAAAAATGGGGAAGGGATCATCTCCATTTAATAAGTGTAACACTCCAAACCCGGCCCATGCGTTTCGACCAGATCCGGCATGTTATCGAACACATAACACTTTATCGCATTTTGAAAACACAAGTTAAATTAATTAATTTTGAATAAAGGAGAGACTTTTTGAAAATAAACCTCTGTGTATTTTTATTAATAAATGTAAATAAACCTTGTGGTATATTCATAAGTTGCATAACATAGAAAACTCCTAAGTTGAATAAAAACTAGAGGCCTTATTACATAACTGTTCCTCAAATAACAATAAAACAAACTTAAAGAAGTCCTAAAGAAAATATAATTTGCAGAAATAGAACTTGATGGCCCCTCGAGTCCGTCTCGGCTCCCATGTCCACGATCTACTGCTCATCTGGAGAGTAGAGAAAAGGAAAGCGTGAGTCACCAAGACTCAGTGTATAAATCTCAAAGCACACAACGACCTGAGCCCACAAACACATTATGGGCCCTGGCCCGTAAGGCATCAATCATAATCATACATCAAAATAATAAATGATTAATAACCCATCCCATCCTAGGGTTCCATCCTCTACACACCAACTCGTACCAGCCATCACACCGTGGGGATTTCTATAATCAACCCTCCATCCGCTACACACCATAACGACAGCCGAACTGCCTATTCCTGTTATTCAGGAATCATTAAACGTGGCATAGCCACCGATCACAATGTGACCTAGTATTTGTATTTGTGGGAATTCTACCACCGGCCACTGCGTGACCTATCATGCACTTCCCCTTCATCATATCAATATCCCAACCCATGCATACACACATAAAGAAAACATCATACAGACATATATATTTTTTTGATACACATAGGGAGTTCTATGTTTACGTGCTTGGCATCTTTGCCTAACCCTTTTAGGGTTCCATTCGACTGTCTATACAGCCTCATTCTGGATTTTTAGCCCATAACATACAAAAATAGATATACATACAGGTTTATTAGTAGTGTGTTAGAGATCTACACACCTGATTAATGTCGACACCCTTGCTAAACTGATCTACAACTTTGCTCAAAAAGCCGAAAAGATGTGAAAATAGGGCCTCTCCTATATTCGGCCATGGTGAGTGTTCTACCCAATTTTATATATTTGAATAACAAATCTTCTTACCTTAAAATCCCGAAATTGGAGACTAGCTATTTTTGGCTTTTAGATCTAGTTGACCAAGCTTTCTTCAAATACCGAATTGCCGCCCAACATAGAACCATTAAACTATTAGCTTTTCGGCTTTTTACCTTTCAAAAACCGGGAATAGATCATGAGAACTAATCAAAAATCGACACTTACCTTAGCACAGGAGGTTCGGCTAGCACTAGAGAGAGGATTCGACAATGCCAAAGGAAGTTTTAAATGCCGGAATAAATAGAACTAATTCTTAAATGGGATGAATAAAGAAAAACTATAGAGTTTTTGGCTTTTAAAGAGAAATCGGCTCAAAGGGGAAAAAAGAATGGAAAAGAAGTTTCGGCTTTTGAAGAATTTAAAGAAAAGAAATTGGGGAGGAAGAGGCTAGGGATTTTCGACACAAGGAACAATAGAATTAGGGTTTTTAAATGTCAGAATCAAGGAGCTAGCCCCCCTATTTATAGGAATTTCGACACCTCCTGTATAAAACCGAAAATGCCCTTCCTAATTAATTAAAATTCAAGCTAAATGAAAGGGAAAATTCGGCACCCCTTTTGCCATGCAGTAGCCGAATTTCTTACTCTTCTAGGTGGTGGATTTTCGGCCATCACCTTCCTTGTAGATAGGCTCCTATCTTTTCTCCTTTTTATCTTTTAAGTTATCAATTATTAAATCCATATAAATCTCCTATTTTTAAGCCTTGTAGCCGTCCACCTCATTAAACCTAATTGCCGAAATTTAACTCACTTAAATTAAAAGATTTGGGCTTCATTAAACTTAAATTTTGGGTCCCTAAATCCCTTGTGTGTGGCGTCACTTCTAATTCCCTTACGGTGCCACTTATTGTTGGGCCACAAGCCCATGTTGGCATTTTAAACATAATTATCACCTTTTAACTCTTTAATGCCCAATCTAATAATTTAATCAAGACCTTTGCCTAATCCTGAGCCCAATTCGGACCCCTATCACTTAAATTAACCTATTAAACTTATCCCTACACTAAATGCATAGGCCCATAAATTTAGGATGTTACAATAAGTGCGTAATTTTATACTTATTTATGATATTTCTCGCCTTGAATTATGCTTTTTATGTTCTTAAATATATTATTTATACTTATTTTTATTATTGATTTAGTGAATAATTGGAGAAAAAGAGCTTAAAGTTTATTTTTAGCAAGTTTTTGCGATTTGAACATTAATTTTAGTGCAATTTTAGTATTTTGTTCATAACTTGAGCTACAAATGTCTGTTTGGAGCCCTTATTATGCCAACTCGAAAGGAATTGAAAGCTTATCTAAAGTTATTTCATATATGAAGCCCCAAAACGTCAGGAACATGTCCAGAAACAACCTGGCAGTTTGACACAAAAATAGTCGAAAAACCTAAAAAAAAAACTCTACTTTATTTAATTAAGGGCACTTTTGTATTTTCTTTGTAACAACCCATTTTTAGTAGTGTCGAAAATAGTGGTTTCAGAACCAAGATTTCAACTAGTGAGTTATTATTTTAATATTTATTTAATGTCTATAGGATTATTTTAAGGTTGTATTAAAGTTTGGTTAAGAAATTTTAAAGTTTAAATGGTTAATTAGGTGAAAAGGACTAAATCGTAAAATGTGTAAAAGTGAGTATCTATTAGTTTAAAGGGCTTAATGGATATGGAAATGAAATCTAAAGGATCTAGATAGTACTTATACCATTCTTAAAGTTAGTGGACAATTATGGGTAGGATTTTGTTAATTTATAAGTTAATAACTAAGGGTAAAGTGGTAATTTAATAAATAATCTTAAACTAAAACAAAACAAAATGGATACCATCTTCTCTAATTTCCTTCATCATCGAAAATTGAAGAGAAAAACACCATTAGAATAGGGTTGAGCATTCAATCAAGCTTCTACCTTGCATGTAAGTGAATTGAAGCCTCGTTTTTAATGATTTTTATGTTTTTGAGTTCATTTTAGCTTAATCTAGCTAGCTCGGGGGTTAATTTTCAAAATTGTTAAAGGTTAAGGGACTTGCCATGGTTGAGTTTGAGTATATTTTGAATTTTTTTGATAGATTATTAATCTTAGTTGTTAAACAAACTTGTTTAGTTAAGTGAATTTTTATGAATTTTAAAATAAGGATTAAATTGTTGAAAGTGTAAATCCATGGGTTTTATTGTGAATTATTGATAATTATGGGTTGTTCCAAGGTACCTTGTAGCTTTGGGTTAATATGTATTTAGGTTAAAATGGTTAAATTTTAAGTTATGAGCTTAAGGACTAAATTGTAAAAAGTTAAAATATTAGGTGTAATTTTGTAATTTTACATAAATATGAATTATGGATGGAATTGAATACTTGAAGTACTTAAATTTAGGTTAAGATAAACCATAATCAGACTTAAATCGAGGAAAGGCTAAAGCTTCAGATCAGTTTGCAACTCTACTTCTATGACCATAGTTACCGAGGTAAGTTCGTATGAATTATGATTGTATTAATGTTAGTTAAATTAATTGTTTTCTATGTTACGTTAATATAAACGGGCTTGAAATTGTATATGTATCAATGTATGAATAATTAACGTGTAACGAGTCTCATTTGAGCCTTAAGTATTCTTAGGATACGAATAATATGTCCTTAGGGATTTCATGTTTCAGGTGCTGGTCTTGAATGTTCTACCGATAGCTGAGGTTTTGCATTTGTTGCGAATTTTCCAGAGCTCGTGTGAGCAGTATCGTGTAGCTTACATTCTGACCCACAGCTTGTGTGAACAGGCCCATTTCACAACTCGTGTGAGCACTATTGAAAAGGAAAGGTTACGATTATATGGAAAGACACACTATGTGTGATCATTTTCGAGTATCCGATGTAATTTTAGATGGTTCAACGGGTATGTAAAGGAAATTGAATGGTTCATGATCTTTTGAAAATGTTATGAGTAAATAATGTATCTTATGAAATCTACTTATGTTATAATTGAACTCAAATGTATTATGGATGAACCTACTAACTTGTGAGTTTAATGGTGTTTCAGTAGGCTTTTACTAAGCTATTGGTCTTGGTAATGATATTATGCTTATTCTATAAATTGTGCTAATGAAATGGTAAGTTATGTTTGAATTTATACGAATTTACTAAGCGCTAGTTGCTTACGTAGTTACTTTCCTTTGTTTTATAGGTAATCGGAAGCTCGATCAGTTGGAAGCTCATCGGAGACCTATCACACTATCTAGCAACCATTTCGGTAGTTTTTGAGTAATTTGGCCAATGTTATATATGGCATGTATAGGATCTTTTGTAATGGTAGTTCATGAATGTGTAAATGGTTGATTTACAATGTTTATGCTTTTGAAGTTTATGTTTGGTTTGATGAACTTTTAATACTTGTTCAAGTTAGGTCATTTTGGCCATTCTTAAGTGCTTGTATATAAGATTCTTTTGGTATGTTTGTGATGGCTTAGAAGTGGTCATTTGTGATATCATGTGGTAGTTAACTGAGCTAGGTTTTGTGCTTGAAATATGGTCAAATTGATTTGTTTGTTAATGATGTTTTGATATACATATGTGATGCCTTTGAATGGCATATTGGTTAGATGAATTAGGATGTTTTAAATGGTACATTTAAGTGTGTTTAAATGATGTTTAAGTCTCTTGAATGTGTGCACAAATGGAATGGTTGGTTAGGTATGGTTTGACCTTGAAATGGTTTGAATTTAGGGTTAATTTATGGATCACACGACCTAGGACATGGGATGTCACATGGCTTGGAGACACGACCTTGTAAGTTACATGGCCTAGCACACAGCCTACGACATGACCGTGTGACCCTACTCAGTGAGTTACACGGGTGAAGACATGGGCTGGGACACGATCGTGTGTCCTTTATTCGATTGTTACATGGCTTGGGCTAATTCACACGGCCATGTGACCCCTGTTTTCTAATTTTTGTAATTTTTTCTTAAATATTTTGTTTTGTTTCAAATTAGTCCAGCATTGCTTCTAAGCTATTTTTAGGGCCTTGAAGGCTCGATTTAGGGACCAAATACATCTGATTGATTGGTCTTTAATAATATTCATTTATTTAATGTTATAATGTTAAATGTTATTCCAATTGTTTCGTAATGCTATGTAATTCTAATCTGGTGACAGAGACAGGTTAGGAGTGTTACATTCTTCCTTATATTATTTTATCCCTATAAATAGACATGATTAGGTTAACATTAGGAAGACTTAGACCTAGCCGTTATTAGTTTTATTTTATTTTCTTTATTTTATGGGTTTTTAAACTCTCTTTTCTAGTTGAAGTAACATTCGAAGTTTGATTCTACAAGCTTTTGAGATTGAATTGTTTTTAATCTTTCTTTTCTCTTTAGTATTTGCATGTCTTTTGGTTTAATTACAATTTTTTTCAGGTTTGTTTAATATTCGGTCGGTATTTGATAGCATAGAATGATTGATTTCTCAGTTAGATGATTAGTCAATCAATTGATTTCTAATATTTGTGACGACTGCATGATTATTTGTGTAGTGTGGGCATTCGATCTAACTTAAATAAACCCTGATAGTGTGTTTGCTGGTTAGAATTGAGTCTCTTTCGTTCTTACTGCTATTGATAAAATAAATTCTTAAAATATCTTTATAGGGTTGTTTGTTAATAAGGGAAGTAATTAATGATGGCTGTCTTGATTATTGAGAAGGTAAAAAGAGATTATGTTACTAGGCGATCGTCAGTAACTATAACCAATTTATCAAAAAACATTGAAATTTATCTTTGCATTAACGATCTAACCATTGAATCAAACGGAGAATTTACTTTGACTAGAGTTTTTTCTCATTGGTTTTCTTTCCTTATTTCTTTTTACTTTGTTTTACTTTTACGTTTTGTTTTTAGTTCTAAACCCATTTATTTATTTTTATTTTACTTGTTTGTTAAAGAAATAAAATTATCATTGGTCTTTGTGGATACCACCACCCTATTTGTTGTTTTCTACTAATTCATCTTTTTCAACTAGGTTTTATTTTGGCTTTAGCCATTAATGTAAAAATATTAATGTGTATGATCCCTATTATTGAACGACCTCCATTTTCACTAGTAATCCTTGCTTACAAGAAAGGCAGAAAAACAATGAAGCTCATCATGAAAGAAATCGAGCATCACCAACCACTTTCCAGGAGACGCTGAATGGAGCCTAAAGCTCAAAGCCACTCCAATAGGCAAAAGAGAAGCCATTAACCGCACCGAGCCTAGATCAACAACCATACAATGTGTAACACCCAGTTTTGGCAGGTCCTAAGCTCTGACGAGTAGACTGGAAGTAATCTATGAGACACAACTATATCCGCCCAATTGTTGTTCTTAGTGTATAGGTCGGACGCATAGCAGACGTTAGAATATTATGTAAGGATTGAACTCAGAATACATTGAGTTGTATAAAAGAAGAGATTGATAAGAGTATTGAGGATTTTTGGTAAATTGGGTTATCACCGAAGGTATTGTACGCCAAGTTCATTAAGTTACTGTACTAGTTACGTTATAAACAATTTGGTTAGAAATTAATAGAACAGATGAACCAAGTGTATAAATTTATTGGAATTTCATTTAGGCTCTTTTTACAATTGTAAACCATTTATAAAGGCGGATTTGAAAGTTTGTGACACGTGTCAAGTTCTAATAGGGACTTAAGTTATATTTATATATATTTAGGCTAAAGAAAATGGGGAGTTTTTCTTCTTCCTTCTTCAAATTTGCTGCTATTTGAATCTTATGGAACCAAAGTTATTTCTTTCTCCTTACATTGGAGTTGTAAATCTGGATCTTTTTCAGTAATTACTCCATGTTAAGGTAAGTATTGCGACTCTGCATGTTAAAGTTATGAAGGAGTAAGTCTGTTAAGCTACATAAACTGTAAGATGAAGAAATAAGGTTTTGTATGAGGGTTATTTGTGTTTGAGATTATGATAAGTAGTATGAGAATGAGTTTTAATGGTGTTCTTATGACTTGTAAGCAATGGTTGCTGCCGTTTTTGTGTTGGATGTTTGGGTCTAGAGCTTTGAACTACAATAGGTGAGAATCGGGTGATTTCTTTACTGACTCTTGCATGTGTATTGTTCATATTGTGAATCATCTATATAAAATTGATTGAACTATGGATTCGAAGTCATGAAAAGTATAGTATGTGAAGATGGTATATGAGAATTGAAATATTGAAGTATGGTTGAGTATGTATATGTCTGAAATGTATGTTATGAGATGTGTGTCCTATTTGTGTGTATGTTAGTGAAGTAGAATGTTGAATTTAGGTTATGTTAATGCATGAAGAGTCTATCAAGTGAATTTGTGTATGTTCTCCGCGGAGTTGTCTAAAAGGGTTTTGTTGGGACTTTAAACACGAACTCTAAAATAAAACTTTGAAGGAAAAGTCTATGGCCATAACACCCTTTGAAAGGAATTAAAGGATAGTGATTACGCAATATGGTTCCCTGCGTGTTTTAGGACAATGATGGGCAAACCTCACGTATTTTGATTTTAGGTAAATTCATGCCGTAAACACGTCAGGAAAGAATAACCTTTATGGAAAATTCTGAATGGATCGCCTAAGTGGCGTATTCTATCTAAATGTCAGTTTGGTGTTCTGCTAAGCCTATGTGGTGTGAACTGATAGGAATATCTGGTAAGCTATGAATCTGAATGTTTGTCTCTATGAAAGGGTATTGAGATGCTTTGAAATAAGAGTTGAATAAAATCGTAAAAGTTTTGTGAAAAAGAAATGTATATCTGTTGGTCGAGAAGGGTATCTGTCATAATAAAATGTAAATATGGATAGTGAGAAGTATGTCATCTTTTTCTAAAATTATTCTGAACCAGCAAAAATGCTATTTTGAAATACGAGATTCTATTATAGCATGATATGGAGTTCATTTGAACGTTATACACCGTGAATTATTAGTATGGATGTGTGTACATAACTGGATCAGGGTATGTCTGAGTTTGAACCAATAATGTGAGATTCTGAGTATGTATCTACCAAGACAATGTCAATAAGCAATTGTTTAAGAGAAGATTATGAGATGAAGTATAGATTGTTGGAAGTGGTTTCTAAGGGTACATTTTGTTATGAAAGTATTATAGGATAAGAGAATTATAAAACAATGGAAAGAATTCTCTAGTTAATTAAATATGAAAGATTAAGTATAGAAGGGGTATGACAATTGGCGTATATGGGAGTGATAAGATTGTATGGTATTAGCCGTAGTAAATGATGCGAAGTAGAAGTAGGCTCATAAAGATTCTTACAAGATTACAGAACATCCATCAAGGTATGGTTCATAAGCTCACTAAGTACTCTTGTACTTACAAGTTTGTTATTTCTTTTCAAGTATGATGAGAAGAGGTTTCGCCTAGAGGGACAATGCCAAGAGTATGCCAAGATGGTGGCGAAGTGGGCTATTATGCATATAGTGGATTGTGGCACAATCTTGAATAATTTTTCTATCTTGCAAATATCTGTAACAAATTTGATGTAATAAGTTATTTATCATACATTTTATTATAAATCCCCAAATGTTAAGTTTTCCTTTTTAAACTTCCAATAACAAGTTGAAATAAATAAGAAAAGTAAACTGTTTTTTATAAATATTTTGTATCGTTTTGTAACACCCAAGATCCATATCCGATGAATCGGGTCGGGTTAAGGGCGTTACATCAATGACCAAAATTCATATATCAATTCGTAATGATATTGAACATCTTTTGTATGGAAGCTGTCACATGTGAGTAGGAAGGATTGCTACAAACCTCGGGCGCATGGGGGGCTAGGTATTCTGAGATTACAAGACCAAAACAATTTTTTTTCTCATGAAGTTTGGATTTAAACTAGTTACTAGTACATAAGATATGTGAGTTCAGGTATTAAGAAATAAGTACAAAGTGCATGGATTACTACCTAGGGGTGAGCAAAATCCGATTCGATTAAAAAAACTCGATAAAAATTTCAAATTTTGAATTAAATAGTTTGAGTTATTTGAGTTAATCAAGTTATTCGAATAAACTCGAATAAAAAATTAAGTTTTTCGGTTTAACTCGAATATGAATTACACAATTCGAGTTATCCGAAAATTCGAATAAGAAAAAATAAAACTACGTCGTTTTGATAAATGTTTACTTTTTTAAAAGTTAAAATTCAAAATAATTAAGTTAAAAGGCAAAACTACGTCGTTTTGATAAATGTTTACCTATTAAGTTAAGAGGCAGAATCATTATATTGTTCATGTAGTTAAATAATCAGTCCATCTAATCACAACATTAAGTATAAATAATAGGATTCGTTAACTCGACTCGATTTGACTCTAAATATTTTGACTTGATTTGATTTGATTCGAAAAAAATTCAAATTGAGTTCGGTTGCTAAAATAGGATTTGTTAACTCGACTAACTCGAAAATTTTTGACTCGACTCGATCGAATACTCACCCCTATTACTACCAATGGATATTCATCACAGGAACTGCGCCTATATATGGTGTTCCATAGCCAACATATGGAGTGAGGTGAAATTGGGTATATTAGGTTGTTGGTGATAATATGCTAGTGAATTTTTGGAATGACGATTGATACGGGACTTGGGTATTCTATGACATTATTACATTGGTCATGAGGCCCTTTAAGACTCATTTTGTGTTTGTGGTGTAGTGTTAGAAGGGACATGGAATATTCATTAGCTAGTTGCGGTTCTTTCACAAGTGATTGTTGAGCGTATTTTGACTTATATACCTCCATTGACGAATGCAGGCATGTACCACTTAATTTGGAAATGGCTGTTAGTGGGTAAGTTCTCCGTTTCAGAATCCTATAAACATTTATTTGTTGATAACGTATCAGTTAGTGTTATCAATGATGAAATGACATGGAAAGTTAGGGCACCGCAAAGGGTTTGGACCTTTCTCTGGCTATTGGCTCATGGTAGACTTCTAACAAACGAGGAACGAACTAGGTGAGGTATGACAACTTTTCCTTTCTATGATCTTTTTGGTTTGGACATTGAATCTATAATGCATGTAGTTAGGGATTATGTCTTCTCTAAAGTAATTTGGCAATCTATCGTACTTAGAAAGCTCTGGAATGATTTTTTTAGTTTACCTGTTGTCCAATGGATTATTTGGAACATTAGGAATTAAGGTAAAATATTGTTAAAAGATGATGAATGGCCTACCTTCTTTTCCATTGTGTGTTGGTTTCTTTGGAAGAACCGAAATGGTTTTATTTTCACACAGACTACTAGCAGTAGTCAGTCACTGCTAGCATCTACGGAAGCTTGGACAAGATCTTTATTTGGTACATGTGGGCCTCAGAATTGGAGTTGTACTTTGATGACTAAAGGTTGGTGGCAGTTTCCGCCTCATGGATGGATAAAAGTGAATGTGAATGGTTCTATGTCAGGTACTAGACCAAAGGCAGCCATAAGGAGAGTAGTGAGAGGACCGAATGAATGATGGATGGGGGTTTTCAGATGGTAATAAGATTGTCCGATATTTTTCAGGTTGAAGCTTAAACACTAGTCGAGGGCTTAAAGATAGCTTGGGAAAAAGGATACTACCAAGTGGAGATCGAAAGTGATAATTCTATATTAATTTCCATCATACAGAATGGGTTAGCAATGAACAACATTGCTAAATATTGGAATATGACTTTCCGTTAGATAGTGAGGGACAACAATAGGGTGGCAGACTAACTTACTAGAAAAGCATAATGCGACATGGAGGAATTATTTATTTATGCGAATCCACCAATATATGTGAGGAACTTACTTGAAGACGACATCTATCATGCGATGAGAATTCTACCTACTGAAGATTAAGTTTAGTGTAGTTAGTATTGGTTAATTTTTCATATTTTCCAAAAAAAAAATGGTAATTTAATATACAATTAAATTAGGAAAGGTTTTAGTTTTTTTAGGAAAAAGGACAATTAACTTATTACATAATATTCTTTATAAAAATAAAAGTTGATTATAAAACACAAAATATCCAAGATTAAAAATAATACATTCAAAAGATTTTAAATAGTTTCAATTGTGTAAAATAATTAAGTTTAAACAAAATTCCCCCACCAATTACTTGAAAATAATATATATTTTATATAAATTATATTATGTATTTTTTTATAATAAAAGAAGACGGTCTAGTGCCTTTATTATGTATTTTATTCTAGAATAAAATATTTTTAAAAATATGATAATTTTAGAATCTAAAAATAAGTTAAAAGAAACAAAAAATAAATTTAAAAGAAAGTTGAAAAAAAATAATATTAGAATCATTATATATAACAATTTCTTCCCCAATAAAATAAATATAAAATAAAAAAGCAAAGTTAAAATATTTTTTAATACTCCATTCACAAATCATTTTCTTTTTACATGATTGATAGATAAGAAGGATAAATCTCTTATCTGCAGTAGGGACTAGACATCCAAATTGGTTCAGGACAAAATGTTTCTGTTAGTGGTAATGGCATGGCATTCTACCAACATACAACTCAATCCCTTCCCGATATACCTATTTTGAAGCTAATGAACAACAACTTTGAACCTGCCTCCACACAAAAGTTGTCTAGTTCAGTATTCCTTAGGCGGTCCGTTTACAGAATGTCGAATTTTATGATAATCGCTACTGGATAGTTGATTGGATTGCCAACTATAACCGAGCGAAGGGATCATCATGCTCTAGAGGATATGGAAACACCGTAACGTTGTTCTGTTTGCAGGTGAAAGTCCTTACCCTCATATGGTTTTGCACAATACCATATGTAACAGCCTGTTTTTAGTGAAATCAGAATAATGGTTTCGAGACCACAAATTTGATGTCAAAAAATTTATTTTATTATTATTTTAAGGTCAGCAGCATGGTAGTAGCATCGTATAAAAATTTTGTTAAGAAATTTTACCGTTTGCATGCTTAATGTGATAAAAAGGACTAAATCGCAGAAGGTGCAAAATTTGAGTTCTATAAGTTAAAGGCATCAAATGACTACGAAATTAATTAGTAAAGGGATTTATGGGATAGATAGACCATTGTTTGTTTGAGTGGACAAAAATGGACAATGAATAGGTGACTTTTTTAATGTTATAAGTAAAGGTTAATTTGATAATTTCATAAATACATATTAAATCAAAATAATGAAAAGATTGTATCATCTTCTTACTTTAGCTATACCACTAAAAATTTGATGGAGAATACCATTTTTAAAGCTTAAGTTTCGGCTAAGACAATAACCTTGCATGTAAGTGATTTTTCATCTCATTTTTTTTATTTCTATGTTTTTGAAGTCGTTGTAGCTTAATCTAGCTAGCCCAGGGGCTAATTTGAAAAATTGTTAAAAGGTTAGGATTTTGCCATGAATTAATACATGTGGTTTTTGATGTTTGATAGTAGAAAATGGATCCTTGTTGTTAGATAAACAAATTTTGTTAAGTGATTTTTGATAAAATTGTCAATTAGGGATATAATTGAAAAATATGAAATATTCATGGTGTAAATTGTGAAATAATGAAATGTGTGGGCTGCTATGAGCTTGTATGAAATTTGGCTAGGCTTGGGTAGGGGTGAAATTGCATGAATTTCATTTTACGAGCCTAAAGACTAAATTGTAAATAAATCAAAAGTATAGGGGTAAAATCGTAATTTTGCTAAAATGTGAATTTTTGTTAAATTGAATAGAATGATTATTGAACTGAGCTGAATTTTTTCATTTAGATCAAGATAAACCATGTACGGCTCTAGATCAAGGCAAATAAAAAGCTTCGGATTAGTCGACTTCATTTCTTACGTTTATTGTTGAGGTAATCTAGTACGTTTAAATAGAGTTTTCAATTATGATTTAAATGCTATTATTGCATAATATTAAATTGTGTGTTGACGGAAAAACTCAATGACGAATAAAGAATAAATACCCGTTACCCCGAATTGATGATTTGTTTTACCAATTGAAAGGGGCTTCGGTATTTTCAAAGATAGATTTGAGATCGGGCTATTATCAGTTGAGAGTCAGAGATACGGATGTGCCAAAGACTGCGTTCCGAACGAGGTACGGACACTTTGAGTTTCTGCTTATGCCTTTTGGACTTACCAATGCACCTGCTGTTTTTATGGATCTAATGAATCGGGTATTCAGACAGTTTTTGGATCGGTTTGTAGTAGTGTTTATTGATGATATACTGATCTACTCCAAAGATGAAATCGAGCATGCCGAGCATTTGAGATTGGTGCTACTAACTTTACGAGATAAACAGTTGTATGCAAAGTTTAGTAAGTGTGAATTTTGGATGAAGGAAGTTAGTTTTTTGGGTCATGTCGTGTCAGCATCGGGTATTCGTGTTGACCCGAGCAAAATATCGGCTATTATTGATTGGAAACCACCAAAGAATGTTTCTGAAGTCCGAAGCTTTCTGGGACTTGCGGGTTATTATCGACGATTTGTGAAAGGTTTTTCTATGATAGCTACCCCGTTGACAAAGCTATTGCAGAAAGATGTCAGGTTCGAGTGGTCGAAAAAGTGTCAGAAAAGCTTCGATCAGTTGAAAGCCCTTTTGACCGAAGCTCCAGTGTTAGTTCAGCCTGAATCGGGTAAAGAATTTGTTGTTTATTCTGATGCTTCTTTGAATGGTTTGGGCTGCATTTTGATGCAGGAAGGCAAAGTCGTAGCCTACACTTCGAGACAATTGAAGCCGCATGAAAGAAATTACCCGACTCATGATTTAGAACTTGCAGCTATTGTGCTCGCATTGAAAATTTGGCGTCATTATTTATACGGTGAGAAATGTCATGTTTACTCGGATCACAAAAGTCTTAAGTATTTGATGACTCAGAAAGATCTGAACTTGAGACAACGCAGATGGTTAGAACTATTGAAAGACTATGAGTTGGTGATTGACTACCATCCGGGGAAAGCTAACGTTGTCGCAGATGCGTTAAGTCGAAAATCATTGTTTGCTCTTCGTGCATTGAACACACAGATGGTTATGTCAGGTGATAGTTCGATCATAGCCAAGTTAAAAGCAAGACCGATGTTTATTCAGCAAATTTGTGATGCACAAAAAGCTGACAAAGATATGACGGTTAAACGAGTTCAGTGTGAAAGTAATGCAGAGTCAGAGTTTCGAATTGATGAAAATGACTGTTTGAAATACAAAGGCCGAATGTGTATACCGAGGAACGTGGACTTGATTCAGATGTTATTGAATGAGGCTCATAATAGTCAAATGTTGATACATCCGGGTAGCACGAAAATGTATAATGACTTGAAGCAGTTCTACTGGTGGCCTGGTATGAAACGGGATATATCTGAATTTGTTTCAAGGTGTTTAATATGTCAACAAGTCAAAGCCGAACATCAGTTGCCTTCTGGATTACTTCAGCCAATTATGATACCTGAGTGGAACTGGGATAGAATAACAATGGATTTCGTGTCAGGTTTGCCTACGACACCGAGTAAGAAAGATGCAGTCTGGGTTATAGTTGATAGACTGACTAAATCAGCTCACTTTGTGCCAGTTCGTACAGACTATTCGCTCGATAAGCTTGCTGAATTGTATGTATCTGAAATTGTGAAATTACATGGTGTACCGAGTTCCATTGTTTCAGACAGAGACCCGAGATTCACATCGCGGTTTTGGAAGAAGTTGCAAGATGCTTTAGGTACTAAACTTCATTTTAGTACAGCTTTCCATCCGCAGACAGACGGTCAGTCTGAACGAACCATCCAGATACTTGAGGACATGTTGAGATGTTGCATTCTTGAGTTTGAAGGTACGTGGGAAAGGTACTTACCTCTGGTTGAATTTGCTTATAATAACAGTTTTCAATCTAGTATTAAAATGGCACCATACGAAGCTCTTTATGGTCGCAAATGTCGTACACCGTTGTATTGGACTGAGCTCAGTGAGAACAAGATACACGGGGTTGATTTGATTAAAGAGACCGAACAAAAAGTAGCAGTGATCAGAGATACCTTGAAAGCTGCCTCAGATCGACAAAAGTCCTATGCTGATTTAAAACGTAAAGACATTGAATTTCAGGTCGGAGATCGAATATTCTTGAAGGTTTCTCCGTGGAAGAAAGTACTCCGATTTGGTCGGAAAGGCAAGTTGAGTCCGAGATTCATAGGACCGTATGAAATCATAGAACGAATTGGGCCTGTTGCGTATAGATTGAAGTTGCCCTCTGAATTAGAAAAGATACATGATGTATTTCACGTTTCGATGCTTCGTAAGTATAGATCAGACCCGTCACATGTGATCACTCCGTCAGAGGTTGAAATCCGAAATGATATGACATATGATGAAGAACTGATCCGTATCCTAGCTCGGGAAATGAAAGAGTTGAGAAACAAGAAAATTCCGTTAGTGAAAGTGTTATGGAATAGGCACGGAATTGAAGAGGCTACGTGGGAGCCCGAGGACTTATTGAGGCAACATTATCCAACTTTGTTTAATGGTAAGATTTTCGAGGACGAAAATTTTTTTTTAGGGGGGGAGTTGTAACAGTCCGAATTTGACCCTAATCAGAACGGTGGTTTCGGGACCACGAATCCGGGTTAGAAAAATAATTTTAGATTTTATTTTAATATTTATGATATATGTTTAAACATGTGTTAGAATATTGTGTAATAATTTGATTGTTTATATGTCTAGGTTAAGAAAAATGATTAAATTGTCCAAATGGTAAAAGTGGCCTATATTTTAATTAGGTGATTAAATTGATTTATTTTCTTGTATGAGTGGGTTTGCATGGTAAATTACCCAAAAGCTAGATGAGTGGAAGGTAAGATGATGGCTTTATATGTTTATTTTATTTGTATTAGTAAAGGATTTAAAATAATATTTTATGCTTTGAATAAAATAAAAGAAACATAAAAGAAAGTGGGTGTTCATCTTCTACCTTTAGCTTACCATTGCCAAAACTGATAAGGAAGAAGAGAAAATTTAAGCTCTCATTGCTCGGTTGTGCATGTCTTATTGTGGTTAGTATTTGAGCTTGATTCATGAAGATTTTTGCATTTTTGAGTTCCTTGTTATGAGAGTTATCAAACCCATGGTGAAATTTTTATTTTTATGCATGTTCATAGTTCGGCCATTGATGCATGTTATATTGAATAATAGTTGTTGGCTGTAGACAGAATATATGTGTTAGATTATCACATTTTGAGTTGGAAAATTTTGAATAAATAGAACAATTAAGACTAAATCTTCAAAATAGTAGAGTGAGGAGCTAGATGGTAGAAATTATGAAATATGGGAACTCAAGTATATTTAAGAACCATTCGGCCCTAGCTAAGAGTTTGTAAGTTTGGCATTTTTTTTGTATTTAATGAAGATGAGATTAATTAACAAAGATGCGAAACATGTGGGATAAGTTGGAAAATTTCTTAATTATTTATTTTGAGCTATATTGAATGAAATTATATTTGGATGAATTTATTTCGAAATTATTTAGATCAAGAAAGGAGAGAACCGGAGTCGGATCGGGGAAAAGCGAAACTAAACGAATAGCTGGAAATTTCGAATCTATCGACTTCTAAGGTAAGTCCTTAAGCAAATTTATGTCAAAGAATTATTTATGAACTTAGTATAAAATAAATTTGGAAATTTGAGGCATGAAAATATATGTTGGCCGAATATAGGGGTATGAATTTGTAGTAAATTTATTTGTTGAATAGACTGTGAATAATTATGTTTGATTTAATATGTGAAAGTAATATGCTGCAAATGAGATAGTTGTGATTATTAGCATCAAGAATGTGTGTTGGAATGTTGAAAATGTCGAAAATTCGGGCTTTGAGCCTAGCAGGCCTTGTGCCGGTGATTTAATTCGGGCTTAATGCCTAGCAGGCCTTGTGCCGGTGAGTTAATTCGGGCTTAATGCCTAGCAGGCTAAATGCCGGTGTTTTAAATCTCGGACTTCAAGTCTAGCAGGCAGGGTGCCGGTGTATGTGATTTGATTTAGTGTGTAGCTTGTTATATGCTGGTAAGTTATCTATTTCTGAATTTAGTTATGAAATGGTAAAGTTATAAAACAAATCATGGAAGCTTAAGTTTATGAAAGTGAATTGGTAAGTTCGTCTATAAGGTATGTATTATGTATACTTTAATGTCATGATTATAAGCTATGATAATAAATAAATGTAATGATGAAAGGAATTGATGTACATATGATAGATGGAATTCGATTATATGTATACTATGAGTGAATTATTTATTGAAAATCATGAAAGAAGTAAAAGTCGATGTATATATATAATGGAATGGGATATTCGGTTTTGGTAGATTAATTATTTGGTCATGAACGTTTGATGTTAAGGAATGTTTATTTAAAAGCTTATATACTTGAATGTTACATTAAAGTTGATTAAGACTTACGAAGCTAGTAAGCTTACTTTGTGTGTATCCCTTGTTTGTTTTATAGATTTTGTTAAAGCTACGGGCTCAGAGGATCTTCGGAGAAGTCAACCACACTGTCAACTCTTTTGGTACTTATAAACCTAGTTTGAACTTAAGGCATGTATAGGCTAACTTAAGGTTTGAATGATATTTAGTTGATGTATATAAGCCATGCGAAAATGGCTTGTCCATCTTGTAAATCTTGGAATTTATATTTTGGCTTGATGGTTATGTTTAGTTGTGTTTTTGGTTGATTTGGTTTTAGTATATATATATATGTATGGTTAATGTATAGAGTTTAAATGAAATGGAGTAACGAGGTTATAAACTAGTTAATCATATTTTGCAATGAAACAGTTTTTGGTTAACAGCAGTAATGTGATTTTGAAAAATCACTAAAAATAGGAGAAATGGAATTAGAGAGTGAATGAGATGTAAAATTAAATCTTATTGTGTCTATTTTGATATGAAAGAAACAGAGTAGGCAAAACAATTTTATATTATGAGATATTTAAATTTTAGTGAGACTTGTTCTGAATGACTTCGTGATTCACTGTTCTATCTTGGAAAAATTGTTAAAAATTGTACAAAAATAATCATGGAGCATAGTTTACATGCTTAGAATCCTTAATGAGCCTATTTTTGATTGGAATAAACAAGAACATTATTGAAATTCTGTACAATGAGATAACTGAGTTTTTGTAAAGATTGGTCAGAACCATCAAACAGTGAAATAGGGTAAAATTTGATGAATAAACTGTACTAATTGGCTTTATGAAAAATTCTAGAAAAATTATGGCAAGAAGATATACGAGTCTAGTTTCAAGGAAAATTTACGGATCTAAATTTCGAGTTTTGTAAGTCGATTTATGGTCAATTTAGTCAGCATGATGCAGTTGAACAGTTTTTAATTTTTATGCCCTGAATTAGTAGTCAAGTCTAGTGATGCCTCATTCTCGACTCCGGCAACGGTCTCGGGTAAGGGGTGTTACACACACAGCCGTGTGACACCTATAGTTTGAAAATTTTATCTTTTTTCGAAAAATTCTATAAGTTTACGATTTAGTCCCGACTTGTTTCTAACACGTATTTAGGGCCTCGAGGGCTCGTTTAAGGGACAATATGTATGTTTTGTATTGGTTCTAATGTATTTATTGATATGATTTGAAAAGTTTGAAATTTTATGTCCATTTGATTTGAAATATCTAGTAATGCTCTGTAACCCTGTTCTAGCGACGGATACGGGCTTAGTGTGTTACACCATACATCTCTACCATGATTATGCATTGCTGGGCTCTCTGCATCTCCAACTTTGAGCACAAACAAAACACCGTAGAATGAACCTCATCCAGCATCCTGCTACCATCCACAATTACTCATAGCAACCCCACTACCGTCATCATCCTTTTATTTGCTAAGTATATTGCAAATTTTGATAACGGGATAAGCGTAGTAATCACACACTATTCAAGGTCCACTTCCTTATAGTAATGCATTATTCTTCCACTTCCAAGCTACATAGTGAACTGATCTTCATTCGGGAAATTTTGAGGAAACTTCATGGAATGCAAATCCAAATTTGGGATAGTCAACTATGCAATTGCTTCCAAATGGTGGATAAATTTATTCACTGGACAATTCAGTGTACATTAGACGCTCGAACTAATACGGAAGGACATCATCATCCCACAACAACAACTGCAAATTAACTTTGAGCGCAAACATCACAGACTCTACCCCTTAGTACGTAGTTTAGCCTTGCAAGCAACAAATTACTGATACACTCAAAGCTAGTCCATATAACCTTGCTTGCTTCTCTATAATAGTTAGTTTCTAGTTCATTATCTATGATATGTACCAAAAATAAAAAACTAGGATAAATGTGATTTGCTTTCTTTGTTATTTTATATTAAGAATAAATATTTAAAAATGTAATAAAAATTGTAATCATACTACACTCTTTTAATAATGAATAAACATTTTTATTTTTGCAAAACTTTTATATGAATATTAGTCAATAACAACGCTAGAAATTTTATGGTATGTATTTTCCAATATATTTAATTTATATTTTATCCAATTTTTTATTTAATTAGTTTATTTTTTATTCTAATTATATTATTTTTATTTTTTAAGGTTTATTACTTTTTTTATTTTTTTAAATTATGAAAAAAATAATTTTTAAAAAATTGTAATATATAACTAAATAAAAAAATTTTGAATAAAAAACTACAATAAAATAATCAATTAAATATTATTCAAACAATTAAAAATTTGAGCATCACTCATACATGCATGGATGTGATAAAATCTATTCACTTAAATTCATCGAAGTTGTTGTTTTTCAAGTTTAGAAGATCAGTCAACTTATAGTTAGTTTGTGGATGGGATTCTGGATGTGAACATAAATGGAAGGTGTAAATAAGTTTGCAAGAGCGTAGTTGTGAATAGGGCAGCTCAAACGCACATCAACTGAAGATCAAGCCCTTTTGAAGTTCATTTGGATCAGTTGAAGACTAAATTGTTTTATTTTTAGCCTAATCTGTCAACGACCTAATTAGAAAGTTTATTTTTAAGCTCAAGTTAATTTGTTTTCCTGTAAAATTTGGTCTATGCATAATTAACATAAAGCTGGCCAAATTCACTTATCTTTTCTTTCTTCCTTTTAAGTTTCTTAGGCAACATGAGTTATATTTCTTAGCTGCCTACATTTTCAAGTTAATTTTTACATTTTTAGGCTAGTTTTTAGGAATTTGTTTTTTTTAACTCCCTTGTAGTATAAAAAGAGATAGCCACCCACCATAGAGGCACCTAAATTTGATTTGAATAAAATTACTCTCTGAGTCCTTCTCCTTTGCAAGAAATTTTTTCTTGTTTGTTCTAGAAGAGTTTTCAATTTAATCTTCTTGGATATTGTAACATCCCGAAATAGGGCCTAAATGGAATAGTGGTTGCGAAATCACAAATCCGAGTCAGTAAAATATTTTAATATTATTTTCTGTGCCGTTGATATGTGATTAAGCATGTGGTAAAATTTCGTGGGCTAATTTATCTGTCTGTGTGTTTAATTTGATAAAAGGATTTAATTGCATCAAATGCAAAATTAGTGTGTTTTATGAAAAGATGTCTATTTGTTATGTCTTCTTAAGTGTGAAGACTTATGTGGCAATTAAGCCAATTATATGGCTAGTGGACGGCATTGAATGATGAAATGCATTTATATGTTTTTTTTTATATTAAAAACATTAGTTGAAATTTTATATTATATGTATTTTATAATCTATTAGTTTATAATAATAGAAACATGAGAAAGTGGCTTTATTTTCATCACTTTCTTGTCGAAACTCAAAGAGAGAAAAAGAAAGCTTTGAAGCTTTGTATCTTCGACATTTCTAAGCTTAAATTCAAGGTATGTTTTAGCTCGGTTTTTGATAAATTTTACGTTTTTGAGATCGTTGCTTCGAGTGCTACAAAACTCATGTTTGAATTTTGAATTTTGATGAATATTTTGAATTATGTCATTGTTGAAAGCTTGTGTGTTTTGATATTTGATGGTAGATTATGCATGTTAATGAGTAGAGGAACGATTTTTTATTAAGTGATTTTCGGTGAAAACGAGTAAAACGAACTAATTGGTAAAAGTTGTTATTGTTCATAAGTATGTGTTATAGTAAGAATTTGAAGTTGCTATAGAAGGGAGAAATGTTCAGCATGTTATAAAACATAAGAATAAGGGCTGAAGTTTAATTTTCGAGCCTAGGGGCAAAATCGTAATTATGTAAAAGTTTAGGGGCAAAATTGTAATTTTGCCGAAGTTAGAGTTAAGGACTGTTTTGATAAATGTGAGTATTAAATAAGCTAAATTTGCTATTATAGATCAAGAAGAACAAAATATGGAGTTAGATCGGGGAAAGAAAAAGATAGTGGACTAAATCGATATAGTTTATCGTATTTTGTTTCGAGGTAAGTTTGCGGTAAATAAATGCAATATTCTATTATTTTACATTCAATATTATTAAATTCCAGCATTTACATATTTATTCTGTGAATTTATTATTTAAAGACTCAAGCATGAATTGACGGAGAAGTAATTTCAGAAAGTTCCGGTTGAACCTTAGGAATGTGTAGGATATAAATGTCACGACATTAGGGTTTAAGGAAATCATGTAAGACCATGTCAAGACATGGCATTGATAAGTTACTATAAGGCAAAGGTCCCATGTAAGAACATGTCAAGGCATGGCATTGGTGAGTTCATAAGGCAAGGATACCACGTAAGACCATGTCAAGACATGGCAATGGTTAAGTTTCATAAGGAAAGGTACCCGCGTATCCTTAGTATTCCAAGTGGTTCAACGGGAAAATTCAAGGAGTATTCCAAAGTAAAGGTAAGACAAGTTCAAGCTAAAAAGGTAAGGTAAGATAAATTCATGTTAAAAGGTAAGGTAAGAATACAAGTTTAAGTATATTGAGTTAAAAGCTTAAGTGATCTTGATAAGAAAAGCATAAGATAATTCATTAAGAATGTTGTTATCTATTTACATGTAAACTTACTAAGCTTTATGCTTACTCCCATTCTTTAATTTTTTATAGTATTACAAGCCAATTCGGGGATCACAAGGACGTCGGAGATCGTTACTGAAACACCCCAAACCCGGCCCACGAGCTTTGACCAGATTTGGTATGTTCCTCAAGTAAACCGGTTTCAAATTCTTTTGTTACTTAGAGAAAAACTTGTGTGATTTAAAAAAAACTATTGTTTGGGTTGGGCTTGTGTTGAAAACAAACTGGATTTTTATATTAGAAAACCCTTTTTTTTTATTTTAAGTAATAAACATATCGAGTATATTTTCAAATAAAATACTTAGTCTTTAACTTAATCAAAATTTGTAACACAATAAAACAACAAGTAGAAATAAAAATCGTTCATCATGGCCTTATGGCCTTATTACATCAAATAGTTTCCAAAATATTTCAAAGTACTAAAATAAATTCAGGAGTCCATAAAAATATAAACTTCATGTTGAGCATGGCCACCACAAGTACTGCCGTCCCGGTCCATCACTGTTCATCACCTGAAACATGGTCCCACAACGGGGTGAGTCAAACAGACTCAATGTGTACACGACACTAAATCATAATAGAATCAGGCATACAATAGTTACACATTCAAAACATAAAATACAAGTTATGATGCATTCCCAAACCCAAACCTAATTATCCATCCGCTACACACCCCCGTACCTGCCAGTCACACCGTGGGGACTACTAAGTCGACCCTCCTTCCGCTACACTCCAAATTGCGGTCTTAGGTCACCGCATTCGTGGTCTTAGGTCACCACGTTCAAATTACTGTGGTCTTAGGTCACCACTTTCAGATTACTGTGGTCTTAGGTCACCACTTTTCACTTCCCCTTTCAAACAAACCCATATGCCCATAACATATTATGCAATTACATGCCCAAGTTCACATTCTTATCATATTCTCATGTTACGAATAACATTTTTCATATTCCTAGTAGAAGTAGGAAACGTACCTGAGTACTTAGTACCATATCATGGTACTTTAGCCACTTTCATATTCTTAATATCACATATATTATTTAACACAGCCATAAAACGTATTATGAAATAGTGTGGGGTACACACCTGATTTGCTTAGGGTTTCCAATCCAAATCCCGAGAAGCTTGATCTAATGCCTTAGATCTTAGATCTCTACATTTAATCAATCATTCAATACTTAGTAAAGAACCATTCGGCCATAAATCCAAATCCTAGTAGGATTAGTACACTAAAACTTACCTTGCAATTTCCAAATCCCGAAAGTATTCCTTGCCTTATATGTCTGTCGAAATCCCTATAACTTCATGTTAGATCAATTTCTAACATTTATTCATAACAAATAACCCTTAGCCGAATGTTAAATATGACTTACCTTGTGGATTTTAAATCCCGAAATTCACCGAATAACTAGGGAACACACAGCTTATGGTGTACCTTCGGGAAAAGAACTTCTCCTTCCTTGTAGTCTACACTTAGTAAATCCCGAAAGATCCTTCCATATTCGGCAACCAAAATATGTATGGGGTTAGATTATCTCTCGGCTAATCTAAAAGAAAAGAATGGAAACCAAACTTGGATCTTACCCTTATTTGAAGAAATCGATTGCACCTTCACTTCAACCTTCAGAGATTCGGCTATGGCTAAATGATGCTCTCACAACTTTCGGCTTTTGGAGGGATTAGAAAGAAAAGAGAAGGAAGAATAAAGATGGAGGATTCGGCTAGAACACAAGGTATTTCAGCTTGGCAAAAATAAAAGAAGAAGAGGATTTGGTGAAGAGAATTCGGCAGAGGCTTTCAAAGAACAGAAAATAATGCAGAATGGCCTCTCCTTTCCTTTTATAGCCGAATTTACTAGGCTAAAGTCCCTTACTTGGCCACCACTCTTCTATTTTGATAACTTTATCTCTTTAATTTAAAATAATTAAAGAAATATCCTTTATTATCTCTTATCTCTTAATAAAAATAATACTAATAATCCTCTTTTATCTCTTCCTTATCTATCAAAATAAAATAAATAAATCCATATTTATCCATCTATTATCTCTTCAAAAAAAAATAATCCAATTTAAATCCCTTATTTATCCCATTAATTGCCGAAATTTAAAGGGAATAAAACTCCCTTTTTCTAGAAGCCTTGCCGTCCACTCCTCTGCTTCTGGAAGCAAAAATAAAACTCCTTTTATTTGCTTCCCAAGTGACTCGAACCCAGGCCCAACACCTTGCATGTGGCGCCATTTCTAGAGGCCCTAAGTGGCATCTCCAGGCCACTTTTCCAAGCCTGTTTGTGTGTCAAATTTCACAAACTTTTTCTTTTAAGGCCACCTTGCCTTAATTTCCTCTTTTAAACTTTAAAACTCGACATTTCTAAGTCATTTCTAAGTTTCCAAAAATTTTCGTTCGGCTCTGTAAACTTGACATTTCCTTACATTTCCAAGTTTCCAGAAATGTTCACTTTCCTCTTTTGAATCATTTCCAAATCATTTCCTTACATTTCCTAGTTTCCAAAAATGTTCACTTTCCATTTTTAAACTTAACATTTCTATACATTTTCAGGTTTCCAAAAATGTTCATTTCCAAATCATTTCCATTCATTTCCGGGTTTCCAGAAATGTTCGAAATTTATTCCTAGTACATAAAACATGTCATTTCGTACAATTAAACCGAAAATGCATAGGCCCTTTTCAGGATGTTACAGTTACACACTATCAAAAGATTATATTGGTATTTTGTGATTCGAACGTTTTAAGTTATGGCATGTATAGGGACTTAGCCATTTTGTGTGTATGACCTTATGATATGGCTTAATATTGGCTTGTAAATGCTTGGTAATGATTAGCCATTAAAATGGTTAATTAAGAACATGTTTTGGATGTTATGAAATGTCTAGTTGATAGTTATTTTAAAGAAATTATGTAATTATATGCAGGGGACTGTTTGGACAGCAGCAGTGACGTGATTTTGAAAAATCACCAAAAATATTAGAAATGGAATTAGGTTGTCCATGAGATATATAATTAAAGCTTATTGAGTCTATTTTTATATAAAGAAAACGGTGTAGGAAAAAGATTTGTATATTATGAGATAATTGATTTTTAGTGAAGAGATGTCAGAATTGTCAAATTGTGTAATAGGGGAGACTTTAACTAATAAACTGTACTAATTGGCCACACCAAAAATTCTGGAAAAATTACAGTAAGAAGATACATGAGTCTAGTTTCAAGGAAAATTTACGGATCTATATTTCAAGTTTCTTAACTCAAGTTATAATTAATTTAGTGAACATGATGCAGACGGACAGTTTCAATTTTTATGTCCCGAACTAGTAAGTTAAGTCTAGTAATGCCTCCTGCTTGACTCCGGCAACGGTCTCGGGTAAGGGGTGTTACAGATATTGTTGATGAGAGTTATCTATCCTTCGATTTGGCAAGTTATTTAACTTGAAAGGTTGATTAAAGCCATTAGTGGAGTTTATTGAAGCTTGTTCTTCAAGGGGTTCCGTTGGATATCTTTTTTCCTTATCTCACCATCATCATTTTTATCATCCTTCCATCTTCCATCTTCCATATCTCTTTATTTATTCTTAATTCTTTTTATTCTTGAATTATTCCTAGCTTGCTTATCTTTTAATTTTAGATTCAAGTATTTAGATTTATCATCACCTTTTTGGAGAACAAGGTTCTACTTTTACTACTTCTAAAATCCATCACACATTGGCTAAATCTATCTCCTCTTGTTTCAATCTCTTTATTTTCAAATCTATTTTATTTTCATTTTTCAAATCATTTTTTTTAATTTTCATATTTGAATTCTAAACATTTTCAAAACCTTAAAATCTATTTATTCGCTGCCCTTTATCATTTAGTATCAAAATTTAGGACATTCTTAGTATCCTTGGTGTGCTAAAATTGTATTCTTGCGGTTGTTACTTCGGTGCCTCCCGAAAAAATGTTTTATGCCGAAATTTGGGTTGTTTTGTTCCAAAAGTAGGGATAAACTTGTTGTTTTTGACCTCAAACTATTTTCTTGGTAGTTTTCTATTGTATTACATTGAAAAAAAATATTTGCACAAAAAAAGTAAAAAAGAAAAGCAAAACAACACAAATTCATTTGTACAGATTTCAAGCCCAAAATTTTCAAATTTGGTTTTCACTATTTGAAGATGTATCTTGTTATTTTTCATAATTTTAGCATATTGGGAAAACCTCGAACGAAAAAAATTTCAAGTTGCTTCACAATTTTAGGGTTTTGGGTTAAATCTTATTTCCTTTGAACTTTTAGTCTTAAGTATTCATTTGTTTCGGCTTTCTTTACTTCTATTATGTATCTAGCACTTTATTGTTTCTAGTGTTAGTAGCTATGACGCAAGTTGCATTTTCACGAAAGTTGCATTTTCCTTTCTATGTGCAACTTCCTTCTTCGATGTCAGGCGTCTTTTTTGGCCTTTTAGAGCCGTCAAGTATGTTTTGTTAGAAAATAGCTACCAACATTTTAGAGTATACAGATGTTCATTTTTCTTTAAATTTACATGATCTGATGTTCTTATTTATTTATTTACCTCTAAGTGTGTGTGTGTGTTGATTTTTATAACATTTTACTTTGTTAAGTGTTTATGACTTTTAGATTTTACAAAATGATGAGCTCTAATGTTTTGATTGTAACAATTCTACTCTCAGAAAGTGTTCACGATGTAGATTATTTTCCTATTGCTCCATTAATTACCAAATTGTACATTGGAAAGCTAGGCATAAAACCAAGTGTCAATTAATGGAGAGATGCTCATAAGAAAAAAGAGAGTAAGAATGTTCTCATATCTATTTTAAAATATTGCTAGTGTGGTAACAAAAGTCATAGATATTCCTAATGTCTGATTCGATACCCACCCAAAGAAGAAAGTAACTTGTGACTCCGTGTCTATCCTTGATACTTGTCTCAATGATGACAATTGTGAAAGCAAAAGTTGTGGTAGTGAACTGAGCAAACACGAAGACATAGATAACGAGAAAATTTCACAAGAGCCTATGTCCTTTTTAGATTCTAAACGTGTAATGCCCAAAATTTCTTCGGTTTTGTTTGTGCAAGTTTGATAAGAAAAATGATTTGATGTGATGGTTATGTGTGTTGGTGGTTTGTGGTGGGTTTGAGGTTTAGGTTGAGGATGTTGCAAAATTGACATAATATTTTTTTGGTTATTGTGCACCTAAGTGATGGTAGTTTATTTTAATTCCAATTATGGATTGATTGTGAGGATTGAGTTAGTTATTATCCCCTAAATAGTCTCCCACATTTCTTTCTTTTTCCCAGTTTTGTTCTAATTGTTTTTCTTTCTTCTTTCTTTTCTTCTTTCTTATTTTCCTGTTGCCTCTTTAAGTTTTTTTCCATTGTTGATTTAATTCTTGATTGCAGCTATCGTCCTTTTCCTGTGCTTGCACGTGGTTCCGTTCTCCAATCATTTTTCTTTCAAGAGCAGTGCAAGTTTCGTTAGTATATTTCTTTTTTCTTTGATATTTAAGCTTTCATTCATTCTTAATTAAGATTTAGGGTTTTGGTTGCAAATTCTTATTCAGTGTTATGTTAAATGTTTTTATGGTTATTGGATAGGTGAAGTTTTGGGAAGCCAAGTTTCTCCAGCAGAGTAAACCTCATTTTAAACGTTGTTCTTTGGGGGTAAGTGTTCGACATTGGTTTTGGGATTGTTTTTATAAAAGGAAGGAATTTTTTTTATGGATTATTGTGTTAAGTAGAGGTAGTAACCGATGTGTTGTGGTGTTATTTGTAGGGTTCGTGTGTTTTCGATAGTGTGGGTGATCAACTTTGTTACTAGATGGGTGAAAATAACCCAAAATCCTTTAGAAACTTGACTGAAATCACAAAATTGAGGCTGTTGTGAAACTGTCCAGTTTCCACACAGCTGTGTGGTAGGTCATGTGGCACACGACCATGTGAGATTGTGTGGCCTGTATGGTTGGGCCGTGTGGGGTACACGACCGTGTGAATTTTTGCAGACTGTGTGGGCCACACGAGCTAGGCTTTTGGGCCAATTTTAGAGCCCAATTAATGGTTGTTTAGAGGAAATGTCATTTGCATCTGAGGACGTAGTAAGGGTCGGAAAACTGTAAGTTTTGTACTTTATTCTGTTTGAATAACTCTAAAAGCATGGCAAGTATGTTAAACTAGAATAAAACTAATAGTTTTGGTATGTGTCAAATGAACTATGTATATGAGCATGTCATATAACATATGTTATATGTGAATATGCCATCTGTTTGTGATTTTGATATGTACAAGACATGTGTATGATATGTATATGTTTGGGGTGGGATATGTATGAAGGAGGAAGTGTTTATGGCAGTACATACTGCAAATATGGCGGCTAGACCACGACACTATATGTATGTCAACTCCGCTGCAACTATATAAGTGGCATATCGCCACATATTGGTGTGATTGGATGGATGGACTCTTGTAGTCCAATATGGAGTGATTGGTTAGACAGAGAAGGTGTGTAAAAGGTAGGGGTAGGTTTTGATATGCATGTTATGTTTGATATGATGTGTCCGATATGATCTAGCATATTAAGCTATAAACTGTATGGAATCTGATATGATATGAAACATTTGGAATAAATGCATTATGTGATATTTTTTTATATAATTGATGTATATGAAATGTATGATTTCAGACTATGGGCCAAATCGCACACTGGGCTATTAGCTTACGTTCTTGATTGGTTTGTTTTAGGGAATCCTACGGCTTAGCTTTGGATGGCATCACGGGGAACTCGGGTTTCACATTTTTAATACAATATTTTATGGTTTTATTTTATTTGTTTAAATTGGACATTTCGGACTTTATTATGGTTTGTTACCTTTTGGACAAATTATGATTTGTTTAGTTCATTAGGAGTAAAATGGTTCATTTTGTCAAAGCTCAAATGGTTAATAATCTTACCTAAGGTGACTAAATTAAACGATAATTTTTTTAAGTAATTCCCGCTACAAACTAAGTTTTAGGTTTTCGTTAAAAATGATTTTGGCATGCTATGGTTATGGGAGAATTTAACTTGATCTTTCGACATGTTTAAAATGTTTTACAAAATAGCAAGACAGTGAAACTTTTCAACCCGCTAGAATTGGTTTCTTCAAAACAAACAATCTTTTTATTTATCTAGCAATGTGACATCCACAATCCAACCGTAACATCTAGGCTGGGTATGGGATGTTACAAAACGTCATGCCATCCACAAGATATGTATTATATTCAAACTAACCATAACTCCAATTGTTCAAGAGATTTTTTCTTGTTCGACCAAAGACATATTCAAGGACAAATCTTTTACTTTCATTCTCTTTCTTTTCAAATATGTTTTATTTTCATTCATTCTAATCGTTTGTTTGTTTAATTTTCATATTCAATTTCTAAAAATTTTTAGCAACTTGAAGTCGATCCATCTACTTCCCTCTATCAATCACACATACCAAAAGCTAGTAATTAGTAATTATTTAATTTGAAACGTCTATAAGGTACATATAAGTTTATTCTTACAACAATTGATTATTGATATGCTTATGGACATTGAATTTCACTCGAGTCTATTAATTCTTTTTAATATAAATCCAAAAGGGTAAATTACACCACATGTCAATCAATTATAGGTCATTTTCTCTTTTTTTTTTGTTACAATTATGATTTTTTTTAAAATTGGTTAACTAACTAATTGAGATTGTTTTTTTTTGTCCATTTCCATTAATTGCACTCACAAGAGGGTAACATGGCAGTTGAAAAAGTGATATAATTTAAAAAATATTGATTCAGTCAATTATATCGATTTAGTTATAAATTTGAAAAACTAACCCTCAAAATTTACAAATGATCTCAATTTGATCCAAATTCTATCAAATTAAAGAAACATATAAAAATACACAAATATTTTCAATAAAAAATTAAAAATATAAAGATAAAAAATAATTATTGACAAAATAATAATAGATAAAATTTTAAAAATATATAAATATACATAAACAGCTTTTTAAAAATAGAATAATAATTTTAAATTCTACACTAATATACTGTAACATCCCTGCCCCTTCTCTGTCATCGGATTAGGGTCATAAGCAGTACTAATCAATCAAAACATTTATTAACATTATAAGCCATGGTGTAAACTAACTATTAACAACAATATAGTATACAGGGGCAGATCATGGTAATCAAATATTTTCATAATTGTGTTTTATAGAATCGAATAATTAATCATGCTGTGCAATGCTAAACTTGGTCTTCAACTATCTACACTCTTATCACTATTTATCCCCTCTTAAAAGCTAGAAGTTGGATACATAACAAGACTATTCCAATTATTAGCATCAAAGTATTGGTCTATATTCTGCCTATCTTGTAACACCCCCTAACCCCGAACTGTCGCCGGAACAGGGTTACGAGGCATTACCGGACATATCAAACAACTTACAAATAATTCACAAATAAATTAACATTCATAATATAATTTAATGACTAAGTCCTTATAATGAACTCTTTAAGTCTAAAGTATGTATTAAAAGTGAATGAGACTCATTTAAGTATTCAATTTTTTTATTTTTTTAACCATTTATATTCAAAACATAACAATCTTTATACACATCCTATGTACATGCCACATTACCAAAAGAAAATATACATCATCAAAAGTTTGCTGAAGTCTGGTCTGGCTTCGGATGCTGGTTCAGAACTTGACTTCTACAACCTGCGAACGGAAACAACCGTACGCTGAGTATGCATATACTCAGTGGTATCACTATAATTCAATTTATAACTAAATACATTAAATCACACACATACTTTTACATTACAATTATCATCACTTAATAAACAATTCAATCTTATATGTTTATATATATATATATATATATATATACATACAATTCTGATTTTTATATTTCAATTCTCACCTTTTTCACATGCCATATCATTCAAATTTAGTTTTATCAATAAATTTATTTCATTGTCCCTATTAACTTGAATCGGACTCGACGAATACACAGATTCTAACCCACACACCAGTACGGCACATTGTGCCTTAACGGTACACAGTATATGACACACAAAGTGTCGAATCGGTAACAGTAACAATATCAGTATTCAACACACAAAGTGCTGAATCTGTAACAGTAACAGTAACAGTAATACGACACACAAAGTGTCGAATCGGTAACAGTGACAGTAATAGTGGTCGGCACATAAGTGCCTGATCAGTAAGCCGGCAAATACCCGTACGCTTCCATATCCTATGGCATGCCAATTATATCCGACTCAGCCCGACTAGTTAATAGGGTTTCCAATTCTCAATTCAAGTTCACTTTCATTTCAAAATTCATTTTCAATATCAACTTCACTTTTCCATTCACTAATCAAAATACAATTCAATACTAACACATATTTCTCACTCAATTCACTTTTCTAAATTCAATTCAATAAAGTTACTTACTTCAATATTTACTTACCATAAAATAAATAAATATAAAATTTGTATTTAATAATAAATAACTTGAATTATAGTAATACAAACCAGAATTCTCTTTGGATTTATTCCTCGACGATCTTCTCCTTTCCTTTGTGGGTTGATGTCTCGAGTTCCTTGTTAGCTAAGAAAATAAAAATAATTTACATTATTAATTACAACATTAAATTACAATAAATAATTGAATTTTATTCAATTTCTACTCTTCCTCTTCATTCCACATTCTTTATACACAATTTTGTTATTTACTTATAAGTTCTTCCTAGGCTGTCTACCTGAGTCATTATCACTAAATTATCTATATCTTGAGTTACAGAATTCCAAATTAAGATCCGTAAATTTTATATGAAACTAGACTCATATATATTCTTTCCATAAAATTTTAAGAATTTTTTATTTAGGCAATAAGTACAGTTTATTCTTTGAAATCACCCCTATTCTGTTGTCTAACAGTTCCAACCACTCTTTGCTAAAATTTAATTATCTTTTTGTACAGAACTCAAATGATGTTCTAGTTTGTTTCTTTTAAAAATATACTCATTAAAAAATCTAACCATATAAATTATGTTCCCAAATTATTTTTTTACAATTTTTAATGATTTTTCCAAGTCAGAACAGGGGATCTCGAAATCACTCTGAACCAGTCTCACAAAATTCTAAATATCTCAAAATATAGAATTTCTTTGCTTTCTCTGTTTCTTTGATATGAATATAGACTCATTAAGCTTTAATTTCATATCTCACTTAACTTCTACTTCCATTTCTACCATTTTTGGTGATTTTTCAAAGTTACTCTTCTGCTGCTGTCCCAAAACTGTTTTCTTATAGCTTATTTTGCAATTAAATCCTAATTAAGTTTACTTATTTTCTTAACTTAATTCATGCTTTGTTTCTACTTAAATTCCTTCTATATTAAACTTAGCTATCTAATGTTCATAATAAAATTCTAATTTATAATTTCTTCCAAGATTAATCCCTGTAATACAAAACTTTTAGCTTACTTTACAATTTAATCCTTTTATTAATTGTAACTTAAATTTCATTCAATTTAATCTGTAATTCATCTTTTTCTTCAACATCAGCTATACTTAAAAACCTATAAACTCTCAAAGTATCAACTTAATTTCATCAAAATATTTCTTTAAAGCTTCTAAAACATCAAAATTAAGAGAAAATGGCTTAATTTAACTTACCAATTAAACTTGAAGCTTCAAAATCCCAAATTTTCCCTTTTCTTTCCTTCCCCTGTTTTCGTTCGTTCTCTGCTTCTTTTATGTTCTTCTTTTGTTTCTTTTTCTTTTATTTTAACTGATAACAATAGTAATATATTGTAATAATAATAAAAATCTACCTATGTAATTATTACTATTACACTTGTCATCTATTTAGTTTTGTTTTATTATAATATCAAATAATATATATATATCTAATATAAAACTATAAAATAATGATATACATTATAATTTAATATAATAAAACAATAAAAATCTTAGATTTCTATCATCAATTGCCGCCTCAACTTATTCTAAATGGCTTAATTGCCATTTTAGCCCTTTTTACTTTCTTTTAATCTATAATTAGACTTTTAATCTTTATTCAATTTGGTCCTTTTTTTTAAATTAAGCTAAATTCACTAAATAAAAATCTAATTAAGCACACTAGTAGACTCATAATTACTCCTAATAATTATTTCCTAACTCGGTTTACTAAGACGGAGGCCCGATAACACATTTTTTTCCGGTGCCCACGGATTTTGGTCGTTACATTTCTTCCCCCCTTAATAAATTTCGTCCTCGAAATTTACCTGAGAATAGGTGAGGATACTATGCTCTCATAGTTTCTTTCGGTTCCCAAGTTGCTTCTTCCACACTATGGCTTCTCCACAATACTTTTACCAAAGGGACTCATTTGTTTATTAATTCTTTCACTTTTAGAGCTAGTATTTGTACTGGTTCTTCTTCATACGACAAATCCGGTCTAATCTCAATGTCTTCAGTAGAAATAATATGAGATGGATCCGATCGATACCTTCGTAACATAGAAACATGAAAAACATCATGCATTTTCTGTAATTCCGGAGGTAAAGCTAATCGATAGGCAACCGGTCCGATTATTTCAACTACTTCATACGGCCCAATATAACGAGGACTTAATTTTCCCTTGCGACCAAATCTCAAAATTTTCTTCCAAGGCGATACTTTTAAAAACACTTTATCACCCACAGAATACTCTATATCCCGTCGTTTTAGATCTGCATAAGACTTTTGTCTATCAAAAGCTACTTTCAACCTGTCTCTAATCTTTTTTACTATTTCTTCTGTCTCCTAAATTAATTTCGGTCCAACTATCTTTTCCTCATTCATCTCTGTCCAACATGTAGGTGATTGGCATCTTCGACCGTATAATGCTTCATATAGAGCCATTTGAATACTGGATTGAAAACTATTATTATAAACAAATTCAGCTAACGGCAAGTATCGTTCCCAACCTGATTCAAAGTCAATAATACAAGCCCGAAGCATGTCTTCTAAAATCTGAATTACCCGTTCTGATTGTCCGTCGGTTTGTGGATGAAATGCAGTACTAAATTTAAGTCGAGTACCCAAAGAATCATGTAACTGCCTCCAAAATCTTGATGTAAATCGTGGATCCCGGTCAGAAATTATAGACTCTGGAATACCATGCAGTCTCACAATTTCTTGAATATAAACTTCAGCAAGCTTCTGTAGAGACCAATCAGTCCTGACTGCTATGAAATGAGCAGACTTAGTAAACCGATCAACTATCACCCAAATGGCATTCTTTTTGCTCGCCGACAGTGGCAACCCCGTAACAAAATCCATAGTAATACTATCCCATTTCCACTCAGGAATACCAATACGCTGGAGTATCCCTGTCGGTACCTGATGTTCTGCCTTTACTCGTTGACAAGTCAAACATTTACTAACATATTCAACTATATCTTTCTTCATCCCTGGCCACCAATAAAGCTCCCGTAAATTACGATACATTTTTGTTCCACCAGGATGCAATGCAAAAGTGGCATCGTGTGCTTCTTGAAGAATCATCTTCTTTAATTTAGAAGTAGTTGGAACACAAATCCGATTTTGAAACCTCAAAAAATCATGTTCATCAATACTAAAACTCTCGACTGTACTCTTCTGAACCATTTCTCTTTTCTTTAATAATTTATCATCTTCCATCTAAGCTGCTCTAATCTGATCTAACATCATCGACTTAACCCTTAACTCAGCTAACAAGCTTCCATCATCATTAATACTGAGCTGAGCAAACATTGCTCGTAATTCAATCACAGCTTTTCTGCTCAATGCATCCGCTACCACATTTGCTTTTCCTGGATGATAGTCTATAACACAATTATAATCTTTTAGAAGCTCGATCCACCGCCTTTGCCTTAAATTCAACTCTTTATGCGGCAGAAGATATTTGAGACTTTTATGATCTGTGTAAATGTAGCATTTCTCGCCATAAAGATAATGTCTCCAAATGTTTAAAGCAAAAATTACTGCAGCTAGCTCCAAGTCGTGCGTCGGGTAATTACGTTCATGTGGCTTCAACTGTCTAGATGCATATGCAATGACCTTCCCATCTTGCATCAATACACAACCTAAACCACTCAAAGAAGCATCACTATACACAATAAAATCTTTTCCTGACTCAGGTAATGTTAATACTGGTGCCTCTGTCAACATTTGCTTCAAAGTCTCAAAACTTTTGGCACTGATCATCCCAGATAAAAGGAACATTCTTCTGTAGTAATTTAGTCATTGGTAGTGCTATCTTTGAGAATCCATTTACAAATCTTCGATAATATCCAGCCAAACCAAGAAAACTACGTACCTCAGATACATTCTTTGGCGCTTTCCACTGAACAATTGCTTCGATCTTCTTCGGGTCAACTCTAATCCCGTCGGCAGATACCACATGTCCTAAAAATACCACCTCAGACAACCAGAATTCACATTTACTTAATTTTCCATACAACTATTTTTCCCGCAGAATCTGTATAACTTTTCGAATATGCTGATCATGTTCCGCCTCTGTCTTTGAATATACCAATATATCATCAATAAAGACCACCACAAACTGATCTAGGTACGGCTGAAAAATGCGATTCATCATATACATAAAAGCAGTTGGAGCGTTGGTTAATCCAAATGACGTCACCAAAAATTCATAATGGCCATAACGAGTACGGAAGGTAGTCTTAGGTACATCACTTTCCTTCACCTTCAACTGATAATACCCGGATCTCAAATGAATTTTAGAAAATACTGAAGCTCCCTTAAGCTGATCAAACAAGTCATCTATACGAAGCAAAGGATATCGATTCTTAATCGTCACTTTGTTCAATTGTCGATAATCATTGCATAACCGCATAGAACCATCTTTCTTTTTATCAAACAATACTGGAGCTCCCCAAGGTGAAATACTCGATCGGATAAAGCCTCGATCTAATAAATCCTATAACTGCACTTTCAACTCTTTCAATTCAGTAAGCGACATTCGGTACGGAGGTATAGAAATTGGTGCTGTACCTGGATACACCTCAATAGCAAATTCAACCTCTCTGTTAGGTGGTAAGCCCGGTAGTTCCTCTGGAAATACATATACGAAATATGCTGAACAACCCTGCTGTAATAATTTGTTAGCTTTTATAGCTGAAATGATACGTGTCGAACCACTGGTGCAGATGCCATTCACTTCAATTCTGTCCTCGTTTTCTGTCTGAATACTAAACCTCTTTTTATAGCAATCCAAAACTACCCCATGTTCATATAACCAATCCATACCAAAAATAATATGAAAATCGCCAAAATGCATGGTCAACAAATCCACAGGAAACATTTTATCATGTATTATTAACGAACACCTCCGGCATACTCTATGTACCAACACTGTTTGTCCCAAAGGGCTAGACACCTCTATGAAAACTCTAGACATTTCTGATTCTAACTTCCCCAATCAACAAATTTTGAATTAATATATGAATGTGACGAACCCGGATCAATTAAAGCATAAATAGGCTCAAAATACAATAAAAAAAAATACCTGTCACCATATCATGAGCATTGCCTTCTTCACGGGTCCGAACTACGTACGCTCTGGCTGGTGCTCTAGCCTCTAACTGTTGTGTAGCTATATCACTGCCTCGACTAACTCCTCCTCTCCTCGAAACAAAACCTCCTCTGCACATTCCACTACCTCTGGCAGTCGATACTAATCTTTGAGATGTGGCAGGTATACTACTCTGAGGTTTCAAACAATCTTTAATAAAGTGTTTAGTAGAGCCACAAAGGAAACATCCTCCGATTTTCTTCTAGCATTCACCAAAATATCTTTTCCCACAATAATCACATTCAGGATATTCACTTTCCCGAGGTGGAGCTTTTACACTACCGGTGGAAACAGTAATCTGTTTTCCTCTGTCTCTGTCACATCTATCAGACTGAAAGCTTGATCTCCAACCACTTCTTGATTCTCTGAATCTCTTCGGTAATGGATTAGAACTGGTAATTCCCATACGTTTCCCAGTTAATATACCCATTTCTAACTTTTTATCCAAGCCTAATACTTATTCTATCATTTTCGCTCGTTCAACCAGATCAACAAGTTCAGTAATTCTAAGACTTACCAATTGAATCTTAATTTCATCTCGCAGTCCCCGTAAAAATCGTTTACAACTATCAGCCTCGGTTGGAATATATTCTGAAGCATACCTGCTCAATCTAGAGAACTCTCGATCATAATCCAATACTGACATATTACCCTGTTTCAGCACTAAAAACTCTTGCTTCTTCTCTTCGATATACATTTCCCCAATATACTTCTTCTAAAATTCTTTTTGAAATAAGTCCCAGGTTATCTGATCATCCGGCAAATGTCTAACTACAGATTCCCACCAGAGATACGCTTCCCCTTGTAGTAATTGTTGCAAAACTCTTTTTGTTGATTCTCTCCAATTTTCAGCAACAGACAGATCAAGTCCTCTTAGTCCTGAAAACTCCGTGGCACCATATTTTCGTAGCTCTTTGGGGCCCGTCTAGCTGTAGGTACTGGTGTAATAGCAGGTACAGTTTTCGCTACTTGCTGTAATGCATTAGCTATAGCTCTTAACAGTTGTGAGTTATCTCTTTCTCTTCCTATATTAGGAGGTTGATTATCTAACGGATTCGCACTAGGTGTAACAGATTCAGTTTCTTCAATTTCTTGACTTCCAGTATACGTTTCCTGTTCAACATCATACATTCTTTCGTCTGACATTTTATCTATAAAACAAAATCAAATAGATATATCAGCATCCAAAAACCCGACTCAGCTTCGACTCAATAGTGGCATGTACTTCTAGACTCACTTTTGAGCCCGATTTAGCCCGAGAACTGGCTAAACCTGATAGCTCTGATACCAACAATTGTAACACCCCTTAACCCCGAACTGTCGCCGGAACAAGGTTACGAGGCATTACCGAACATATAAAACAACTTACAAATAATTCATAAATAAATTAACATTCCTAATATAATTTAATGACTAAGTCCTTATAATGAACTCTTTAAGTCTAAAGTATGTATTAAAAGTGAATGAGACTCATTTAAGTATTCAATTTTTTTTAACCATTTATATTCAAAACATAACAATCTTTATACACATCCTGTGTACATGCCACATTACCAAAAGAAAATATACATCACCAAAAGTTTGTAGAAGTCAAGTTCTGAACTAGCATCCGAAGCCAGACCAGACTTCAGCAAACTTTTGGTGATGTATATTTTCTTTTGGTAATGTGGCATGTACATAGGATGTGTATAAAGATTGTTATGTTTTGAATATAAATGGTTAAAAAAAATTGAATACTTAAATGAGTCTCATTCACTTTTAATACATACTTTAAACTTAAAGAGTTCATTATAAGGACTTAGTCATTAAATTATATTATGAATGTTAATTTATTTGTGAATTATTTGTAAGTTGTTTGATATGTCCGGTAATGCCTCGTAACCCTGTTCCGGCGATAGTTCGGGGTTAGGGGGTGTTACATATCTACTTTCGGTGATATTAGTAGAATGACTTACTTCACCTAATTTAGGTTTGCTATTTCATTCCAAATCAGAGTAAAAATTTTCTTACAATCCTTAATACAAGTTTACGGGACCCTAAAAAATAGTCTAAAAACAAACAGGGTTTAATTTGAAATAATTCTAAAAGCTTAGGGTAAATTTCAAAAATACCCAAAAAAAAAGGGTCAAAAGGCCGTGTGGAACACACCAGGCCATGTGACTTTCGAAGTTGGGACACACGGTCGTGTCTCAGCCCGTGTAACTCACTAACTTGAGACATACGATCGTGTCCCAGCACGTGTGTCAGCCCATATGGGAATTACACTTATATTGTTTTACAACACATTTAGGACACACGGGCGTGTAACAAATCGTGCCCCAGGTCGTATGTACCTAAATGTACCTTAAAACTCAAGTTCACCAATTCATACTTACTTGGACACTAAGAAACTCAATTATCAACCATTTGACCTTTTCAAAACACAATTAAACATGCTCAAAATAGGCCAAATCTGTAACATCCTAGATTAGGGGTTATGCGTTTGTGCATAATTCATGAGTTAGTGGGTTTTGGCAATGTTTGGAAGTGTATTAAGGGTTTTTAAAATTCTAGGATGGAAGAGAAAGCTTAGAAAAATTATTGGTTTCTAAGTAAAAGGGGGGAGCTAGGTAAATGAGGCTTGAAAAGAAACTCCGTGTGAAGCATGACACAAGGAACCATGTGGTAAAATGGCATGTTTTATGAATTATGTATGAATGTGTTATGTGAATTATAGAAATAAGGAAATGTATGGAAATGTAAGGAAATGTAAGGAAATGTATGGAAATGTATGGAAATGTAAGGAAATGTAAGGAAATGTAAGGAAATGCAAGGAAATGTAAGGAAATGTAAAGAAATGTCTTGTCTTGGAAATGTAGGGAAATGTCCTGAAAATGTATGGAAATGTTAAGTTTAAAAGAGGAAAGTGAACATTTTTGGAAACCTGGAAATGTAAGGAAATGATTCAAAAATAGAAAGTGAACATTTTTGGAAACTTGGAAAGGTAAGAAAATGGCAAGTTTACAGAGCCGATCGAAAATTTTAGGAAACTTAGAAATGACCTAGAAATGTCGAATTTTAAAGTTTAAAATAGGAAATTAGGGCAAGGAGGCCTTAAAAGAAAAAGTTGGTAAAATTTGGCACACAAACAGGCTTGGAAAAGTGGCCTAAAGATGTCACTTAGGGCCTATGGAAATGGCGCCATGTGCAAGAGGAATGGGCCTGGGTTCGAGTCACTTGGGTAGCAAATAAATAAGGTTTTATTTTAGCTTCCAGAAGGCTGAGGTGGACGGCACATGCTTCTAGAAAAGGAGGTGTTTTATTTTCATAAATATGAGATTAATAAGGTGATAAATAGAAGCTTTTTATTTGGATTATTTCGAAGAGATAATAAAGGATTTTTATTTGGATTATTTCGAAGAGATAATAAAGGATTTTTATTTGGATTATTTCGAAGAGATAATAAAGGATTTTTATTTGGATTATTTCGAAGAGATAATAATGGATTTATTTTAGATTATTTTTAGGAGATAAATGTGGATATTAATTCTTTTATTTTGATAGATAAGGAAGAGATAAAAGAGGATTATTATTAGTATTATTTTTATTAAGAGATAAGAGATAATTATTGGATTAAGTTTTATTAAAGTGATAAATCAAGGGATAAAGCTATCAAAATAGAAGAGTGGTGGCCAAGTAAAGGACTCTAGCTAGTAATTTTGGCTATAAAAGGAAGAGTAAGGCTATTCTTCATTCATTCTTTTCTTTTCAAGAAAACCTCTGCCGAAATTCTCTAAAGTTTCTCCTCTTCTCTCTGCCGAATTTTCTCTTCCATTATTCTCTTTTTCTCTTTTCTTTTCTTCTTCTATTACAAACACAATCAAAAGCCGAAGATACCAATAGCCCTACTCGATTTCTCCCTAAGCCTCAAGAGCCGAAATTGTTATCCACATCAAAGCCATAGCCGAATACTGCTAAGGGTTCAAGCAAGAATTCCATCAAATTCTTCAGTAAGGGTAAGATTAGGTTAGATTCTCATTCTATTTCTTTTAAGGCTGTCGAAATTAAGATTCTAATACCCTTAATATCTGTTGTCGAAGAGATCTTTCGGGATTTACTAAGTGTCGACTACAAGGAAGGAGAAGTTCTTTTCCCGAAGGTACACCATAAGCCGCGTGTTCCCTAGTTATTCGGTGAATTTCGGGATTTAAGAATCTAAGGTAAGTCATATTTAACATTCGGCTAAGGGTTATTTGTTGCGAATAAATGTTAGAAATTGATCTAACATGTAGTTATAGGGATTTCGACAGAGGGATACAAGGATTTCGGGATTTGAGAATTTCAAGGAATTTGAGATCTAAGGCAGTAGATCACTCTTCGGGATTTCAAGGAACCTATTAAGCGAATCAGGTGTGTACTCACACTAATTTTCAATATATTATGGCAATGGTTATTTTAATATATGAATATGCATAAGAATGAGAATGTGGCTAAGTGCCACAAATGTGGCAAAAAAGTACCCAGGTACGTTTCCTACTTCTGCTAGGATTATGAATGTGATATACTTGAACATGTGAACAGTAACATGAATGAAATTTAAGTATGCTGAATATGTTATAAAAATAATTTGGGGCATTCGGGATATATGTGAAGGGAGAATTGAAGGTGATGACTACGGTCTCACCAACGAAATATGTTGACTACGGTCACATTGCGGAATTTTGGTAACTTCGGTTACAATATTTGACTATAGTGTCTAATGACACAACGTATAAATTTGACTATAGTGTCTAATGACACAACGTATATGGGCGATGAGCACGTCGACTGCAGCGACTGCCTTCGATGGTGTGTAGCGGATGGAGGGTTGACTTAGTAGTCCCCACGGTGTGACTGGCAGGTACGGGTGGTGTGTAGCGGATGGACCATTAGGCTTGGGTTGGGTTGCATCATTTATTTTGATATGAATATGAATTTGACATGAACATGTATGCCTGATTTGTTGGATGTTAGTATGATGTACACATTGAGTCTGTTGACTCACCTCGTTGTGGGAACTATTTTCAGGTGATGAACAGTGACGGACCGGGACGGTAGACCTAGAGGTGGCCATGCATCAATTTGAAGATTTTATTTATTTTGGACCTTATTTCGTTTTAGAACATTTAATTTTAATATTGGGTTTTATTTGATGTAATAAGGCCATAAGGCCCAAGTTGGATTTCTTTATTTCTGCTTTATTTTTTTAATTATTTGTTACAAATGATTGTTGGATTAAATTTTAAGTGAAAATATTTTATAAACCTAAAGAAAATTATTTTTGTCACCTTAATAAAATTGGGTTTTTTTAAATTAATTAAATGGGTTTCCCAACCTAAGCCCAATCCAAAACAATATCTTCTAAAATTTACAAATTTTCTCTAAGTAGCAAAGAATTTGAAAACCGGTTTACTTAAGGAACATACCAGATCCGGTCAGGCTCGTGGGCTGGGTTTGGGGTGTTTCAGTTTGGTATCAGAGCCCAGTTTTAAAACTCTCGGCCTGTGGGCTAAGGCACAAAACATTTTCAAAGCGAGCCTAAATGGGTTTTATGAAAGTATTTTATGAAATAAGCAGGTTTTCTGGCATGGCACCTAAGTCTCCGACCCGCAGTCCATCAGGTAAGTACCCCTATCCTTTGTGTGATTTATATTGTGAATTGTAGAAGGGTAGAAATGGAATGGAACGTAGATTAGTGAACTAGAATCTATTGAACCGTAGGACTAGTCTACTCAAACACAAATACATAAGACTTAATGCACTTAACAAACCTATGGCTAAGTCACTAAGTTAGGGTGTGGTAACCATTCTGCGCATGTCTAGGATTGGATCCGGAAGAGCCTGGTACTTAAGCAGTCCTAGTGACTCACCTCCTCTTCGCAGGAATCCTACCTGGTGCGTAGCTACGATTCACCCTAACCATGAGG
Source organism: Gossypium australe (assembly GCA_005393395.2). Taxonomy (NCBI): domain Eukaryota; kingdom Viridiplantae; phylum Streptophyta; class Magnoliopsida; order Malvales; family Malvaceae; genus Gossypium; species Gossypium australe. The sequence continues at coordinate 105,618,188 of CM016615.1, forward strand.
ACTTATTCATAGGCTAAACCCAATAACTAAAACCCGAAAGGGACTAGCCATGTTTTTATGAAAACCCTAGTTTTAAAACTCTTAAAATTACCCTTATAATTTGTGAGAACTACTTTTACAAAATTTTCCGAAAAATTCCTGATTTACAAAAATTACCAAAATGCCCCTAGTGGCGAAATTACAAAAATGCCCTTGGTTTCTAAAATTTCTGTACCACCCCGATTTCAATAAAATTTCCTTACTTTACAAAAGCACCCAAGAATCTTATTTTGCAAATATCAAAATACCTTGATTTTGGTAAAATTACAAAATTGCCCCTAACCTACAAAATTACCAAAATGACCCTGATTTTTAAAATTTTTGCAACACCATCAACTTGGAAAACAAATTCTCAAAAAGAACCCTCAAAGTTTTGCAACATTTGGAAATACCCCGGAATTATCAAACTTTACAAATTTACCCTGGTTTATTACCAAAATACCCTCTAGCTTCAAAATTACCGAAATACCCCCGAATTTCCAAATTTTTCAAAATACCTCGGGAATTTAAAAGTTCCAAAATACTTTTTGACAAAATCATCAGAGAACTTTTATTTTTGAAAAATTACGAAAATGCCCCTATAAGACAAATTACGAAAATACCCCTGGGTAGTGGAAAAACAACAACAATGAAAACTACAACGTTTCTCTGAATGAACGAAAGTTCATAATTGTTTGATGGATGAATGAATGTAAAGACTATGTGCATGTATGAATACGAAAGAACCACTCCTAAAACTCCTTTCATAAAACTTCTTCGCGGGTAATAAGTGAAACAAGTACTAATGTATAAAACTTTTAAATCAGATTAAATCGCGACGTTAGAAAATGAGTTCTAAGGGATGTGAACTTAGAGATTGTGCCTAGAAAGTATGATGGTTCTATTAAGATCAGAGTGCGCAGCGTAAGCATAGTACGTTGAGAAGGATTGTACGACTGTTAATAAGTAATTTCGAGGACGAAATTATTTTTAAGGAGGGTAGAACTGTAACATCCTATATTAGGGGTTATGCGTTTGTGCATAATTCATGAGTTAGTGGGTTTTGGCAATGTTTGGAAGTGTATTAAGGGTTTTTAAAATTCTAGGATGGAAGAGAAAGCTTAGAAAAATTATTGGTTTCTAAGTAAAAGGGGGGAGCTAGGTAAATGAGGCTTGAAAAGAAACTCCGTGTGAAGCATGACACAAGGAACCATGTGGTAAAATGGCATGTTTTATGAATTATGTATGAATGTGTTATGTGAATTCTAGAAATAAGGAAATGTATGGAAATGTAAGGAAATGTAAGGAAATGTATGGAAATGTAAGGAAATGTAAGGAAATGTAAGGAAATGCAAGGAAATGCAAGGAAATGTAAAGAAATGTCTTGTCTTGGAAATGTAGGGAAATGTCCTGAAAATGTATGGAAATGTTAAGTTTAAAAGAGGAAAGTGAACATTTTTGGAAACCTGGAAATGTAAGGAAATGATTCAAAAATAGAAAGTGAACATTTTTGGAAACTTGGAAATGTAAGAAAATGGCAAGTTTACAGAGCCGATCGAAAATTTTAGGAAACTTAGAAATGACCTAGAAATGTCGAATTTTAAAGTTTAAAATAGGAAATTAGGGCAAGGAGGCCTTAAAAGAAAAAGTTGGTAAATTTTGGCACACAAACAGGCTTGGAAAAGTGGCCTAAAGATGTCACTTAGGGCCTATGGAAATGGCGCCATGTGCAAGAGGAATGGGCCTGGGTTCGAGTCACTTGGGTAGCAAATAAATAAGGTTTTATTTTAGCTTCCAGAAGGCTGAGGTGGACGGCACATGCTTCTAGAAAAGGAGGTGTTTATTTTCATAAATATGTGATTAATAAGGTGATAAATAGAAGCTTTTTATTTGGATTATTTCGAAGAGATAATAAAGGATTTTTATTTGGATTATTTCGAAGAGATAATAATGATTTATTTTAGATTATTTTTAGGAGATAAATGTGGATTTTTATTATAGAGATAAGAGATAATTATTGGATTAAGTTTTATTAAAGTGATAAATCAAGGGATAAAGCTATCAAAATAGAAGAGTGGTGGCCAAGTAAAGGACTCTAGCTAGTAATTTTGGCTATAAAGGAAGAGTAAGGCTATTCTTCATTCATTCTTTTCTTTTCAAGAAAACCTCTGCCGAAATTCTCTAAAGTTTCTCCTCTTCTCTGCCGAATTTTCTCTGCCATTATTCTCTTTTTCTCTTTTCTTTTCTTCTTCTATTACAAACACAATCAAAAGCCGAAGATACCAAGCCCTAGTCGATTCTCCCTAAGCCTCAAGAGCCAAAATTGTTATCCACATCAAAGCCATAGCCGAATACTGCTAAGGGTTCAAGCAAGAATTCCATCAAATTCTTCAGTAAGGGTAAGATTAGGTTAGATTCTCATTCTATTTCTTTTAAGGCTGTCGAAATTAAGATTCTAATACCCTTAATACCTGTTGTCGAAGAGATCTTTCGGGATTTACTAAGTGTCGACTACAAGGAAGGAGAAGTTCTTTTCCCGAAGGTACACCATAAGCCGCGTGTTCCCTAGTTATTCGGTGAATTTCGGGATTTAAGAATCTAAGGTAAGTCATATTTAACATTCGGCTAAGGGTTATTTGTTGCGAATAAATGTTAGAAATTGATCTAACATGTAGTTATAGGGATTTCGACAGAGGGATACAAGGATTTCGGGATTTGAGAATTTCAAGGAATTTGAGATCTAAGGCAGTAGATCACTCTTCGGGATTTCAAGGAACCTATTAAGCGAATCAGGTGTGTACTCACACTAATTTTCAATATATTATGGCAATGGTTATTTTAATATATGAATATGCATAAGAATGAGAATGTGGCTAAGTGCCACAAATGTGGCAAAAAAGTACCCAGGTACGTTTCCTACTTCTGTTAGGATTATGAATGTGATATACTTGAACATGTGAACAGTAACATGAATGAAATTTAAGTATGCTGAATATGTTATAAAAATAATTTGGGGCATTCGGGATATATGTGAAGGGAGAATTGAAGGTGATGACTACGGTCTCACCAACGAAATATGTTGACTACGGTCACATTGCGGAATTTTGGTAACTTCGGTTACAATATTTGACTATAGTGTCTAATGACACAACGTATAAATTTGACTATAGTGTCTAATGACACAACGTATATGGGCGATGAGCACGTCGACTGCAGCGACTGCCTTCGATGGTGTGTAGCGGATGGAGGGTTGACTTAGTAGTCCCCACGGTGTGACTGGCAGGTACGGGTGGTGTGTAGCGGATGGACCATTAGGCTTGGGTTGGGTTGCATCATTTATTTTGATATGAATATGAATTTGACATGAACATGTATGCCTGATTTGTTGGATGTTAGTATGATGTACACATTGAGTCTGTTGACTCACCCCGTTGTGGGAACTATTTTCAGGTGATGAACAGTGACGGACCGGGACGGTAGACCTAGAGGTGGCCATGCATCAATTTGAAGATTTTATTTATTTTGGACCTTATTTCGTTTTAGAACATTTAATTTTAATATTGGGTTTTATTTGATGTAATAAGGCCATAAGGCCCAAGTTGGATTTCTTTATTTCTGCTTTATTTTTTTTAATTATTTTGTTACAAATGATTGTTGGATTAAATTTTAAGTGAAAATATTTTATAAACCTAAAGAAAATTATTTTTGTCACCTTAATAAAATTGGGTTTTTTTAAATTAATTAAATGGGTTTCCCAACCTAAGCCCAATCCAAAACAATATCTTCTAAATTTTACAAATTTTCTCTAAGTAGCAAAGAATTTGAAAACCGGTTTACTTAAGGAACATACCAGATCTGGTCAGGCTCGTGGGCCGGGTTTGGGGTGTTTCAAAATCAATCATCTAATATTCCTAACCAATGTACCCTTATTGGTACCAAATTCTATATCATCAAACATACTAGCAAAGCATCAACCATTCAAAGCTTTCGTTCATACCAAATTTTGTCATAATTGAACTAACATTTAGCTATTTAAGCTACTAAACTTTAAACTAACACATATCAAAACATTAATCTAAGCTACTATACCAACATAGCCTCAACCACTACCATATATACACATAATCATCATTTCACTAAAAAACCAAAATATTATAACATTATAAACAATCTCAAACAAATACTTCCTAAGTACATGCCATTACAATTTAAACATCATCACACTTGAGCTCGGGATTCGTTGTTGGACGTTGTGTTTTCAATAAGCTAAAAGTACCAAACCTGCACATAGAATGTAACACCTTAAACCCGGCCTGGACGTCCAGCCTAAGTTTAGAGAGTTACCTTATCAGCTATCAATTGTCACACAACAGCAAAATAAAATTAAACCACATTTCATAACGCATTCATCACAAAACTAATTAAGTATATAATCTTCCAAATTCATACTATTATAGTTTGCCGAAATCCTAATATACTACTTAAAGAAGAGTAAATGCTTGACCGAGCATCTGCTGCGCTGACCCATTCAAGATTGGGGATTACCTGAAATCCAACCAAAGACAAAATGAGTTTTGAACTCAGTGCATAACAGAAGTTTAAGTTATCCAATTATTATTCATATATAAAGTAGTTCATATTTAAAGATTCGGTTCGATGCTGGACTATTTACAATTCAGATTCAAAACAGATTAGTTGTATACAGATATTTGTGTGTATATATATATATATATATATATATATATGCAAACTCATATATATACTGCAGATCAGATACAAATGCAGATATTCCTAAACCCCATTCGCTACACACCATCTTCGACCATCCCAACACACCGTTAAGGACATTCAATCCCATCCATCTCTACACACCACAAAGTGTCTATTTGACACATTTACAGTAACACAGCTTAGCTGCTGGATAATAATAAGTCAAAGTGCCTGAATCGAAACTATTTACATAGTGGCGTAACCACTGATTCAGAGCAATTTACTTTATTCTTCATAACATCCCAACCCATGCAAATGCTGAATACAATTATCCACAATACACTTACATTTATAATATTCATATGTCTGTTACAGAGTATCAGAAAGTTCTCGATTCAATCAATTTCAGATCAGTCTCAATTCAATTAATTTCAGATCAGTCATACAATGGGAAAATTATTCTGAGTGATAAACAACATTTACGGCCTCAAAAATGGGTTTCGAACCTCTTTGATAATGCTACACGGCTTGGACACACGGCCGTGTCTTTGCCCGAGTGACTCACACGGCCTAGCCACATGCCCATGCCCTCTGCCCGTGTGGTTCTAACATATAAATAGAAAGTTACACAGCTTGAACACACGGCCATATCCTTGCTCGTGTGACTCACACAGCCTGGGCACACACTCGTGTGCTTACCTGTGTGGTCTTAAGTCACAAACAGTGAGTTGCAGGGCCTAGACACATGCCCGTGTCCTATGCCCGTGTGAACCCTGCACTAATATGGCCACACACAGTCTGGACACACGCCCGTGTGCCAACTCGTGTGGCCTGAAGTTGCTGAACAGTGAGTTACACGGCTTACCATACGCCCGTATGACGTCGACAGCCACCATTTTTGACAACCCGAAACCTGCAAAATTAAGGTTTCCGATACGCACCTGACTTTACTTTGACGTAGAAACAGCATGAAGACTACCCGGGACCTAATTAATCATTCAACAACCAATTACACCATCAATTTCAATATTTAGCAAAATCAACTCACCGTTAAGATTATGTTTGAAGATTCGACGCAATTCTAACTCAACTCGCACACTTACCTCACATGCAACAGGAGAGATCAGACTAACATGGTGGATTTACGTCTCTTGCAAAATCTTGTTACGACTAACACAACAGAATTTGCAAACGAAAGAAAATCATAGCAGAACTTACTCAATATCGACCTTACTGATAACAAGACTTCCCAATTCACATAAAATCGATTGCTGAAAAGAAGAACTAAAAATGTTAGAAAAATAAAAAAACGATAACATTTTCTTAGAATGTTTGAAAAATAACTTCCACCCCTTCCGGCATCTGTGAAAAATATATTTCCTAACACATACGATGGGATTCGAACTTGAACCAGATAGAATACAGACAGATGCTTAACCAGTGAACCAGTAGGCTCACTCTTGTCATCGATTTACCCAGAATCGCGCTTAACCATCTAACACATGGATAAGGGTTGTTTTAAAAATAATAAAACTTTTAATAATCGCAACTCGAACTTCAAACCTTAAACAAAAAAGCAGAGCACAGAACCAGAGATACAAAAATTAATTACTGCATATTATCACAATTAAACTCTTAAATTTTTGGGGCGTTACAACTCTCTTCCCCTAAGAAAAATTTCAGCCTCAAAATTTTACTTGAGTCAAACAGATACAGATACAATCGTCGGATTGAGTCTTTCGGTTATCACGTGGCTTCCTCAGTACCATGGTTCCTCCATAGGACTTTCACTAGAGGGATAGTTTTCTTCCTCAGCATCTTAACGTCATGTTCCAAGATCTGGACAAGCTCTTCTTCGAAAGTTAAATCTCGTCGTAGCTCGACCTCATCAACAGTAATAATATGTGACGAATCCGATCGATACTGTCTCAGCATCGAGACATGAAATATATTATTAATCCGATCTAGCTCCAGCGGTAATTCTAATTGGTATGCAACGGGTCCAACACGCCTCAAGATAGGATAAGGCCCAATAAACCTCGAGCTTAGCTTGTCCTTGTGTCCAAATCGGAGCACATTTTTCCCAGGTGATACCTTTAGAAACACCTGATCACCTACTGAAAACTCAATTTCCTTTCTTCTTAAATCTGCATAAGACCTTTGTCGATCAGATGCTGTTTTTAGTCGATCCCGAATTACTTTCACAGTGTTCTCATTTTCAGAAACCAGCTCAGGACCTAATATTCGGCGTTCACTTAACTCGGTCCAACATAACGGAGTACGACAGTTACGACCATATAATGCATCGTAGGGTCTCATCTTAATACTAGACTGAAAGCTATTGTTGTATGCGAACTCCGCCAACGGTAGGTACTCCTCCCAGCTACCCCTGAAGTCTATCACACAACCCCAAAGAATATCTTCTAGTATCTGAATGACTCACTCTGATTGTCCGTCGGTCTGAGGGTGATACGAAGTATTGAAATTAAGTTAAATGCCTAAAGCTTTATGGAGTTTCTTCCTGTACTGAGATGTAAATCGTGGATCTCTGTCAAAAATGATTGAGACCTGAATTCCGTGTAGTCTCACAATTTTAGCGATGTACAGTTTAGCTAACTTCTGTAAGGAGTAGTCTGTTCAGATAGGAATGAAGTGGGCTGACTTGGTCAATCGATCAACAATGACCTAAACTAAATCTTTCTTAGTCGGAGTTAAAGGCAACCCTATAACAAAATCCATTGTTACCCACTCTTATTTCCACTATGGAATCTTAACTGGCTGAAGCAGTCCAGAGGGCAATTGATGTTTGGCGTTAACCTTTTGACATGTCAGATAGTGGGATACAAAAGTGACTACCTCCCGTTTCAACCCCAGGCACCAATAAAGCTCTTAGAGATCCCTGTACATCTTGTTCTCGCTAGGATGCATAGCATAGGGGCTACTATGTGCCTCCTGCAAGATCGAATACTTTAATTCATTATCGTTGGGTACACAAATCCGGCCTTTGAAGCATAACACATTATCGTTGTTAAAGCTAAAATCAGAATTCTCGTTTGAGTCAACATGTTCCATACGCTGGGCTAAAGACTCATCATTCAATTGCTTAGCTTAAATTTGCTTCACCCAAGTCGTTTTACTTGTAATTAGAACAACAGTAATTCGTCTTCAACCAAACTCAAACAAGCTAACAATGCTCTCAAGTTTGCCATCACTCTACGGCTAATGGCATCAGCTACCACATTAGCCTTACTTGGATGATATTCTATCGTGCAATCATAATTTTTAAGTAACTCAACCCATCGGCATTGCCGAAGATTTAACTCTTTCTGGGTTAGAAAATACTTGAGACGCTTGTGGTCAGTGTAAATAATACACCTTTCACCATACAAATAGTGTCTCCAGATTTTCAGAGCAAACACAACCGCAGCTAGTTCAAGATTGTGCGCAGGGTAATTACCTCGTGTGTCTTCAGTTGCCGCGACGCGGAAGCGACCACCTTATCGTCTTGCATAAGTACACATCCTAACCCAACATGTAAAGCATCACTATATACCACAAACTCTTGACCCGATTCCGGTTGAACTAAAACTGTAGCCTGTGTCAGAACGGACTTGAATTTATCGAAACTAGCCTGTTGTGCCTCTGACCACACGAATGGAGCATTCTTACGCAACAAATTCATCAAAGGTGACGCAATTAGAGAAAACCCTTCGAAAAACCTTTGGTAGTAACCGGCTAAACCTAAGAAACTATGAAGCTCAGATACATTTTTCGGTTGTTTCCACTCAACAATAGCTTCTATTTTCTTAGGGTAAACTCGGATCTCTTCCACCATCACTACATGACCGAGAAAAGCAACTTCCTACAACCAAAATTCAAACATACTAAACTTGGCATATAACTATTTCTCTCGAAGTATCTGAAGTACAACGCGAAGATAATCATCATGTCAGTTTTAGAATAGATCAAGATATCATCGATAAAAACAACTACGAATTAATCTAAGTACGGTTGGAACACCCGATTCATTAAATCTATAAATGCCGCCGGGGCACTCATTAAACCGAAAGGCATTATTAGGAACTCGTAATGTTCGTAACGAGTCCTGAAGATAGTTTTGTACACGTCAGTCTCTTTGATTTTAAACTGATGGTAACCAAAGCAAAGATCGATTTTAGAAAAGATAGACATTCCTCAAAACTGGTCGAACAAGTCGTCAATCCTTGGTAACGGGTACTTATTCTTGATTGTCAACTTGTTCAACTATCTATAATCAATGTACATTCTCATCTAGCCATCTTTCTTCTTAACAAACAAGACCGGTGTCCCCCATGGAGACACACTCGATTGGATAAATCCTCTATTAAGGAGTTCCTGAAGTTGTGCTTTTAGTTCGGTCAGCTCTTTCGGTGTCATGTGATAGGGCACAATGGACATTGGAGTAGTACCTGGTATCAGATCAATTCCAAACTCCACATTTCTATCTGGAGGTACTCCGGGCAATTCCTTGGGAAAAATGTCCGGGAATTCCCTCACGGTGTGGATATGCCCCACTGAAAGCTTTTCAGGAGTAGAACCGGATACGTAAGCAAGGTATGTCTCACACCCCTTTCAAACTAACTTGTCTGCTACAACAGCAGAGATTACATTAGTGAGGTAATCTCGACGCTCACCTACCACGACCACCTCGTCATTCTCACTCGGTCTCATAGTAACCCTATTGGTTGCACAATTCAGACTGACCCGATACTCAACGAGCCAATTCATTCCCAAAATTAAATCAAACTCATTAAAGGGTAATTCCATTAAATCAGTTGGAAATACCATACCCTGAAACTCTAAAGGTACCCATTTGTATACTTTATCAACTCGAATTGACTGACCTAACGGACTAATCACAGAAAAATCTCTAGCAGTATTGTCAGCAGTTAAAACCTAAGTTACAGAAACAACATTAGCTATGTACGAGTGCGTAGAGCCAGTACCAATGAGAGCATAATACGGAACTGACATCAGGATCCTCACTCTCCTCGTGGTGTTTTGCTGCATAAACCAATACCAGCTGACGAGCCTCAGCCTGACCAGCACCTCTACCTGGTGTTCGTTGTCCTCTCCGAGTTCCTTTACCACCACCACCACCCCTACTAGTGCCACGACCTCTGAATGGTTGCTGAAACTCTCTCGGAGGCTGAATAAAATTTGGGGCCAGAATCTTATTATGATCCTTCTCACGATCACGTCACTCGCACTCAGTGCGCTTCACTTCTTCCACTATTTTTGCCTTATCCACTAAAACTACAAAAACCCGCTCCCTCTGTGGAGCTATCAGAACCCGCAGATCATATCTCAGTCCTTCTTCCAACCTTACACACTTGTTGTAATCAGATGCTACTAGTGTCTGTGCATACCTACTCAGTCGCAGGAACTCGGCTTTATACTCAGCCACAGACTGATCACCCTGAACTAGGCTCAAAAACTCACGTCGACGAGCCTCGACATAACTCACCCCCACATATTTACCCTAGAGGGCATTCTTGAAATAGTCCAATTCACTTGTTCAGGCTGTGCACCTCTCAATTTCTGAGTAGGAGTACAGTCAAGGTCTGTTATAATACACTCGGCAGCCTTGAGCCAATATTCAGCAATAGAAGGAGCAACTCTTATCACACCCCTAAATAGTTCAGCACCATTCGACCGGAGTCATTCAGTAACCGAGCCGTAGCCTCCAGATCTTGAATGAGTCCCAACGACCCTCCCCAGTACTCGTATCATGGCCTAGGACAGTGCGTTGTCCCTAGCTATCGAAGGCTAGGACTCCGTCTCAGCAGTAGGAGTACGAACAGTCTCGCTGGTCTCCAGATTGGGCATGCTACCCACAGAGGATGACTCTGCTTGAGCTCCTCCTCGGCGTCCTCGACGCCCTAGCATACCACGTCCATGACTACTGCGCGAACTCATTATGGCAATCTAGCTACAATGTCAGAGTACACAAGTCAGTTCAGACATCCAACAAGAGGATTTCACCAGTTCACACCCAAAGCATTTTGTTACCAATAACAAATTAGGTATCACAATCTGTATAACAGAACAAAAATACTTACAGGACCAGCTTCGGAGGCTCTGTCGTCGCTAAAGTTTCAGTGTTTCCTTATTAATTCAAATACCAAATTGTCACTAACTACTTTTCTCACATATTATGAGCCCAAACACAGTCCGAGTGTTGTCAAACCTGACTCTGATACCACTAAATGTAACACCCTAAACCCAACCTAGACATCCAGCCTAAGTTTACAGAGTTACTTTATCAGCTATTAATTGTCACACAATAGCACAATAAAATTAAACCACATTTCATGACGCATTCATCATAAAACTAATTAAGTATATAATCTTCCAAATTCATACTATTATAGTTTGCCGAAATCCTAGTATACTACTTAAAGAAAACTAAATGCTTGACCAAGCATCCGCTGCACTGACCAGTTCAAGATTGGGGGTTACCTGAAATCCAACCAAAGACAAAATGAGTTGTGAACTCAGTGCGTAACAGAAGTTTAAGTTATTCAATTACTATTTCATTTATAAAGTAGTTCATATTCAGAGATTCGGTTCGATGCAGGACTATTTACAATTCAGATTCAGAATAGATCAGTTGTATACAAATATTTATATAAATATATATATATATATGCAAACTCATTTATATATATTGCAGATCAGATACAGATGCAGATTTTCTTAAACCCCATCCGCTGCACACCATCTTCGACCATCCCAACACACCGTTAAAGACATTCAATGCCCATTCATCTCTACACACCACAAAGTGTCTATTTGACATGTTTACAGTAACACATTCTAGATGTTGGATAATAATGCGTCAAAGTGCCAAAATCAAAACTATTTACATAGTGGCTTAACCACTGATTAAGAGCAGATTACTTCCTTCTTCATAACATCCCAACCCATGCAAATGCTGAGTACAATTATCCACAATACACTTATATTTATAATATTCATATATCTATTACAGAGTATCAAAGAGTTCTTGATTCAATCAATTTCAGATCAATCATACAATGCCGAAATTATTATCAGTCATAAACCAAATTTGTGGTCTCAAAAACGGGTTTTAGGCCTATTTCATAATGCCATACGGCATGGACACACGGTTGTGTCCTTACCCATGTGACTCACACGGCTTGGGCACACGCCCATGCCCTCTACTCGTATGGTTCTAACATACAAACAGAGAGTTACACGGCTTGAACACACGGCTGTGTCCTTACCCGTGTGACTAACACGACCTGGGCACACGGCTGTATGCTTACCCGTATGGTCCTAAGTCACAAATAGTGAGTTACACAGCCTAGACACATGCCCGTGTGAACCCTGCACTAATATGACTACACATGTTCTGGACACACACCCGTGGCCCTATGTCGATGAATGGTGAGTTACACGACCGATCACATGGCCTACCACACCCCCGTGTGGCTTACACGGCCTAGTCACACGCCCGTGTGCCTGGCTGTGTGGCATAGACAACCACCATTTTCGGCAAACCAAAACTTGCAAAGTTCAGGTTTCCAATACGCACCTAAATTTGCTTTGACGTAAAAACAACACGAAGACTACCCGAGACCTAATTAATAATTCAACAACCAATTACACCATCAATTTCAATATTTAGCAGAATCAACCCACCTTTAAGATTAATAATAATAATAATAATAATAAATTATTAATAATAATAAATTAATAATAAAGTATCAAAAATAACAAAAGAAATACAAGAAAAGACCAAATTGAAACTTAAAATAGAAGTCTGGGGAAAAATCAAAAATAAAAAAAGGGGGACCCAATTGAAATCGAAACAAAATGTAGGGTCAAAATTAAAAATAAAAATAATTTAATTGCGAAACCACAAAAAAGTAGAAGAACCAAACTGGTAATAATACCAATTTCAAAAAAACACGCAGATCCTTCCCTTGGAGCGGGTCGGATCGGGTCGGGTTGCATGAAACGACGGTGTTTTGCGACCTTTTTGACCTCTCCAAAACGGCGCCGTTTTGGTACCTTATAAAGCCAAACATCTCTAAAAAAACTCATTCTTTCTCCACTTTAAAAAAACTTCAAAAAACACTCTCAACATTCTCTCAACCCCTCCCCTTGGCCGGCCAATCGGGCCACTATCCGTCCTTCATAGTCACCGGCCGACGACGGCGATGACCGTCGTGTACAACGGCCGGAGTCTGAAAAAAGGGGATTTCAACTGTTTCGACTTCTATAAGCCCGTTTTGGGGTTGGTTTTCGTCAAAGCTTGACCACAAATGATAAAACCCAAAAGAAACCCTTCGATTTCTTGGTTGCTTCGTCGGATTTAAACCGTCCATTATCGAGGACAGCACCCTCTTTCATCCACGACGGTGACATCCCGAAGAGGTAAAAATTTTTACTTTATACTTCGTTTCATCTTAAAAAAAGCAAAATATTTACAGATAAAAAAAAATCATCTCTTTGTAATTTTGTTTTGTTTTTTATTCCCAAATGCCTCTATTTTTTGTATTGATAATCGTCTGTAGGAAAAAAATACAATGTTCTTTCATGGCTTTTATAGCCGAAATAGAAAATGAAATAAAAATACAATGTTTTTCTCTGTTGTTCTTTGTTTGCTGTCTGATCGCTGGAATCAGAATCTTAAAATTTATAAAGAGAATGATCGAACCTGCAAACTAACTCTGACAACGATTAAAGGCAAGTGTACCTATCGAACAGTAGTATAGCTTAGGCAAGACCGGATTGTCGAACCCAAAAGAACTAAAAGTACTAATACTTTTTATTATCTAGCCTAAAATAAGTGAAGTTGTTTAGACTTAACTACTACTAAGCTAAAGACGCAAAGACAAAAAGAATGAATTGAGAAATAACTTGAGGGAAGACTCAGTCGGTTTAAGACGATACCCTCAGGAGGAATCCACCAAGACTTCACTTGTTATCTAACACTAAACCATATGATTTATTCACTTGACTTGATCCGTAGGACTCCCTAATGTATATTAAACCCTCTCTCGAGGCGAATAACGTCTAACCCTAGGTTAATTAACGAAAATCTCTTTCTCACTTAATAACCCCCTAGAATAGCAGTAAATCGATCTATGGATTCCCATATTAGGTTTCACCCTAATCCGGCAAAATCTCGTCACCTTATTGATAAACCGTAAAAGTAACATATTTTAATCCCACATTTAGCTTATTTTTTGATGATTTATTCCTTGATTTGTATAAAAAGGTGCTTGTAATCCTTTCTTTTCATATCTTAGACCCAGGAAAGCACTCGAAGATGAAAAAAACACAAATTCGGCCCAAAAAGGAGTAAATGGGCCTGAGCATGAAATTGACACGACCTGGCCCATAGCCCTCACGGCCGTGCCTTGACGAACACTTAGAGCACGGCCTCAACTCCGCCTCACACGGCCGTGCCTCACTTTAGAAGTCCGAACACGGTCTGGTCTCGATCCACACGGGCATGGGACATGGCCGTGCCTCTGTCGCTGGAAAGAGTAATTTCAGTCGGAAAAGGATATTTAGGGAGAAAGAATCGCATTCCAAGAGCCTATATATATCCCCCAAGTACCACCTTTGAAAGGCTCGAAAGTTAGGCCAAGAAGCCAAGCCGAGAAGGTCAGAGTTAGGGAATAACACGAGGATAGCCAGTTGATCCATCCCAAGAAGTCGGAATTATACTCAAGACGGTGGAATTCTCCTTTAATTTCTTCAGGGGGTTTTAGGAATTTCTTATGTTTTGTTTTATCTTTTCTCTTGAGATGTCTTCTTTATTCATTATGAACTAAGCCCCTCAGATACCTGAAGGGGATGAAACCTAGACGAATCTTGTTATTTGATTTTTAAGTTATATGATGAATTACTTAGTTTGTTCTTAATTATGTTGCTTAATCCAAATCTAATGTGCTTAGGTGGAGGAGGAATAGACCCTGCCTAAGAGAAGATCTAACATAATTAAGCGGAGTTGATCGAACGCCTAGAGATAGGGTTACGAAATTTTGCCGGATTAGGGTGAAACCTAATATGGGAGTTCATTGATCGATTTACTGCTATCTTGGGGGGTTATTATAAGTGAACGAGAGTTCCACTAATTAACCTAGGGTTAGACGTTATTCGCCTCGAGAGAGGGTTTAATATAGGTTAGGGAGTCTTACGAATCAAGCTAAGTAAAGAGATCATATAATTAAAGGTTAGATAACAAGTGAAATCTAGGTGGATTCTTCCTAAGGGTATCGTCATAATCAACTGAGTTTTTCTTCTAGTTATTTCCCAATTCGTTCTTTTTATCTTTGCGTCTTTAGCTTAGTAGTCGTTTAGATTAGATCAACTTCACTTTATTTTAGGCTAAATAATAAAAAGAAAGTTAGTATTAATACTTTTAGTTCCTTTGGGTTCGATAATCCGGTCTTGCCTAAGCTATACTACTGTGCGATAGGTACACTTGCCTTTAATTGTTGTCAGAGTTAGTCTGCAGGTTTGATCATTCTTTTATAAATTTTAAAGCTCTGATTGCAGCGATCACCTATCTCTAGGCGCGCGAACGACTCCGCTTTAATTATGCTAGATCTATTCTTAAGCAGGGACTTTTGCTCCTCCACCTAAAAATAAGAGACTTGAGTAAATATCCTGGAAACATTAACACAAGAATTAAGCACACATAATTAAGAACAAATTAAGTATTTATCTTATAGTTCAGAAAATAATAACAAGATTCATCTAGGTTTCATCCCCTTCAGGTATCTGAAGGGTTTAGTTCATAACAAATAAAGAAAACATCTCAGAAGAAAAGATAAAACAAGACATAAGAAATCCCTAAAACCCCTTGAAGGAATTGAAAAAGAGATCCGCCGTCTTGAGTAGAATTTCAGCTTCTAGAGATGGATCAACTGACTATCTTCGAATGATTCCCACGATTCTGACCTTTTCACCTTGGCTCCTTGGCCTAGCTAACCGCCCTCATTCAGATAACACTTAGAGGGTTTATATAGGCTCTTGGAATGTGTTTCTTTTCCCCAAAGTATCCAAATCCGAATGAAATTACTTTTTTCCATGATAGGGACACTTCCATGTCACGCGCCCGTGTGACCAGTCTTCAAGCCGTGTTCAGACTTCTTTAATGAGGCCGTATTCTAGATGATCAATATGGCATGGCCGTGTGGGCTTAAGTCCAGGCCGTGTGGATTTCGTGATATGGCTCATTTACTCCATTTTGGGCCCGTTTTATGTTCTTTTCGTCCTCGGCTGCTTTCTTGGGTATAAGACATGAAAAGAAAGGATTAAGAGCACCTTTTTTATATCAATCAAGGCTTAAATCATCCAAAAACATACTAAATGTGAGATTAAATATGTTACTTTTACGGTTTATCACTGTCTGTTTATCCTTTTTTTGTAGGTACGGAGCGACGTGGCGTGAGGTGGGCGGAGGTATGGAGGTCGTACGGTGGTGGCGAAGTGGAGCAGGATGGAGGCTGTTGCGGTGCACCTTAGCTAGGGTTTTTTCTTATTTTTTTCTTATTTTTTGTGGGTTAGGGTTAATTTTGGGCTTGTAATTGGGTAGTGGAGTTAGGCTAATGTTGATTGGGTTTAAGTTGTAAAAGGATTGTTAATTGCTTTTGTTTGGGACTGTTTTAGCCCGATCCAAAATTGGGCCTTACAGCTGCCTCTTTTTTCTCATTGACGTGTAACGGAAACGAATGAATAACTTTAACAGGGCCAATTTTGCCCGGCCTCCCTGAGTCTCTACTTGTTTGGTGCATCTCTTCTTCGAGTAGCTTCATTTCATCCCATTGCATCTTCAGAGGCATAGGAACTAGTGCTTCGATTCGCTCCAATGTAATTTCAGGGAGAAGAGATTTGTAGCTTCGATCTACTCCGCTGGAACTTCAAGGAGATAAGAATTTGTAATTTCAACCTGTTCCACTGCAACTTCAGGGAGATAAGGATTGTGGCTTCGATCCGTCCCAATGTAATTTCAGGGAGAAAAGATTTGTAGATTCGATCTACTTCGCTGGAACTTCAAGAAAATAAGATCCACTGTCTTCAGTCTGCTCCACTGCAACTTCAGGGAGATAAGGTTGGTGGCTTCAATCTACTCCATTGCAACTTCAGGAAGATAAGATCCGCCATAATTTATAGCTTTAATATGTTCCACTGCCACGCTAGGGAAATAAGATTCGCTGTCTTCAGTCTGCTCTGCTGCAACTTTAGGGAGATAGGGTTGGTGGCTTTAATCTGCTCCACTGCAACTTCAAGAAGATAAGATCAACCATAATTTGTAACTTTAATCTGTTCCACTACAACGCCAAGGAAATAAGATTCGCTGTCTTAAGTCTGTTCCGCTGCAACTTCAGCGAGATAAGGTTGGTGGCTTCAATCTGCTCCATTGCAACTTCAGGAAGATAAGACTCACCATCTTGAAACTTTAATATGTTCCACTGTAACGCCAAGGAAATAAGATTCGTTGTCTTTAGTCTACTCCGCTGTCAGTTTAGGGAGATAAGGATGGTGACTTCAATCTGCTTCACTTCAACTTTAGAAAGATAAGATTCGCCATCTTCGATCTACTCCACTGCAACTTTAAGGAGATAATATCAACAACTTTAATCTGCTCCACTGCTACTTCAGGGAGATGAGATTTGTGGATTCACTAATCTTGCTACGCTGCCCTCTGGGGACATGATCTGTAGAATCGATTTCATTGGCTTATGCTTATGCCAAATGATTAGGATGTCATGATCAGAATGAATCAAATGCTCCTAATTGGATGTGTATGAATGATATTTGCATGAAAGCAGAATGTCATGAGAATGATCTCTTTTTAATGTCTGAGTTGTCATTGCTCGTTGTTCATCAAGGTCGTGTCACTGAGGTGATATCCTGTCTTCTTGTTCAGCTGATATCTTTGACAGAAAATCCGAAGAAATAGTCACAATTTAGACTCTTCTTTCTCAAGTGTTTCCAACCCTTAAGTTTGGTGAGTTCTAAATAATGGTCATGTTTCATGTTCTTGTACTATTTAGAAGCTTCTAGAGTAATATGCATAACTCCTTTTATGAAAGTATCATTGGTCCATTAATCGTTATTTCAATGCAAAACACTTGAAAAAGATCATAATGATGGACAAAACTGAAATTTATCAAGAATCAATCTGAAAAGAATGGATTAATCCAAGAAAGCAAACAATGCTGAAACACAAAATGAGTAAAAGGAAAAAATAAGTGCCCCACATATCGTAGCTTGAGCTTCTCTGTACAAACTTCTTGAGGACTCTTTTTGAGATCAATATGTGTTTAGCAGATCTAGAGTACTCTGTTGATGCCCCAAGACGTAACATCTCTCCTTCTTGTTAATTCGGAGAAAGCGAGACTACCACATGCCCCATTTTTAATTAAAAATTAAATTGCCCTTTACGAGTTTTCAATTCAAAACCCCTTTGGTCTCAAGACGCCCTTTGCAGGTTTTCGCCTTGGCCTCTAATTTTTCTTTTCCTTTCCTTTTCTTTCCTTTCCTTTTCTTTTCTTTCTTTTCTTTTTTTTATGAAGTACTTCTTGACTGAATCCAAATTCACTGGATTAGGCAGACTTTTGCCATCCACTCCAGTCAAAGTCAATGCTCTTCCAAAAAAGGTATTCTTTACCACATAAGGTCATTCTCAATTTGGCATCCATTTCCTTCTGAAGTCCTTTTGTACGGGAAGAATCTTCTTTAATACCAAGTCCCTCTCATGGTACTTTTTGGGGCGAACCTTTTTATTGTGAACTCACATCATCCGTTTTTGGTACATTTGACCATGACGGATAGCTTTCAACCTCTTCTCTTCGATCAGATTCAGCTGATCACATCAGGATTGAATCCATTCTGCTTCGTCTAATCTTCATCTCTGACAAGGTTCGAAGGAAGGGAATCTCAACTTCGATAGGTAAAACTGCTTCCATTCCATAAATCAACGAGAAAAGTGTTGCCACAGTGGAGGTCCTGACAGACGTTCGATAAGCATAGATAATAATTTCTCATGCTAATCTTTATGAGTCTCAATCATTTTTCTCACGATCTCTCTTCTTCTTCTTCTTTTTATCTTTTTGTTTTTTTATTATTTTTATTTTTATTTTTATTTTAAGGTTGCCTCCACTGCACCGTTCATTTTGGGGTGATGTGATGTTAATCTTGAACAGACTGCAAACTTCTGATATCGTGCTGTTGTTCAAATTTAGTGCATTACCAGATATGATCCTTTTTGGCGTTCTATACTGACATATGATCTCTTTTTTCAAGAATTTGCTAACTGTCGACTTATTAGCATACGAAGCAGCTTCCACCTACTTAGTGAAGTAATGGACGACCATAAAGATGAATCGATGCCCGCTAGAAGCCTTTGGTGATATTGGCCCACTGACAACCATGTCCCACATAGAAAAAGTCCATGGAGATGTCATGAAGAGATGAAGGAGGCACATGAATCTTGTCTCCATAAATTTGGCACTTGTGGCATTTATTAATATAACTGATGTAGTCCCCTTCCATGGTGGACCAACAGTATCCGAACCTCATGATTTGTCTAGCCATTGTAAAACCATTAGCATGTGTTCCTCTTCTAAGATTTCATTAGCCTTAACAACATCTACACGTATTAGTAGCCCAGGCATATCTTGATACGATCATGCGAAAACATCTTTAAATTCTTGGAATAACTCAATGACGTCTCACTTTGTCTCTATGGTGATACAAGCTTCGATCTTCACCTCTTTCTCTTCTCCTAGGCTTACAATGACTTTTTGTAAGGTAGGATCTATTTTTCATCTTGTTCTACCATCCTTAACAAATCAGGAGATAGGTTACAATCTCTGTCGTCTTCAAAGTCCTACGATCCCTCTAGACACATATCTTGCTCAAAAGTAGATTCTGAGTCAATAGTAGCGTCGCTCATGTCATTGATATCTAAGGACCTGTTGTAGGTATGAAGGAATATTCAAAGAATAAATGAATCTAAGAATAATTATTTATTTGGTATGAACATGAATGAAATAAAGGAATAAAAAAATATTTGCTTAAAGTGAGACACAAAAATGCATTTTTCATTGAAAATAAATGTGTTGGACATGAGCCTATTTCACGAAAGGATTCTTATTGCTTCTAGGCTTAAAGCAACAAGCGTGTTTTGAATATTACTCTAAATTAACTTTAAAAAATACAAGGATCTATTCCACAGTCCTATTGTTCAAAACACTCCCAAGTATATAAGGGCAGACGCTTGGAAAATTCTATTCCTCGGTTCCCTCTTCAGATACGGCGTTAATGTTCAGATTCCCCAATATTCCTTCTGGGCTTTTGACTTCTTCAAGGAATTATAGTTCCTTATTATCTATCAGGCCTTGCACTAAAGCCCTGAATTCACTGCACTTTTGAATCTCATGACCTTATTAATTCACTTTCTACCATTTTCTTCCAAACTTCTCTCAGTGGGGTTTTCACTTCTGCTATATTCATTTTGATTCTCTTCCCCATATTATCGATTATCGCGTTTACCCCTTTGTCAGAATAGTTGGGTAACGAATTTTCTGCACCAAATGGATCATCGAATTTCAAAATACCCATTTTGATGAGTTTTTCAATTATCTTTTTGAAAGCGGTGCAGTTCTCGATCGAGTGTCTTGTGATTCCCGCGTGGTACTCGCATTGGGCGTTCGCGTCGTACCATTTGGAAAATGGAGGCTGTATAGGTTTTAGGTAGAAAGGGGATACTATATATGCATGAAACAAACTTTGGTACAACTCCCCATACGTGATTGGGATGGCGTGAACCGGAGTTTTTCTGAGTTCGGTCTTGGATTAAAATCTTGCCTTGGGGGGACCTGATGGCTAGTAGTTGTCGTCCTTGGCTGGCTTACGATATTTGGCTTTGAATAGCCCCTGTTATACATACTCTTATTATTCACCTCATTTTCCCTCATCTAAATCAAGGACAACAGGATTGATTGGATTATCCCCTGGACTAGAATCTGAACCTATCGGGAAGTTCACCGGTGTCGAAGTACTGGTCTAGTATTGTGGTCTAATGTTAACAAACACCCTTTGTGGATACGCGTCTGGTTGTGCTTGGGGATTTGTTGGGGTAAAGCCTAAATGATAAGCGGAGTCCTCGTTATCGTCCCTGAAATTAACCATAGGGTTTTCTCCTTTTTCTAACCCTCCAGCTAGCATCTAGGTTAACTGGCTCATCATGTTTAGTTGAAACTCTAACATCTGATTCCTCATATCTTGTTAAATTTTGGTCAATTACTCTTGCATCTGCATTTGCATTTGCTCTAATCTCTTCAACCTTTGGTCTATTTCTTTAGTTTTTCCTCGTGTATCGATATTCTAAGGTAATTGCCAAGATTTTAAGATCTTTCGTGTGTTTTATTGCATATGATGCAATGTAATGCTAATGCATGAAATGAATGCAAAAAAGAGGCATTGACTCTGATTCAATTCTGTTAAAACAACTTTACTAGAAAACAAATTTCTTTACATAAAACAGATTACATATACGGCTTTGTCCTAATACTTAAAGCGAAGACATCGACCCTTTTCTTCATATTCGGATGTTAAGATCAAATCTCGCGAATTTTTCAATGGATACCTCTACTAGCTCCTTTTTGCTTGATCCGGGCTGCGACCCATTGCTCACTCATCCCCGTGATACTTGTTAGCTTCTTTAAGGAAATCTGGACGTTAACTGCTCTCAAAAAATCTTTGTCGGCTTGAATCCTTGGGCAACGAAGCAAAGTCGTGTACTCTTCTGTCAGACCATCACTCTTCTCTCGTTGTGTTTACTCGGACCATATTCGGAAGGTCGCATTATCCTCCACTTTATCAAGAAATCCACTTTCCATGACAAGCTCTCTATTTAGCAACTGAACGTGAATCAACACCTCTTTTCTATGATGAAAATGCAATACAATCATAACCAAAACAAAACGAGACAGGTTAGTACAAAGTAAAAGCAAGCAAGAAAGAAACAAATAGAGCACCTATTCGGGTGACCTCTAGGGTTTGGTATGGTTCTACCCAGGGTAGGCTCTTAAGGCTCACTATATGTGGTTCGGTTCTAAAGTAAGGGCACCTGAACCGACAGATTCCTCGATCCTCACCCATTATAGGCTCATATGGACCGAGTTCAGTTCAAGGGAATACATTTCCCTATGGCTGCATGGAGATGAAAACCTCACGAAGACATAGGTACGGATGCATCCCGAAAGTGATCCACTATCTTGCATGGAAGTGAAGACCTCACGAAGGAATAGTTTCTCATTCCCACTTAAAGGGTAAAATCAATCGATTATGCAATTCAATGTGTAGAAAGATATAAAAAAACTAGAACCAGTGAAACAAACATATCAAAATGATGGAGAAAATAAAACGCAATGAAAGGATCATAAATTTAAACCAAATTATCAATTTTTGACAAAAAGACAAGAAATAATGAACTCGTGGCTTGACTCTCTTATTTTGTCCCCAGCGGAGTCGCCAAGCTGTCGAAACCGTTTCTTTTTAAAAGGGGTCGACTTTGGTTTTGAAATCAAAAACGAAAAACGTGAGTCGCCACCAATCCTTTTTGATGAGGTGTGATCAGGTCACCTCGTAATTTGGGTCATTTTAATGATAGATTTGATTTATTAAAACAACGATTTTGGTCTACGAAATTCAGAAAAACGAGTTGGGGAGTTGGTTACGCACGAGGAAGGATTAGCGCCCTCGTAACGCCCAAAATTGATACCTGGTTGATTAATTAGTGTCTTAGTGTCGAAAATCAAAAATTTGGAAAGGTTTTAAAAATACGATCCCTTGTTAAAACATTGCTTATTAGAAAATTTTTTTAGAGAAGAGGGCATATTTCACGTTAATCGAGAATAAAGAATTATGTCCCGTAAGTTAAGACACAATATCTTGAATCCCGAAACGAGGATAAATACCAAAAAAATTATTATTTTAAAAGACATTCGATTATCTCGGTTTTAGAAAGAAATCGTATTCCGTAAATTAGAACATGATTGTTTCTTAATTCCTGAGAATAATTAAAAATATTATGCTTTAAAAACATTCGTTTATTCGGATTTATCGAGAAAATCGTAACCCCGTAAGTTAGGGAACAACCTTTCGAATTTAAAAAAAAAAACACAGAATGTTGCTTATTTTAAAACAAAATTTAATGTATCGGGTAAAATGTAACGTGATTTTGTAGTAAAATGTAAAATGAATTACGGTGCTTATGCGCGTAACGGAATAATAAATATGTTAATGCATGACAATATAAAGGACGAAAATAAAATAACAAGCCAAAATAAATGAAAAATAATAATTAAAAAAAAAGAACTAAAAATTTAGAACCAAAGAACTAATACTAATCAAATAAACAAGTATAGTGTAACACAAATTAAAAATCTTAATATTAATTATAATGATGATGACATTAATAATAATAAAAATTTTGAAGTTTTAAAACTATATAGAAAGATATAAATAAATAAGTAATAAAATGATAAAATAAATAAATGTATTTTAAAATATTAAGGAAATAATAGTATTAATAACAAAGTTAATTAATAATAATAATAATAATAATAATAATATGTTAACAATAACATTAATAATAATGGTAATAATAATAATAATAATGGTAGTAGTAATGAAAGTAATAATAATAATAATAATAATAATAATAATAATAATAATAATAATAATAATAATAATAATAAAAAGAATAGTAAGAATAATAGTAGTAATATTAAAATTAATTAATTTATTAATGCGATAATAAAAACAAGTTAACAAAATAATAATAATAACAAAAGAAATAAAAGAAGGGACCAAATTGAAACTTAAAATAGAAGTCTGGGGAAAAATCAGAAATAAAAAGAAAGGGGGGACTCAATTAAAACGCGCGCCATGAAGGAGGGACTAACTGGGCAATTTCGCCCTGCCTCCAAAACGACACCATTCAAATGGGGACCCAATTGAAATCGAAATAAAATGTAGGGTAAAAATTAAAAATAAAAATAACTTAATTGCGAAACCACAAAAAAGCGGAAGAACCAAACTGGTAATAATACCAATTTCAAAAAAACACGCGGATCCTCCCCTTGGAGCGGGTCGGATCAGGTCGGATTGCAT
This sequence comes from Gossypium australe, assembly GCA_005393395.2. Taxonomy (NCBI): domain Eukaryota; kingdom Viridiplantae; phylum Streptophyta; class Magnoliopsida; order Malvales; family Malvaceae; genus Gossypium; species Gossypium australe. Next base: position 105,642,131 of record CM016615.1, read on the forward strand.
GAAACGATGACGTTTTAGGGCCCTTTTGACCTCTCCAAAACGGCGCTGTTTTGGTACCTTATAAAAGCCAAAAATCTCTAAAAAAAAAAATCATTCTTTTTCCACTTTAAAAAAACTTCAAAAAACACTCTCAACATTCTCTCAACCCCTCCCCTTGGCCGGCCAATAGGGCCACCGTCCATCCATCATAGTCGCTGGCCAACGACGGTAGTGACCGCCGTGTACGGCGGCTGGAGTCCAAAAAAAAGGGGATTTCAACTGTTTCGACCTCCCTAAGCCCGATTTGGGGTTGGTTTTCGTCAAAGCTTGACCACAAATGATAAAACTCGAAGGGGACCCTTCGATTTCTCGGTTGCTTCGCCGGATTTAAACTGTCCATCATCGGGGACGGCACCCTCTTTCATCCACGGCGGTGAGATCCCGAAGAGGTAAAAATTTTTACTTTATACTTCGTTTCGTTTTAAAAAAATAAAATAAAAAAAGCAAAATAGTTATAGATAAAAAAAAATCACCTCTTTGTAATTTTGTTTTCTTTTTTATTCTCTAATGCCTCTGTTTTTTGCATTGATAATCGTCTGTAGGAAAAAACACAATGTTCTTTCATGGCTTTTATAGCCAAAATCGAAAATGAAGTAAAAAATACAACGTTTTTCTCTGTTGTTCTTTGTTTGCTGTCTGTTTGTCCTTTTTTTGCAGGTACGGAGCGACGTGGCGTGAGGTGGGCTGAGGTACGGAGACCGTACGGTGGTGGCGACGTGGAGCGAGCTAGAGGCTGTTGTGGCACACCTTAGCTAGGGTTTTTTCTTGTTTTCTCTGACTTGTTGTGAGCTAGGGTTAATTTTAGGCTTGTAATTGGATAGTGGATTTGGGCTGATGTTGATTGGGTTTAAGTTGTAAAAGGACTGTTAATTGTTTTTGTTTGGGTTTGTTTTACCCCGGGCCAAAATTGGGCCTTACAATTACCACCTCAAGGCATTATCTTGAATTTAGCATTTACTTCCTTTATTAACATGACTCGGATTTGGACACGTGGATTCCAACCATCTCATTTTCATATAAATCCAATATCTCATACAATATACAATATTTTATTTTATAATTATGCAATTTGATACCTTGTCACTAATAATCATTCAATTCAAATTCACATCTCATGAAATTATTTCAAAGAAATAGCTCGCCTTATATATATATATATATATATATATATATATATATACACTTACCAAATAATGCAATGTATAAAAGCGGTGTTTTTAAATAATTTTGATTATTGAAACACAAATCGTATATTCCGAGCTACTCGAGTTGACCTGATCCTTTCCCTTCTTACTCAAGGATTCCGGAACGACATTTGTTACAGAATAAAATAATTACAGTAGGTTGATAATACACAACTCAATTCATGAGAAATTTCAAATTTTCTACTACATTTTTTTAGTCTTCAATTTAGTCCCTAAACTGAGACTCATTTTAATTCCACGTTTAACCTCTAATTTTTATACTAATTTCACTCTAAGCTAAATTTAGCTCCCTATTTTTCAATTCTACCCATAAATTTCAAAATTTTCGCAATGTAATTTCTATTGCTCAAAATCAATAATTAACTTCGCTATTTAGTCATTTTTCACTTCTAACTTTAAAATCTATCAAATTAATACTTAAACTACTCAACAATGGCAACATCTCAAATCTTAAACAATAATAAAAACTATAACATGGGTCGGGTAGCTCCAAGTACCGAGATACTAAAATGTAAAAATTACAAGAAAAGAGACTAAATTGAATAGCCAATTGAAGTTTGAAAGTAACAAGAACCCTTAGTGCCGTACGCTCCTCCTCCTTTTCTTTCTTTCTTTTTCTTTTTGCATGCATTCATCACTTCCTACTTTCTTATTATTTCTTTTATTATGTTTTCTCTTATTATTATAATTATAACTCATATATACATATATAATATACATTATACACAATATTAATCGCCTTAACTATGACCGGCCACAAACATTAATTTAAATAATGGCAAAATTGCTTCTTTAGTTCATTTAGTTTATTCAATCTATAATTCAACTTTTAACACCTACATGATTCAGTTTCTAATATAACTCTATAAATATTTAATAAAAAATATAACTCTGTAAATATTTCATGAAAATTACTTATCCAAAATTTAATTCGTCTCTAATATAACACGAGTCCAATTTACAGAAACGATGTCCCGATACCTCAATTTTCAAAACCACCGACTTTAAAATCGATACACTTGTACCTTGTCTAACTTTCCAAATAATTAAAATGATTACACCAAACATCAATATAATACTGTAATACGCTTGGAAATATTAATAAATAATATTCACAAATTCTATCATTAGAAAACAACATTCTAAAACCACTATTTCCGACTTCACTGACTTTTGGGTCATTACAAATATTAAATAAAACTTATTTGTGAAAACTTTCCACACTTATTTAGCTAACAAAGCTTGATTAAGTTGTCGTGTGTTGCACAAACTAAGGCCTCTTTCGGATGGGCAGTGGTTGCGGTGCGGCGGAATCTTTTACCTCACAGCTATAGTAAATAATCTCACTGTCACCGTTGTTTTTAACCTTACCAAAAGTAAATGCATCGCCCATCCAAACTAAACCTAAGACTCCCTTTGGTAACAAAGAATGAAAACACAAGGAGAAAACTGATCATTTAGTCTCAACCCTCAAATTGGAGCCATCATCATTCACCAACATTTGGTAGATAACTGTGGAGACAAGAGTATTTTGAAAAATAAGGAAAAAATATAAAATTAGTACCCGAATTTATTTATTTTTCTCAGATTGGTACTTATGGTTTTTTTTTGTCCTAGATTAGTACCCAAATTTTTTTTTTCATCCACTAGTTTGGTATCTGAGCTTAACACAGTTACTTTTTTACTGACGTGGCAGTGCTAGCCACTCACGCACCACCATGTGGCGTCCTCTTTAGCCCTCCTTTTTCTTTTTCCTTTTCTTTTTTTTCTCATTTCCCTCTTTTTCTTTTTCCCACCCTAACTGTCATGCTTCTACACTGTTGGCCACCATCCGGCCTCCTTAGGTGAGCTCTCCGACCAATGATTACCACCGTCTGGCCTTATTTTGTCTGCTAATACGAGAGCAAGGTTTGTCATTGTCATTGTCATTGTTTTCTGCAAATACATAGACACAAAGCAAGAATGCAAGCAAGCAAAAGTGCTCACGCCATAGTGGAGCTCACCTTTCTCCCAAGCACAAGCAAAAAGCTCTAACAAAAGCCCTAATATTCTCATCGCTTCCTCCACAAAACCCTAATAACTGTTATACAAAAGAACATGGGTCACCGCAAAAGCAGCAACATAACTGAAACCTCAACCAACTCTTTGAACAAATTCGAATGAGCTAACATTCGCTTCCAAGACGCCAGCGACAAGGAAATATCCAGCAATAGCTCCAATCTTGATGATTCAATTTTCGTCTTTAACAAAGCTAGCAAAGATGTTTCCATGGGAGAATTCGACCTTTTGTTTTTTGGTTGCGGCGGCGAAGATGATAAAACCAGTTCTGATTATTACTTTGATTCTTACTCTCACTTTGATATATTTTCTGCTTCTCATCCTCGGTTCAATTTTAAAGTTTTCTTGTTGATATTTTATTGTTGATTAGAAAACAATGGGAAAGTGAGGATTGCTTAGTGTTGACTTTAACATTTTTGTGAAGAAGCTTCAAATGTGAGATGAAAGTTTCTCTCTTTGCAAAAGTTATAGCTTGTTGAGTTCAATAGTTCAAGAAACAAGTCCTCTAGTGATGTCATTGGTGTTTATCGAAGGAGATCGGATGGTGGCCTAGCAACGTCAGCAAAATGGGTGTTTGCAAACCATACCTTGAAAATTTGCAGTTGCTTACTGCCTTGCTCTCGTATTAGCGGACAAAAGTAGACGAAAGAAAGTCGGGTGGTGGTCGTTGTTGGTCGGAGAGCTCACCGGAGAAGGCCGGATGGTGGCTAGAGGTGTAAAACCAGGGCTAGGGAAGGAAAAAGGAAAAATAGGGAAAATGAGAAAGAAAATAATAGGAAAATGAGGGCCAAATAGGATGCCACGTGGCAGTGCGCGAGTTGCGCTAGTGGCTAGTGCTGCCACGTTAGCAGAAAAGTAAGGACGTTAGGCTCATGTACCAAACAAGCGGATGGAAAAAAATTTTGAATACTAATCTGCGACAAAAAAAAATTATAAGTACAAATCTGGAAAAAGTAGACAAATTTAGGTACTAATTTTATATTTTTCCCGAAAAAGAATGATAATATTTTGTGGAGAAAAAAAAAACCTAACCATGAAGTTGGAAGAATGTGTCAAATTCAAGGGTTAAATTAATATTTAAGCATATTCTTAAAAAGTTAAAAGTTAAAAATCTTAATTTTTAATTTCCCTAACTCTAAATATTAACTGAAAAATGTATATAAAAATACAAAAAAATCATAATTTTTTAATTTAAAAATATTAGTCCATTCACTTTTTTTTGGTAGATTGTTCTATTTTAATGATTTGATTAAGATTTTAAAATGTAATGATAAGATGATTATAAATTTTAAATTTTTAAATATAATGATTAAATCGTAAATTTGTCAAAGTATAGTGAATGAAAGCATATTTTAAGCTAAAATATTTTGCTTTCAATGGCCTGCTCTGCAGCGAAGCCAACCAAAATAAAACAGCAACTGGACTGGTAGCTGAACGCAATAGTCTTGTTGGTGTTCTTAAATTATAATTTTTTTTTCTCAATTTCATTTGCCCCTAGCTCAAAACCCTAGATTTGGTTTTCTAAGAGGGAATAAAAAGTAAATGTCGTTGGATTCTATCTCATCTTCGTCTTCTGTTGATGAGTCCACCGGCTTAAACCGTAATTCCGATCTCGAACCGGTTGATGAACAGTTCGGTTTGTTGTCATTGACCGAACCTTTCGAATTGGAACCTAATCGTGGAAACGGCTATGGAGTCGCCAATGGATCGTTGAATCGGGAGAGAAGCAACGGCGAGGAAGAGTATGAACGATTAACAGTGCAGAATCGGGAAATATTTGGCGACGAAAGGCCTTCGAGTCCTAGCAGTAGTGGGTATGCCGGTGAGAGAGGGAGCAGCAGTGCCTCGACCGCGTCGAGGATCGATGGAGCGAGTGAGGTTGACGGTGATGAGATTCAGGAAGTAAGGAACGATTGTTCCCTCGAAGGATTCTCCGATACTCAGGCCTCCGCCTGGGTACCGGGTAAACGTCATGTTGATGAGGTTAGCCATTTCACATATCATTATCCTACATATTCATACACTGAATTGTAGAATTGGGAATTTTTATGAAGTTTAGGATTAGTCAATAACGATGTTATGGTTTGAATGTAAAAAACAAAGGAGCTATTTTAAATAATACTTGCTATATTATATCATGTTTAATTTACAAGTGAAGTGCAGGATGATGGTTCAATATCATGGAGAAAGAGGAAGAAACACTTCTTTATTTTGAGTAATTCTGGTAAACCAATATATTCCAGGTGTGTCAATAGTTCCTACAAATTTGACTAAAAACTGCTTGCTTATGAATTCTGTTTTAATTTTTTTTCCTATACATTTGGCTTCCAGATATGGTGATGAACACAAGCTAGCTGGTTTTTCAGCAACATTACAAGCCATCATTTCCTTTGTGGAGAATGGGTACTTGGCTGAATCTAGCCTGCTTAGTTTTTAGTTATGATTCTTTTACTTAATCAAATGTGATTATTTGGGCTACTTTTATCCTTTTTATGTCAGTTTTTTTAAGGAATTTTAACATTTTATTCATTGCTTTTCAGGGGAGATCGTGTCAAATTGGTCAAGGCTGGGAAGCACCAGGTATTGTTACATTTGCTATTTCTGGATTTGAAATTTATATACTTTCTAATTTTACAGCCCTGCAATCTGTTGTTATTAGATTACTTGCTTTGAAATACTTTCTCTTCCACATAGTGATTAATCTTCTAAGTATTCACATGTTGAAATTGAATACTTTAGAATTAAACATTGAGGATCTGCAATTTCGTTACTGTTTTGCATTAGTCTTAAGTAGCTTAGTTTCATTAAAAGGGGTGGAACCTTAATCCTCAAAATGGTTATGGTTTTGTTATGTTTGGCAAGACATGTCAATTAATTTTCAGAAGAAAAGTGAATGATGCAATAGCAGAATGTTTGGCATTATTTGAAATAGGCGCATTTACATGAAAAGTTGTGTTGTTGGCCTCATCAATACAGTACAGCTTGATAAAAAAACTCTCATTTTTTCTTATTCATTTGGTATGGAATGCCTAAACATTGAAGATCCTACTTTCCCTTATAGAATAAAGCCTTATCTTTTGATGAGTGATGTATGGGATAATGTATTTGTTGTTCAGGTGGTCTTTCTTGTGAAAGGACCAATTTATTTAGTTTGCATCAGCTGCACAGAGGAGCCCTTTGAATCATTAAAAGGACAATTGGAGCTTATTTACGGCCAGGTATCTCTTATAGCCTCCCTCACAAATCTCTTCTTTTGGATGGATGACTTTGGTTGCCATTGCATATTCAAGGCTTGCTAATTTCCCTTGATCAAAATATTTTGTCACCTTTTATTTTACTTGTTTATAAAGTCACCCAAAAGTGTTTCTCATACTGACTCGCTTTGAATGGTTATGAAATGGATGCAGATGATACTTATATTAACGAAGTCCATAAATAGATGCTTCGAGAAGAATCCTAAGTTTGACATGACACCTTTGCTTAGAGGAACAGATGTTGTTTTCTCTTCCCTCATTCACTCCTTCAGTTGGTGCGTTTTCATTAGGTTTTTTTTTTTTTTTTTTTGCATGTCTAATAAATAATAATGTTGAATCTCTCCTCTCCACACGCTACGATTTGTGTTTTCTTCCCTTAACAACTCCTTCAGATGGTGTGTTTCACTGGGTTTTACTAAGATGTTGGATCTCTCCTCTCCTCTCCTCTCCTCACTCCACCCCACCCCACCAACCCCGTTTTCTGCTTTCATGCTCAACCCTTGAAAACAAACCTACTGGGGTTTTGACTTATTTTAAATTAATTGCAAGATTTTCAGTTCTGATTGTTTAACAATTTGTCACATTCCAACTCTGGTTGTAAAAATTGCTTCTGTGTTCAGAACAGGATGATGTGTGTTGTTATTACATTTATGTTACTTGTGTTATTGATGAGATGTGAGTTACAATATTCATTTTCTTTCATATTTTACTTGAATGATACCTTCTAATTTTTTATTCTTTAATTTTTCAGGAACCCAGCTACCTTTATTCATGCATACACTTGTCTTCCCCTTGCTTATGCAACAAGGCAAGCTGCCGGTGCTATATTGCAAGATGTTGCTGATTCTGGGGTGCTATTTGCCATACTAATGTGTAAACACAAGGTAAAACTCCCTCATCCCTTTTTTTCCCCTAAAAATAAGGACATCTGTGTTTTTGTTATTTTACTTTCCAGTTTAACTCCTTAAGATTTACTGCTTGAAGCATTTTAATTACGACAAGGTCAATTTCAGGTTATCAGTCTTGTGGGTGCTCAAAAAGCCTCTCTTCATCCTGATGATATGTTACTACTTTCGAACTTTGTGATGTCCTCAGAATCATTTAGGTTAGTATAACCAATGTCAAGTCTTTAATCCCCTTGCATTTTTTAAACTTCATAGCATATGCCTTCAAAAGCACACAGGATTAATGATGACTCTTTTGGCTTGGATCTGTTGGTTTTATGTGGATTTCTAGCTAACATTGTTTTGGTAAATCAGTAATCTCAATAACATTGTAGCTTATATGAAGGGTCTTCCTGATGTTCCTGATGAACTATAAACTGAATTTCCAGCTAAGAAACTTGTTGCACACTATTAGCAACCTGCATGTTTACTAGCTCTTCTGTTTTTCTGCAGCTGTTTTGTGAAATGCTTCTTCTTAGCAGTTTTCTTTTCTTTTTTTCCTTTTCTTCTTCTGTAGAGATATGTGGAGTTAATGTCTTTTTGTGCTGATGATTTCATGGGCTCTTGGTTCTTATGAGATCTTCATGCTTTATGCAGGACAGCAGAATCATTCTCACCAATTTGCTTACCAAGATATAATCCTATGGCATTTTTGTATGCATACGTTAATTTTCTTGATGTGAGTTGACACATGGTTCACGATAGGTTAATTTGGTGCAACTTCTACTAGATACAATGCTGTCATATTTTTTCCCCTACCTTGATCATGCCATCAGCAAAGGACAAATTTACTTTCTTTTGGCAGGTTGATACCTATTTGATATTGCTTACTACCAGATCAGATGCGTTCTATCATCTTAAAGATTGCAGGTAAATTGTATTTTCCTTATTTGATCGTGATGCTATTGAACTTCGGTTATAACCTTACCAAATTCTTCATCAATTGACTGCATATCTTGAGTCTGACCTTTGACCATCTAACCAAATGGAAATATACCCAGATTTAGTTGCCTCTATGGCTTACCAGTGAAAGCACATTCATTAAGAAATTTGACTGAAATTTTATAGGATTCGCATAGAACTGGTTCTCTCGAATTCCAATGTTCTTAGTGAAGTTCAGAGGTCAATGATCGATGGTGGAATGCATGTAGAGGATTTGCCGCTTGACCCATTGCCTCGATCGGGATCATCACCTCACCTAGGCCATCAAAGAGTTCCAACTGATTCGCCTGAGAGGCTTCCAACAGATTCTCCTAAGAGGCTGAGGGAACCATTTATTGGTATTGGCGGTCCTGCTGGACTTTGGCATTTCATTTATCGTAGTATATTTCTCGAGCAATATGTATCTTCTGAGTTCTCACCGCCACTTAGCAGTCCACAGCAACAGAAAAGGTTTGTTGTGTTTTGGTTCACTGGGTCAATTGAACTTCTTACATGTTTAATGGTATAATGTATTTTGGTACACCAGGCCAACAGATATAGCAATATGTATAAAACTGGTTTTTCATTGTGCAGGTTATATAGAGCTTACCAAAGACTGTATGCTTCCATGCATGATAAAGGAATTGGGCCCCATAAAACTCAGTTTAGAAGAGATGAAAACTATGGTAAGTCTCTTTCTGAGACATTAATTTTGCTGACCTCTGAACTATAACACTATATAGCAGAAAGTTACTATGTCACTGTTTTGTTTTTTGGTTTTGCTGTTTGAATCTTTTCAGCAATCAATACTTTCCCTTTCCTAATGTTATGTGTATGGTTAATGGAAAACAGTTTCTAGGGAGTTTTTATTTTACTGTCTTGAAATTAATATGATTTTTCTGTCAGTTTTACTCTGCTGGGTTACACAAGATTTTGAACTCTATGCGGCATTCGATCCCCTTGCAGACAAGGTTTGCTTCTACATATATACATATACATATACATATACATATATAATTGGTCTAATAATGATTTTAGTTCCTCTGTTATGCTGAAATTTGCAATTTAATCCTTCTAATTTAATGTCTTTACTTTTATAATGTTATTAGTAGGTCCAAATTGATAACTATTAAAGTGATGACGGGGATTTTCATGAATTTGTTAATCAATAACAGACCAACAGTGCTATCAATTTGTACCTACTAATAACATCATAAAAGAGGAACCAAAATATAGGAATTAGATCATAATTTTCAACATAGTAGAGGGACTAAAACTATAATTAAACTTGTAAATTTCAACATAGTATTAAATACATACTGAATACATTATTTTGTGCAGAAGAAGCTTTAAAAGTTTCATTAATGTACTGTGCAGGCAGTAGCCATAAAGACTTGCAACAGGGTTTGTCAATGGGTAAAAGATGTAGAAAATGAGATTTTTTTGCAGGGAGCTAGCCCCTTTTCATGGTAATAAAAGTCATTCATGTAATACATAATATGTACTCTTTAACTTTTGTTTATTAGCACGACCCTCCTTATACCCATAGTTAGAATTTGCCCCCAGCCAAATGTATGATTAAGTTTCTAAATGTTTGCCCCTTTCTTTTTTGTTTTGTTTTCAATCTTTTCTCCATTGGTGATGGTGCCACAATAAGTCATAAGATAGTAGAGAAATTTCTAAATTATGCACTACTCTCTTGTAATTTTGTTATATAAAACACAAAGTCCTTTATCGATTCAGTCAACTACTAGCTTTTAATTTATAGTTAAATGAACTCTTTAACATCAATTGTTATTTCTCATGAAATATGGACTTGTATCAGAATAAGTCACAAAGTAGGTACGTATCAAAAGAATTTTCTTCTCATAGGTATAAGGTTTATTTATGTACAACAAAAATATAAGAATTTTATTCAGGAAAAGTAAGATAAATTAGAAATTTTTTTTAATATTTTGGTTCTTTTATTTTTTACTTGAAGATCGTGTATTAAAACTTTTTTTAAGCTTTTTACTGAATTGATATTACGAGTTAATTGAGTGCTAAATTAGGAAAATTATTAAAATATCTTTTTGTATTTAAAATAAATTAATATTATTCTATGGTATTTTAATCTTTTCAATTTAAAAAAAAAAACTAAAAAATATGGACATGGATCTGAACATTGCATTAGTAAAATTTCTATTTTATTACTCAACTAAAATTTTATTTTAATATATTTTTATATTTTAATTTTATTACCTACACTTTATTACTTCTATCGTCTATCCATAATATTATCTAAATTCCTAACTGAGTTGGTGTCACGAGTTAATTGGGTATCAACTCAATTAGGAAAATCATTAAAATGTCATTTCATATTTAATATAAGTCATATTATTCGAAAGTATAGTTGATTTAAATTTTATGTTATTTTTAAATACATATTTGCATTCTAAATTTGTGATTTTTACATGTATACACAATTCTTATATATTTAGTTTTGAGGGGAAAAGATGTAATTGAAGGTCCAAAGTTTTGATTTTGATGTATTTTAAAGTGACGTGAAAAATAGAGTAATTTAATTTTTATATATTTAATTATGGGACAAAAAATATAATTAAGAATTAAAAAATGTAATTGGGTGCTCCAGTTACACCCAATTCGATAGTATCAATCAATTATAGTTGTTATCCAAATATGTCATTTTTGTATAATTACAAATAATTACATCTAAATTTAATTATTTATTATTTAATTAACTAGATTTAAGATTATTTAAAAACACATTTTATTAAATTAACCCTCTTATAAAATTATTTTGAAAAGTTTACTTCCTTTATCCTTAATTTAACGATATTAATAAAAAAGTTCATGGAAGTCTTCTATTCAACTTTCCGCATTCTAATTTTGTTACACAAATAGCATTTTGAATGGCAATTTTGATTTCTTTTGTTTTATTACTATTTTAAAATATATTTTAAATTTAAATTATTTATTATTAATTTTGAATTTATTGAATTATAGATTTGTTTTAGGCATATTATAGAATAATTTTATTATTTAATTTATGGAACAACGTTTTTAGGTTTATCTATTTTTTTGTGTAATTTTATTTATTTATTTTTAGTTTATCTAATGATGGGTTGTATTTGTGAAATTTATTAAAAATATTTTATCTAATTGATGACTATTTTATATTTTTTTGGTGTCGTAAAATTTACATATGTGAGATCTAAGTTCATACTGCTAGCATTTTTAAAATATTTCTTTACCGCTCCAATCAAAGCTTTATCTTTTATGAATATTTTATATTTAAGATTTATTTAATCTCATTAATTCATGTTGGTTATATAAATTATCTGTTTTTTTTAAAGAAATGATACACTAAAATAGACCAATACTTGTATGTAGCAATACCAATAGAAAAACGATACATTCACCAGTATGATACTTACTACCTTGATCAATATACTATTTTAAAATAAAGGTTCTCTCCGAAATCTTATATTAGTTAAAGAATAGTTTATATTGAGATAACTCATTATATTTCGAAATATTTGGCATAATTGGAAATATAAAATTATCGATTCAAAGTAATTTTTGTGGATCGAAAGTGAGAATATCATACTAAAATGTAAAATTAAACTTGAAAACATTAGATGATTTAAACCAAATGCCCCATAATAAATTAGTTTAACTATTCTTATTTTTTTATTTTTCAAGGTATTTAGTAGAACGAACTCAGTAATTCTTCCACATTTTGCAGGCCTATTAAGGGGGTTGATGTTGGTCACGAATTTTAAAGCTGTCGCATATCAGGGTAAGGATCAAACCCTCGACCACTGGTTAAGGTAGTACTAAAGACTCTTGCTATCTCACTTAACTCCTGTGGTTAAATTAGTCGCAGGTAAAATTATAATAAGTGATTTATGTTATTTTATTACATATAAATTATTAAATTATTAATTTTTTTAAAATATTTTAACACTAATATTTAATAATACTATTCAAACTTTAATTTAAATGGAATTAAATAGTGGCACTTTGGTTATTTCAAACAAGTCAAAGTTGATAAAATTGGGAGATTATTATTATTATTGTTATTATTACCATACTTTGTTCCCCACTTGTCCGTGATGATCATAATTCCGTATTAATTAATTTAATTAATACAGTAAAATATGACCATAACGCCCTCATAACCTCACATTCCCAATCCCTAAAATGTATGCATATTAGTAATTTTGTATCCTCGATTCTCTCACCCACCCCACTCCATTACCCTCTCTTTCTTACTTGATCATCATTTTCTTTATATATAAAAAAGGTAGTGCACACTCTCTTATCACTATGCCACTCTTCTTTTCAATGCCTACATTTATTTCAAAAATTCTTTCATTAATTTTGTAATCCAATTAAATTTCATATTTAAATCAATTTAAAGTTTTTCAAATGTTTTTTTTTTCAAAAACATAGAATTTAATTTTTTTCAAAGATCTATAAGTTGAAAGAAAATCTTTATTTTTTTAAAAAAAATCAATTAAACCCACGTAGTCACACCCAATTGACTCTATAGTATTAATTAAAATAATCAATTAAGAATTGAAGGATCAATCTGACAATTCTTGATTTAATTTAATATTTTCTCATAAAAATGACATTTCTTATTTAATCTATTTTTGTAAAAACGTACAAAAATTCTTAAAAACTTATAAAAATCATTAAAAATATAAAAATTATAAATACTATAAAAACTATGTTATAAAAATTTAAAATTTAAAAAAATAATCATTTAAACACCTAAATTATAATGAACACATGACATGACATCAATTATTAATGGGAATAGTCATTACATCGCTAAGGTAATTTTCATGTTAAATAAAATATTCTCGATATTCCAAAAAGAAAACAATAATTGTGGGTTCCTCTCCTTTTTATTTATAAATTATTATTTTTATTTTAAAAAAATTTATCTCTAATTTTAAAATATAATATAGAAGTCTGGATCATGAAAAGTTAAAATTTGTTTCCTAAGTATTATATGATATAAAGTATTTTTGGTATTGTTAGATACCATTAAACCAAAATTTCAGTGTCCAACTATTAGCATGCGTCAGTATGAAATTTTTTGACCAAGGATTTCAAAACCAAATCGGTCATATTACCAGTATATCGATTTTGTAACATCCTAAAATTATGGGCCTATGCATTTAGTGTAGGGATAGAATTAATTTGTTAATTTAAGTGATAGGGGTCTAAATTTGGGCTTAGAATTAGGCAAAGGCCCAGATTAAATTATTTTAAGGTGGCATCATTAACAATTAAAAAGGAACAAGTTTTGGGTCGCAAGGAGCCCATGTTTTTGGGCCATTTTCGGCAATTAAATGGGAGCAAGGGTGACGCCACAACAAGGGATTTAAGGGATTTAAATTTAAGTTTAATAAAGCCCAAATCTTTTAATTTAAATGAGTTAAATTTCGGCATTTAGAATTAATGAGGTGGACGACTACAAGGCTTAAAAATAGGAAGATATATATGGATTTTTAAGTTATAATATCATAGATAAAAAGGAGAAAAGTTAGGAGCTTATCTTCAAAGGAAGTGTTGGCCGAAAATCCACCACCTAGAGGAGTGTACAATTCAGCTACTGCATGGCATAGAGGGTGCCGAAATTCTCCTCTCTTCTAGCTTAAATTTTAAGGGCGTTTTCGGTATTTAGCAGTAGGTGTCAAAAATCTATAAATAGGGGGGGCTAGCTCCTTTTTTGTGACATTGAAAAATCCTAAAATCCTCTCCATTGGTGCCGAAATTCCCTAGCCTCTCCCTCTCCAAATTTATTTCTTCAATTTCTTCAAAAGCCGAAACTTTTCCCCACTTTCTTTTCCCTTGTGCCGATTTCTCTAAAAAGCCGAAGCATCCATCGCTTTTTCTTTTATTCAACCTATTTGAGAAATTATTCTATACTTCCGGCATTTAAATCTTCCATTGGCATTGCCGAATCCTCTCTCTAGTGCTAGCCGAATCTCCTAAGCTAAGGTAAGAGTCGATTTTTGTTTAGTTCTCATAATCTATTCCCGGTTTTTGAAAAGCAAAAGCCGAAAGCTAATAGTTTAATGGTTTTCGGGATTTGAAGGAAGCTTGGTCGACTAGATCAAAAAGCCGAAAATCATTAGTCTTCAATTTCGGGATTTTAAGGTAAGAAGAGTTGTTTATTCAAATATATAAAATTGGGTAGAACACTAACCATGGCCGAATATAGGAGAGGCCCTAGTTTCACATCCTTTCGGCTTTTTGAGCAAAGTTGTAGATCGGTTTAGAAAGGGTATCAACATTAATCAGGTGTGTAGATCCTTATCACATAAGTTTTATTTTGTATTATACCTGTTAGGGGCTGAAAAGTCGAAAAATGAGACTGTATGAACAGTCGTGTGTAGACCTCTAACACACTACTAATAAACCTGTATGTATATCTATTTATGTATGTTATGGGCTAAAAGCTGGAATAAGGCTGTATAGACAATCGAATGGAACCCTAAAAGGGTTAGGCAAGGATGCCAGGTACATAAACATAGAACTCCCTATGTGTATCGAAAAATATATATGACTGCATGATGTTTCCTTTATGTGTGTATGCATGGGATGGGATATTGATATGATGAAGGGGAAGTGCATGATAGGTCACGCAGTGATCGGTGGTAGAAAACCCACAAATATAAATGCTAGGTCACATTGTGATCGGTGGCTATGCCACGTTTAATGATTCCTACTTAATAGGAATAGGCAGTACGGTTGTCGTTTTGGTGTGTAGCGGATGGAGGGTTGATTGTAGAAATCCCCAAGGTGTGATGGTTGGTACGGGTTGGTGTGTAGAGGATGGAAACCTAGGATGGGTTGGGTTATTCATTCTTTATTGTTTATTATGTGATTATGATTGATGCCTTCCTGTATGGGCCAGGGCCCATAATGTGTTTGTGGGCTCAGGTCGATGTGTGTTTTGAGATTTATACACTGAGTCTTTGTGCCTCACACTTTCCTTCTCTCTACTCTTCCAGATGAACAGTAGATCATGAACATGGGAGCCGAGACGGACTCGAGGGGCCATCAAGTTCTATTTCTACAAGTTATTTTCTTTTGGGATTTCTTAAAGTCTATTTGATTTCACTGTTATTTCGAAAATATTTATGTAATAAGGCCCCTAGTTTTCATTCAACTCAGCAGTTATCAATGTTAAGTAACTTATGAATTTTATGATAAGGTTTATTTATACTTAATAATAAAAAAATACAAAGAGGTTTCTTTTCAAAAAGTCTCTCCTTTATTCAAAATTTAATTAATTTAACTTGTGTTTTCAAAATCTAATAAAATGTTAAATGTTCGATAACATGCCAGATCCGGTCGAAACGCATGGGCCGGGTTTGGGGTGTTACAGATTTGACCAGTTTAATCGGTCTATCTAGTTCAATTAAATAAACATTAAGAATTAAAAATTAAAAATATTTACAAAATAAAAATGATTGGTTCAACTAGCCAATTCCTAAGTCAACTAGTCTAATGGTTTTCTTTGAATCTATACCCTTTCAATTTTGGTCTAACTCATATGGCTAACAAATCTGGTCCAGTTCAAGTTTTTATTTTTTTATAATTTTTTAAATTTTATATTAATTTTACTTTATTATGATTTTTAAGAATTTTTTATATGTTTTTATAAAATTTTAAACATGTTTTATTAATTTTATAATTTATTAGAATTTACTAGATTTTTATATTTTATAATATTTATAAGTTTTTATTATTTTTTTATAAATTTTATAAAGTTTATATATTTTAATATTTTTAGAATTTAATAAATTTAATAATTTGATTATGAATTTTTTTACAATTTTAATTATTTTTTGTGAAAAATTATTAATTAAACTAGAAATTGTCTACATGTTATATCTAAATGGTGCCTCAATTTATTTTAACGGCCAACCACAAATTTTATTAACATAAGGCTTAATTAACTATTTTAACTAATAATAGGGATTCAATTCGATACGAATTTAATATAGAAAATTAATTTATTTTTCCGATCTTTTAAGTGCCTTTTTAACGTATAATATTTTTTAAAATAACATCAACCTCCATACTATTGATCTATGATTAAATATATGAATATTTATTATTACGGGGTATCTAATTTTATTTCTTTTCTTTTTGAAGCATAATTTTATTTTACTTGTAATGGTTGTAAAATTATAATTACATTATTTTAAAGAGTTAATTGCACGAAACAATCTCAAACTATGACCCACATTTAAAATTAGTCCTCAAATTTAAAATATTCTAATTATATTTTCAAACTATCAATGTTATACCAATAAGGTCCTTCCGCTATTAAAATAGTTAATTTAATCTTTAAATGAAATGTCAGATTTTATGTGACATAATTTAAAAGGAATATTATAAAATATGTATATTATAAAAATCTTGATTTTGAGGTTTTCAAAACTTTTACATCTCTCTCTTTTTACTACATTTTTAGTTTTTAATTTTAAAAATTATGCAGTTTTTTTTTTAATTTTCATCCGAAATTTTATCACATGTAATTTTACTTGTTATTTAATAGCTAAATTAATGGTTTCAATAATGGAAGGGCCTATTGATATAATATAGATAATTTAGGGATGTAATTAATTTTTTTTTTAAATTTAGGACCAATTTAAAATGAGTAACCTATTTTTGTCTGTAATGAGATTGAAAAGATAGCTCAGGGTTTTATTTGGGGGAGTTCAACTACAAATCAGAAGCCTTCTTTAATTAGGTGGAATGATTGTTGCCAACCACTTTCTAATAGAGGTTAGGAATAAGGAGGCTTACAGCCCATAACAACACTTTTCTGCTCAAGTTAGGGTTTAACTTACTCACAAATAAAAAGGCTTTATGGGTTCTTTTCCTGAGAGCTAAATACAAAATAATTGATGATTTCCCGGTTGACATTATAAATAATTGTTGTTCCTTCTTTGGTATCAAATTTTGGACTGATAATTGGGTCGTTGGGGTTGGACCTTTGATTAATTTTTGCCATAACATCTCGCTTATTGATGAATCTATTTCTCTTAAAGAGATGGTGTCGATGGATGGAGACTGGAACTGGCAATACCTAAGCTGTTTACTAGATGATTTTAGTTTATCTTACATTGTAGGTATTCCAGTTCCTAATTGCCTAGTTGGTCTCGATACAATGATATCACAATGGTCTTTTAATGGGAGTTTCTTAGTTAAGTCTGCCTATAATGTAACACCCCTAACCCATATCCATCACCGGAATAGGGTTGCGAGGTATTACCAACCAATACACATCATTTAACATACATAACTCATACATTTATGCATTCATACTCAAATATCATTCAATCACAAACACATTGTCCCTTATAAGGGCATACGAGGCCTTAAACATGCTTTAGAAATGGTTCGGGACTAAACCGATAGCATATGAAAATTTTGGAAACTTAGAAAAAATTCAAACATACAGGGTCACACGCCTGTGTAAACAGGCTGTGTGCCTCACACGGCTCCAAACACGTCCGTGTGGAAACAGGGCATACATATTGACTTGGGTCACACAGCCGACCACGCGCCCGTGTGTCTGGCCTGTGTGCCCTTCTAAGTGGCCACACACACCCATGTGCTAGGCCGTGTGCCTTTTAGGGGGTATACTGACTTATACCATACGGCCAGTCACACGCTCGTGTGTGAGATCGTGTGGAGCATACTGACTTCAATTCAATTTCAACACCAGGGGACACACGGCCGTGTAACGTGATCGTGTGTCACACACGGCTGAGACACATACCCGTGTGGACAAAAATAAGCCATTTGCAAGGCCAATTTGCCACCCCAAATTCAATGTACCTACAAAAGGCCAAATGGTACCATTTCATCATACAATAGGCAGCCAAAATCATCAACCAATTTTGAATACTTATACACAATCAAAACATTATACCAAGTTAAGCCAAATCACATGGCTTTAACTTATACCACAAAATGTACCAAAATTACTATATCAAGTAACCATAATTATCATATTTAAAACTAGCCTATACATGCCATATTTACATATATTCACAAAGTTAAAGGTACCAATCGGCAACTGGATAGTGTAATGCGTATCTCTGACTTTATCAGAATCGAGCGAGCTACCGAACCTCTATAAAACATGAAAAAGAAACAGAGTAAGCTTTATAGCTTAGTAAGCCCGTATAATTCGGAATTTAACTTACCATTTATACATAATCAAACAAATAAACAAAGTATATCAAATTCACTTGCCAAATGCCTATACACAAACATTCATCAATATGTTAGTCTCATAAGTACATATAATCAACCTTTATCTCAATTTCATACATCAATGTATTATATCAAATTCATATATCATGTACATCATTTGTAACATTTCACTTTCAATCATAGAAACAATAATTTATTCGATAACAGTAACTCATTCGTTTAAACAGTACTTCATCCATATAACAGTAATTCATTCGATAACAATAACTCATTCGTCTAAACAATAATTCATCCATATAACAGTAATTCATTCGTATAACACAACTTTTTCATATAACCAATAACAGAATTTATACCTGTTGAACCCATTAGAACTTCAAAGGATACTCGAGTGATATACATCAGTAATCTGTCAATTCATTATCATTTCCGCTCTTTCGAGCTATGATCAGTAAGCTCCTCCTGAGCTGATGGACAGTAAGCTCTATTGAGCTGAAACAGTAAGCTCTGACTAATTGAAAACAGTAAGCTCTTATGAGCTAAAACAGTAAGCTCTTATGAGCTGATATATCGGTAAGCTCATACGAGCTTTGGTGAGTCCGCAACAAATGCAAGAGCTCGACCAAAATAGTAACCCTAGTGACATGTCACTCGTATCCTACGAATTCATACGGTTCAAATGGGGCTCGGTAACCATCAATCTATATCAATTAGGCACTCGTGTTCCAAGTATATCAATTCCTCAATTATATACATACATTTCAAATAAATACAAGTATTTAAAAGTTTGATTCTAATTATACGAACTTACCTCGTTCGCTGTAACGACGAATTAGGTCAACTAATCCAATACTTTGTTTTCCCCCATTCTAGATCCAATTCTCGTTTATCTCAATTTATATAATATCAAAATTTACTTATTAAATCCTCATTTCATTCAATTTAGCACAATTTACACATTTTGGTAAAATTACATATTTTCCCCTAATGTTTCACATTTTTACAATTTAATCCTTTTTTGACATTTTTACCAAAATTCACTTTACAAAAATTGTACATCTAACAACAATGATTTATTTTCCACCATCAACTAACAAAATACTCATGCATTCAACAATGGCAGCATTCAAATACTTTAACAGTTTTGAAATCGGAGATACGTGCTAGCTAGATTAAGTTGCAATGATCTCAAAAACATAGAAATTATTAAAAACCAGGTCAAAAATCACTTACTAAATAACCATGCAATTGCTGAAACTTGAAGAGCTTCCATGGCTGTTTTCTTTCCTTAATATTCGGCTAGAAGAAGAGAAAATAGGCTAGCATTTGTTTTAACCTTATAATAAAACCATTAAAACAAGCATAATAATGTCCATAAATGTCCACTCACATTTCAAATGGTTTAATTACCATTTGAGGACCCCCATTTTAAAAACCATGGCTAATAAACACTTTTAGCTAATAGAACATCACTTTTGAATTTTACCCGATTTAGTCCTTTTTGCCGATTTAAGCATTTAAACAGTAAAATTTCTTTACGAAACTTTCACGTAATTAATTTATCATGCTGTAGACCTTATTAAAATAATAAAATAAATATTTTCACTTCGGATTTATGGTCCCGAAATCACTGTTCCGATCTGACCCAAAAAGGGGTTGTTACAACTCTCCCCCCTTAGGGATTTTCGTCCCCGAAAATCTTACCAATGAATAGGTTAGGGATTTGATTTCTTATAACCTTATAAATTTCTCAACTCTTTAATCTTACGAGCTAAAATTCTGATCTGTCCTTCACTATACGTCATATCAAACTGAATTTCAACTTCTGAAAGAGATATTATATACAAAGGATCTTATCTGAATTTAGATATAAGAAACATATTATGGACCTTCTCAAGTTCTAATAATAATATAAGTTGAAATAGCCACTGGCTTTATTCTCTAAATAATCTTTTAAGGTCCGATGAATCATGAATTCAACTTCTCTTTATATCTAATTCTAGAAATTTTATTCTTACGGCAATACTTTCACAAACACTCAGTTCACTAACTGAAATTCAATGCTTTTACGTGTCAAGTCTACATATGTTTTCTGTCAATCTGAAACTGCTTTCTAACTGTTATGAATTACTTTCACTTTCTCTTCAATTTCTCTATTGAAATCAATCCCATGAATCTTTTTCTCACAAAGCTTGATCCAATGACAATGGAGTTCGGTAATTGTAATCATACAACACTTTATACAATGTCATCTTTATTCTCATATGATAACTATTAATATGCTCAAACTCAACCAACAGTAATTGTCTTTCTTAATTGCTTTCACATTCTAAAATACAGTAACAAATTGTATCTTCGAGAATCTGTATTACTTTCTCATATTATCCATCAGTTGGAGAATGAAATGCGATGTTACAATGCAACCTCATACCCAAAGTTTACAGTAGTTTTCTTTAGAAACACAACATAACCCTCGGATCTCTATCCGAAATAATGGAGACTGGCACTCTGTAAAAACTGACAATTTCAGAAATGTATAACTTAGCTAGTCTATCAAGAGAGAAATTATACGTACTAAGATAAAATGTACATACTTCTTCAACAATCAACAATAGTTCAGATAACATCTTCCTTTTACAAAATCCAACGAAATTCTATTTCATCTCCACTCAGATAATAATACAGACTCTAACAGTCCTGAAGGTACTTGATAATCAGCTTTAACATATTGATAAATCAAACATTTGGATACAAGTCAGAAGTATCACATTTCATACTCTTTCACCAGTAAAACTGTCTCAGATTATTTTACATCTTAGTATTTCCCAAATGAACAGATAATTACCACTGTGAGCTAGATATAACAATTATTGTATAATCTCTGGATTTCTCGGTACACGAACTTTGTCTCGAAACAATAATTAATCATCGGTTCCAATCTGAAGCTCTAAATCAAAAGTCAATTCATGTTGAACTCTTTTAACTTGCAATTCACTGATACATTTCTGAGCTTCACAACATCGCGGAATAAATATCAATTTAGCTTTTACCTCAGCCAATATCTATCCATCGTCCGATAAGATTAATCGTGTATTCATCGCTTGTAAAGTACATAAAGATTTCTTGTTCAAAATATCCGTGACTATAATCGTTTGTCCAGGATGATAACCAATTACTGACTCAAAGTCTTTCGACAGTTCAAGCCATCTTTGCTGTCCCAAATTCAGATCTCTTTGTAACATCAAATATTTTAAACTCATGCAGTCATCAAATAGATTACATTACTCACCAACCAATTAACGTCGCTAACTATTCAATGCAATTACAATGCCAACCATCTCTAATTCGCGCGTCGAATAACTCTTTTCATGTAACTTTAACTGTATGGAAGCATAAGCCATCACTATACATTCTTGTACTAAAACACACTCCAAACCATTCAATGGCGCATGACTGAAAATCATAAACTCTTTACTCGATTCAAACTGAACCAAAACTGATGCTTCAGTTAACAGTGTTTTCAAACTTCAACAATCGAGACAACTTAAATTTACAATAATATTTCTCAAATAGAACCGTTCCGATAGATATAATTCTGTATCATATCTTCTAAATATGAACTCTTCATTCAGACTATCCATCTATTTACCCGTTGATCGTATGTCTGTCGAGTTTTAAAATTTATAAAGAGAATGATCAAACCTGGAAACTAACTCTGACAACGATTGAAGGCAAGTGTACCTATCGAACAGTAGTATAGCTTAGGCAAGACCGGATTATCGAACCCAAAGGAACTAAAAGTACTAATACTAACTTTCTTTTTATTATTTAGCCTAAAATAAGTGAAGTTCCTTTAATATAATCTAAACTATTTGCTAAGCCAAAGACACAAAGACAAAAAGGATGAATTGGGAAAATAAATTTAGGAAAAACTCAGTTGATTAAGACGATACCCTCAGAAAGAATCCACCTAGACTTCACTTGTTATTTAACCCTGAACCATACGATTTATTTACTTAGTTTGATCCGTAAGACTCCCTAACGTATATTAAACCCCCTCTCGAGGCGAATAACGTCTAACCCTAGGTTAATTAACGGAAATCTCTTTCTCACTTAATAACCCCCTAGAATAGCAGTAAATTGATCTATGGACTCCCATATTAGGTTTCACCCTAATCCGGCAAAATCTTGTCACCCTATCTCTAGGTGTGCGATCAACTTCGCTTAATTATGCTAGATCTACTCTTAAGCAGGGTCTATTCCTTCTCCACCTAAGCACATCAAATGTGGATTAAACACAAATAATTAAGAACAAATTAAGTATTTATCATATAATTCAGAAAACAATAACAAGATTCATCTAGGTTTCATCCCCTTCAGGTATCTGAAGGATTTAGTTCATAACAAATAAAGAAAACATCTCAAGAGAAAATATAAAACAAAACATAAGAAATCCCTAAAACTCCCTGAAGGAATTGAAGGAGAAATCCGCCGTTTCGAGTAGAATTCCGGCTTCTTGGGATGGATCAGCTGGCTAACTTCGAGCGATTCCCACAACTCTGACCTTTTCGTCTTGGCTCCTTGGCCTAGCTTGACGCCCTCCCAAAGGTGGTACCTAGGGGGTATATATAGGCTCTTGGAATGCGATTTTTTCTCCCTAAGTATCCTTTTTCGACTAAAATTATTCATTGCCACGACAGGGACACAACCATGTCACACGCCCTTGTGAAGAATCTTTGAGCCGTGTTCGGATTTCTTAATTGAGGCACGACCGTGTAAATCGGGGGTGAGGCCGTGTTCTAGATGCTCGATAAGGCATGGTCGTGTGATCTTTGGGCCAGGCCGTGTGAATTTCGTAATATGGCCCATTTACTCCGTTTTGGGCCCGTTTTATGTTCTTTTCATCCTCAGGTGCTTTCCTTGGTATAAGACATGAAAAGAAAGGATTAAGAGCACTTTTTACATGAATCAAGGGATAAATCATCTGAAAACATGCTAAATATGGGATTAAAATATGTTACTATTACGGTTTATCACCCGTATATGCACAAAATTTATTTCTGGACCCAAGGATAAACTCAAACACATATAACTCAATTAACTTTTCAAACTAAATAACTGAATCGATCTTGGCTGTCAAACAATAACTTTTCAAAGAAAACCTTTCTTCTTGTTCTCAAGACAACTCAGACATACAATTTATCGCAATTTCTTCAAGATATTAGTTAAAGATCTTCTTAAAAAAAAACACATAACTCGAATATGACATAACATTCCATCTTTACTCATTGACATAGATCAAGATTTACCTGAAAGTGATAACTATTATACAGATTTGAACTTGATCTTCTATCATCTATGCTTTTGCCAATGTCAATCCCTTTTCAATAAAACTAGAAGGATTATATAATAAAGCTATCTCAACTCTTAATCATCGAAACGTTGTACTATACTGAAGCCACCTCCGTAAGATAAAATCATAATGCCATAATAAGACTGATATTTTACCCGTATAAATAGATAATATCCCAGCTATTAATAATGCATTTTGAACACAGAAGAAAATCAAATATGGTTTCAACAGAAATAAATACAGAAACATAATCTCTATAAATCTGATGACAATTCCACTGTACTCCAATGATCAAACCAGAAATTATAATAATAACAAATATATATTCATCTCTGTCAAAAGAATATCTCTTGCAGATAATCACATAAAATCATTATAAAACCGAGGTAGCGAAATCTCAAGGTATGAAACTATACAAAATTTCTAAAGATTACAACCCATATAGAATGATAAAGATCTCAATGATATCCCATAGAAATTCCAGAAGAAAACATCACTCATAAGCACTGAAATCAACAGTGACAAAAGCAATATAATCTTCATGTATATTCAACTAAACAATAACAAATGGAAACATAATACTAGCATCATACGAAATTTAACGTCGACTTTTCTATCAACACAATGGAATAGAATACCAAAGAAAGATAGAGCAACGCCGATCATAACCCAAACAGACCAATAATGCTTTTGTCTATTAGTATGTTTAACCAGTGTTCTCATATGATAAGAGTTTCATTTGAAAATAATTAGCCACATATACCTCTGAGAATAATTGATCACATAGAATACCTAGAAGAGATCATTATAAGCTATTCGACTATACTACTGTACTCATATACCTTTACAATTCAAACATTATTCCACTGTCTAATTCTGTCATTATTGATTCTTCTTTATCCCATCACTAACAGAAATAAATTAAGTAGAACTTCCAATAAATACATTCTTTAGATATCATACCTGAATATTTTGTTTCACCGAAGTTAATTTATTCTTTAATAGTGACTTTGCATAACCCAAATAGCTTTTAAAACGATTCGATATCTTTTCTACTACTGTCTTTACTGTTGACTCATTCTCTTATCTGACCACAATATTAATCCTTCAATCACGAAACTCTGTAATTCCACGCTTGTGAGCTTATTCGATCTAAATCTTAGGGATTTCATTGTAACACTATACTGATAAGGGGGTGAGGGTCGTAAAGCCTCAATTTAACTCTCACATTTCCATGCACATAACATAACATTCATCAATAACATAATATTATGAAATTTTATATATACCTTTATGAATTTCAACTCATCATAGACACATTTTCGCTCAAATATTTGGGTACCACTTTCTGCACTATCGGAACTAGCTCGATTAGAAAGCATATCTGTCTAATTAAAATAATTTTGGTCAGAGTCGGGAGATATCACACTATCACAGATTCTATATAGCATGTATAGCTAGACTCACGTACACTACGTTAGTCTTAGAACCGACTAAACCGCAGCTCTGATACCATTAAATGTAACACCCCTAACCGGTATCCGTCACCAGAATAGGGTTGCGAGGTATTACCGATCAATACACATCATTTAACATACATAACTCATACATTTATGTATTCATACTCAAATATCATTCAATCACAAACACATTGTCCCTTATAAGGGCCTACGAGGCCTTAAACATGCTTTAGAAGTGGTTCGGGACTAAACCGATAGCATATGAAAATTTTGGAAACTTGGAAAAATTTCAAACATACAGGAGTCACACGCCCGTGTAGAAACAGGGCATACATACTGACTTGGGTCACACGACCGACCACACGCCTGTGTGTCCAGCTCGTGTGCCCATCGAAGTGGCCACACACACCCATATGCCAGGTCGTGTGCCTTTTAAGGGGTATACTGACTTGTACCATACGGCCAGTCACACGCCCGTGTGTGAGATTGTGTGGAGCATACTGACTTCAATTCAATTTCAACACCAGGGGACACATTGTCGTGTAACGTGATTGTGTGTCACACACGGCTAAGACACAAGCCCGTATGGACAAAAATATACCATTTGCAAGGCCAATTTGTGTAACACCCCAAACCCGGCCTATGCGTTAAGACTAGACTTGGCATGCCACACAATTCAAACTTACGTCTAGCCATAAATGCTTTTAATGAAAACAATTTTTTTCAAAACGATTTTGAAGTTGGAGTTTATCAAAAATCGAGATTTATTTGAAAACCATGATTTTTTTTTTTAAAACATAAGAGTTTACAATTTCATTTTCAGAGAAATATTTGGTTAAAACTTTAATAATTGGTTGAAATAAATTTATAAAAGAGTTTTCACAAAATTTATTGAGTAAGTGATATTTAAGAAAAATCCTTTTTTTTATACGCAAGTTTAAGAAAAACATTTATAAAAATTTAACAACCCCATTTAAGTAATTAAAACATATAAAAATCCATCCACGCACAAAAATCCATAAAAATAATACCAGAGGCCTTGTTACATCGTAATTGAAATAGTACTTAATTAAAAATACTTAAAAGAAGTTCAGAGTTTTTATAACTCATCATTCGTAGTATGGCCTCCACACGAAGTCATCCCCGGCCCAAGCCTCCATTAATTATTATTACCTGAGAAGGGTAAGGAAAACGGGGTGAGTTACTTAGAACTCAGTGTGTAACCCACTTACCGTGTCCACTGGGCCATAACCATATAAACATATATTTGGGCTGGAGCCCATTTACAAATGTACATAATATAAATCAAATATAAGAATGTATGGAATATGCAATTCCCAACCAAGCCTAATTTCCATCCGCTACACACCACCCGTACCAGCCATCACACCTGTGGGGATCAAGTCAACCCACCCCGCCAACACACCAATTGCAGGCATTAAGCCATTTAAAATATTTGTGGCATAGCCACCGAACTAGATTGTGACAGAGTCACCGAACTAGAGGCATTGAGCCATTTAAAATATTTGTGGCAGATCCACCGAACTAGATTGTGACAGAGTCACCGAACTAGAGGCATTGAGCCATTTAAAATATTTGTGGCAGAGCCACCGAACTAGATTTTTTTTTTTGGCAACAGGCCTTTCTTCTCTTCGTCAATTATCCCAACCCATGCAGTCATGTATATATATATATAATGCATAACATATATTCATAAGGTAAATTTCAACAAAAAGCCCATATCACAAGTATTAATTTGGCCCGTTAGTCAAAATAGCAATTTAGCTCATTTAACGATCTAGCAGTTTTGGCCCATTTATCACATATCAATATGTCCCATTTATCAAATAAGACATTTGGCCCATATAGCAAATTATCAAATTGGCCCATATAGCAATTTATCAAATTGGCCCATTAAGCAAATTATCAAGTTGGCCCATATAGCAATTTACCAAATTGACCCATATAGCAATTTATCAAATTGGCCCATTAAGGGTATTTTCGTAATTCGGTCCATAGGGACATTTCATAATTCAGCCCATTAGGGGCATTTTCGTAATTCGGCCCATAAGGGCGTTTTTATAATTCGGTAATCGTACCCACTAAGGGTAATTCGGTAATTTACCCTCTAAGGGTATGATGGAAATTTTCGCAACCTAGGCTTAATTACTAATTTGGGGCATAAAAATCAAAACTGTCCATCTGCGTCGTACTGACTAAACTGACTATAACTCGAGTTGGGAAACTCGAAATTTAGATCGTAAATTTTCCCTGAAACTAGACTCATATCACTTCTTACTGTAATATTTCCAGAATTTTTGGCTTAGCCAATTAGTACAGTTTATTCTTCAAAGTATCTCTTGTTTCACTGTTTGACAGTTCTGCGCTCTCTTCATAAAATCTCAGATATCTTATTGTACAGAACTCAAATACTGGTTTCGTTTGATCCAAATAAAAATAGACTCACTAAGGATTCTAATAATATAAACCATGTCTCGTAATTATTTTTCTACAATTTATAGTGATTTTTCCAAGTCAGAACAGGGGATCTCGAAATCACTCTAAACCAGTCTCACAAAAATCTAAAAATCTCAAAATATACTAATCCTTTGCTTGCTCCGTTTCTTTTATAAGAAAATAGACTCAATTATATTTCAATCCATATCTCCTTCACTTTCTAATTCAATTTACACTATTTTTGGTGAGTTTTCAAAATCACGTCACTGCTATAAACCAAAACTGTTTTGTTACAAACTATGGTTACCACTTCGAGCATACGTACGCCCGAGTGGCAATAGATGCTGGTTTGCGGCTTTTTAGTCTTTTGACCGATTTACAGAACATTTCATGCAAACATTTAGAGAGGTATGAGATTACACACCCCATTTCAAACATGTATTCTGAAAGTAAGGGATTACACACCTGATTACGGTAAGGACTAAACCTTCTTGATCGTCGACACCACTACTTCCAAAGGTCACGAATAGAGAAGAGCAACTTAACTATGATATATCCGACTTCCACCGATTTGACTTAAGGCTAAAGATTAGTTGGCAAGGATGTGTTGTTCAGCCAAACTACTAGAGCACAGATTCAACCAAAGGAAGAAATGTCCAAAACATAAGAAAGGAGAAGAGATATGGCTAAGAGGTTTTTGCTTCTTCATTTACAAACAAAATTGAAGGGTTGAATGTTCATCCAATATACCTAATTTTAAAGAATTTAATTCATCTCTCATGCCATCCACCTCATACCCCTTATCACAAAATATATGTTTACCCCACCATGACAAGAAATATGCATATTCATGAGGAAATTTAATTAGTGGTGAGTCAACATTACCACTGATTATATCAAAAGGTAACTTTTTATTAGTCATCTTTTCACCTTAATAGCCACTCCCTCTATGCACATTCTTTTGAAGGATTTTTACAAATTAAAAATCAACCCATGCTTATCTCAAATTTTGTTTGTTTATGAAATTTTCATGCTTTTGCCATGGCTCCCATTAATCATGCTCCAATTCTTTTTTTTTTTTTAGGATGTTACAGTTCAACCACCCTTAAAGAAAATTTCGTCCTCGAAATTTATCTGATCAAAAGAGGTGAGGGTATTGCTGTCGCACCAAATCCTCTGGCTCCCACGTGGCTTCCTCGGAACCATGATTCCGCCACAAAACTTTAACCAACGGAACTGTCTTCCTTCTCAATACTTTAATGTCTCGATCCAAGATCTGAACTGGTTCTTCTTCAAAAGATAAATCAGGTCTTACTTCAATTTCTTCCACTGGCACTATGTGATATGGATCCGAACGGTAACGTCTTAACATTGAGACATGGAATACATCATGTATCTGTCTCAATTCCGGAGGTAACTCAAACTGATATGCCACTGGTCCTACACGCTTCAACACACGGTACGGTCCAATGAACCTATGGCTCAACTTGCCCTTCCTTCCAAATCTGAAAATCTTCTTCCAAGGTGAGACTTTCAGAGAGACTTGATCTCCCACCGCAAACTCAATATCATTACGCTTCAGATCCGCATACGACTTTTGTCAATCCGAAGCTTCCTTTAACCCCGCTCGAATCACCTTCACCTTTTCTTCTGTCTCAGATATCAACTCAGGACCCAACAGCTGTCTTTCCCCCAATTCAGTCCAACAAGTAGGGGTACGACACCTACGACCATATAAAGCTTCATAAGGCGCCATTTGGATACTGGATTGGTAACTGTTATTATACGCGAACTCTGCCAACGGTAGGAAATCCTCCCAACTACCTCTGAAGTCGATTACACAACCACGTAACATGTCTTCCAAAATCTGAATTACTCTTTCTGACTGACCATCTGACTGAGGATGAAAAGCCGTACTAAAGTTTAACTTTGTTCCCAAAGCCTCATGTAAAGCTTTCCAAAACCGTGTTGTAAACCTGGGATCCCTGTCCGATATAATAGACACTGGTACCCCATGCAACCTCACGATCTCAGATACATACAGCTTAGCCAATTTCTGCAGCGAGTAATCTGTACGAACTGGTAGAAAATGAGCAGTCTTCGTTAATCGATCAACTACCACCCAAACAGAATCTTTCTTAGTAGGTGTTAAGGGTAACCCACTAACAAAATCCATCATTATCCGTTCCCATTTCCATAGAGGAATCTTTACCGGTTGTAATAACCCCGATGGTAATTGATGTTCCGCCTTCACTTGTTGACAAGTCAAGCATTTCCCCACAAATTCAGTAACCTTCCGTTTCAACCCTGGCCACCAATACTGCTCACGAAGATTCTGATACATCTTATTTCCTCCGAGGTGCATAGCATAAGGACTACTATGCGCCTCCCGTAGAATCATTTGTTTCAAATCCGAATCTATGGGCATACAAACTCTTCCACGAAAACATAGCACGCCATCCTTGTTCAATCCAAAATCCCCTATTATACCACTTTCAACTTGCTGCATTAAAGGACCCAACTTTTCATCTGATAACTGCTTTTCCTTGATTTGCTCCAACCACAGAGGCTTCACCTGAAGTTCCGCTAGCAGACTGCCATCCTCAAACAAACTGAGATGAGCAAACATTGCTCTCAACTCTGATACTACTTTACGACTCAACGCGTCTGCCACCACGTTAGCCTTTCCAGGATGGTACTCGATTGAGAAGTCATAATCCTTTAACAACTCCACCCATCTCCGTTGTCTCAAGTTCAACTCCTTTTGGGTAAGGAGGTACTTAAGACTCTTATGGTCCGTATAAATGATCGACTTCTCACCGTAGAGATAGTGCGTCCAAATCTTTAAAGCAAACACCACCGCAGCCAACTCCAAGTCATGAGTAGGATAGTTGACTTCATGCAGCCTCAACTGACGAGAAGCATACGCCACCACTTTCCCACTTTGCATCAACACACATCCTAAACCCGTATGTGACGCATCACAGTAAATGGTAAACTCTTTTCCAACCTCAGGTTGAATCAGTACTGGCGCTTCTGTCAAAATCTTCTTCAGTTTCTCGAAACTTTCTTGTTGTTTATCAGTCCACACATACGGTACTCCTTTTCGCAACAACTTAGTTAGGGGTGCAGCAATCAATGAAAACCCCTCAACAAAGCGTCTATAGTAACCAGCCAATCCCAAGAAACTCCGAATCTCAGCCGCTGACTTCGGTGGTTTCCAATCTAACACAGCCTCTACCTTCCGAGGATCAACTCTTATTCCTTCGGCTGACACCACATGACCCAAGAAAGTTACTTCCTTTAGCCAAAATTCACACTTACTGAATTTGGCATAAAGTTGCTTGTCTAACAATATTTGCAATATTATGCGCAAATGTGAGTCATGTTCTTCCTCATTCTTCGAATATACCAAGATGTCATCTATGAACACCACCACGAACTGGTCTAAATAGGGTTGAAAGACTCGGTTCATCATGTCCATAAATGTAGCTGGTGCATTGGTCAAGCCAAACGGCATCACTAAAAACTCATAATGTCCATAACGAGTTCAGAATGCCGTCTTATGAATGTCTGCCTCTTTTACCTTGAGTTGATGATAACCCGATCTCAAATCAATCTTGGAGAAAACTGAAGCTCCTCTCAACTGATCAAATAGGTCATCAATTCTCGGTAATGGATATCTATTCTTGATCGTCCATTTATTTAACTGTCTATAATCAATGCACATACGCATCGACCCATCCTTCTTCTTGACGAACAAGACCGGTGCTCCCCACGGAGACACACTCGGTCGAATAAATCCCCGATCCAACAATTCCTGAATTTGAGCCTTAAGCTCCGCTAACTCTTTAGGCGCCATTCTATAAGGAGCAGTGGACACCGGAGCCATTCCGGGCAAAAGTTCAATACCAAACTCTACTTCCCGATCTGGGGGTAGACCCAGAAGTTCTTCGAGAAAGACATCTGGAAATTCCTTCACCGTTTTCACATCTTCTACTGATAATTCCTTGGCATCCAAAGCACTAATGAAGGCTAGGAACGGTTCATACCCTTTTAGCATCAACTTTTCTGCCTTTAAAGCAGATACCACATTTGCCAAAAAGTTCTTTCGCTCGCCTATCATTACTACCTCCTCATCATTCACAGTCCTTATTAACATTCGCTTTTCAGCACAATCCAATTGCGCCCGATGCTTCACCAACCAATCCATGCCCAAAATAAGATCAAACTCGCCGAAAGGCAATTCCATCAAGTCCGCCAAGAATATTTCTCTTTGAATTTCCAAGGGCACGTCTCTATACAATTTATTCACGATTACAGATTGTCCTAAAGGACTAATTACCGTCATCTCTCTATCGGAAATCTGAGATCTAATATTCAGGTTTCCAGATATGGCACTAGCAATATACGAGTGGGTAGACCCGATATCTATCAAAGCAGTAACAGGTACATCAAAGATAAAGAACGTACCAGTTATCACATCAGGTGCATCGCCATCTTCCCGACGCCTAACCGCATAAACCAACCCCGGCTGTCTTGCTTCCGCGTTACCTCTAAAGCTATTTCCTCGACCCGGTGCACCTTGACCACGTCCAACACCATTACCACCACGACCTGGCCCACGGCCTCTCGGTGGCTGCTGAGTGCCTCTAGCTGGCTGAGCATCAGGGTTACGAACTACTGGAGTCGTATCAGTTTGTCGATGACAATTCTTATACTGATGGTCTTTGGAACCATATTTATAGCAGGCACCAGTTTTCCTCCAGCATTCCCTGGGATGTTGCTTCCCACATTCAGTACAATCTCGACTCTGATTAGTAGTCACAGGTGCTCTAGCTTGAGCTGGCTCATCATTTCGGGGCCTCTTCTGAAACCTTTTAGTAGAGCCCGTGTACTTAATATCCCTCTTGCCTCTAACTCTTTCCCGGTTCTGGCGTTTTGATTTCTTAGCCTCTTCGGCTATCTTGGCTTTCTCCACAAGCGAGGCAAAAGTCCGTACTTGTTGTGGGGCTATCAGTATCTGTAACTCATCATTCAACCCATCTTCAAAGCGTACACAGCGCTCATGATCGGTCGATACTATAGTGCGAGCATAACGGCTCAAACGAAGAAATTCCGCCTCGTAGGCTGCCACCGTCTTATTTCCTTGAACCAAATTCAGGAATTCCTTTCTCCGGGCATCTACATAACTTGTCCCAATATACTTCCCCTGGAAAGCAGCTTTGAAGAAATCCCAAGTAATCAATGCAGCCTCGGTGCCTTCTCGAACCGTAAGCCACCATTGATACGCCTCGTCCCTTAGCAAGGACACAGCCCCTCTCAGTTTCTGCTCGACAGTGCACTCCATATCATCCATAATCCGCTCTACAGCCTCGAGCAAATATTCTGCAACATTTGGAGCTACACCAGAAACACCTCTAAAAACCTCGGCACCATTTGATTTAAGTTGTTCCGAGATTGATCCACGAGATTGATCCACGTCCTCTAGTGCTCATATTGGGTATTTCGGTTTAATCTGATTACAAGTTTTATGAATCAGTATACTATTTCAGCATTTAATAACAATATTTTATGAGATATAAGAGGCAAAGTTGTTTTCGTAATCACTTCCTATAGTCTCAATCTATACCGTTTTCAACATCTAAAACTAGAAGTTCTAGAGTGTTCCTATGGTCATATCACCATAATAAATATTTAATATACAAATACTTACTTGACTTGGTGCCGGATGCTCGTGGTGCCATACTACCTTTAACACATAAAATCTAGAAATTTAAACAGTTTTTAAACAACATTTGTTGTTGAACCCAAACCACAGCCGAGATTTGAAACTAGCTCTGATACCATTAAATGTAACATCCCAAACCCGGCCTATGCGTTAAGACTAGACTTGTCATGCCACACAATTCAAACTTACGTCTAGCCATAAATGCTTTTAATGAAAACATTTTTTTTCAAAACGATTTTGAAGTTGGAGTTTATCAAAAATCGAGAGTTATTTGAAAACCATGATTTTTTTTTTAAAACATAAGAGTTTACAATTTCATTTTCAGAGAAATATTTGGTTAAAACTTTAATAATTGGTTGAAATAAATTTATAAAAGAGTTTTCACAAAATTTATTGAGTAAGTGATATTTAAGAAAAATCCTTTTTTTTTTATACGCAAGTTTAAGAAAAACATTTATAAAAATTTAACAACCCCATTTAAGTAATTAAAACATATAAAAATCCATCCACGCACAAAAATCCATAAAAATAATACCAGAGGCCTTATTACATCGTAATTGAAATAGTACTTAATTAAAAATACTTAAAAGAAGTTCAGAGTTTTTATAACTCATCATTCGTAGTATGGCCTCCACACGAAGTCATCCCCGGCCCAAGCCTCCATTAATTATTATTACCTGAGAAGGGTAAGAAAAATGGGGTGAGTTACTTAGAACTCAGTGTGTAACCCACTTACCGTGTCCACTGGGCCATAACCATATAAACATATATTTGGGCTTGAGCCCATTTACAAATGTACATAATATAAATCAAATATAAGAATGTATGGAATATGCAATTCCCAACCAAGCCTAAGTTCCATCCGCTACACACCACCCGTACCAGCCATCACACCTGTGGGGATCAAGTCAACCCACCCCGCCAACACACCAATTGCAGGCATTAAGCCATTTAAAATATTTGTGGCATAGCCACCGAACTAGATTGTGACAGAGTCACCGAACTAGAGGCATTGAGCCATTTAAAATATTTGTGGCAGATCCACCGAACTAGATTGTGACAGAATCACCGAACTAGAGGCATTGAGCCATTTAAAATATTTGTGGCAGAGCCACCGAACTAGATTTTTTTTTTGGCAACAGGCCTTTTTTCTCTTCGTCAATTATCCCAACCCATGCAGTCATGTATATATATATATAATGCATAACAATATATTCATAAGGTAAATTTCAACAAAAAGCCCATATCACAAGTATTAATTTGGCCCGTTAGTCAAAATAGCAATTTAGCTCATTTAACGATCTAGCAGTTTTGGCCCATTTATCACATATCAATATGTCCCATTTATCAAATAAGACATTTGGCCCATATAGCAAATTATCAAATTGGCCCATATAGCAATTTATCAAATTGGCCCATTAAGCAAATTATCAAGTTGGCCCATATAGCAATTTACCAAATTGACCCATATAGCAATTTATCAAATTGGCCCATTAAGGGTATTTTCGTAATTCGGTCCATAGGGACATTTCATAATTCAGCCCATTAGGGGCATTTTCGTAATTCGGCCCATAAGGGCGTTTTTATAATTCGGTAATCGTACCCACTAAGGGTAATTCGGTAATTTACCCTCTAAGGGTATGATGGAAATTTTCGCAACCTAGGCTTAATTACTAATTTGGGGCATAAAAATCAAAACTGTCCATCTGCGTCGTACTGACTAAACTGACTATAACTCGAGTTGGGAAACCCGAAATTTAGATCCGTAAATTTTTCCTGAAACTAGACTCATATCACTTCTTACTGTAATATTTCCAGAATTTTTGGCTTAGCCAATTAGTACAGTTTATTCTTCAAAGTATCTCTTGCTTCACTGTTTGACAGTTCTGCACTCTCTTCACAAAATCTCAGATATCTTATTGTACAGAACTCAAATACTGGTTTCGTTTGATCCAAATAAAAATAGACTCACTAAGGATTCTAATAATATAAACCATGTCTAGTAATTATTTTTCTACAATTTATAGTGATTTTTCCAAGTCAGAACAGGGGATCTCGAAATCACTCTAAACCAGTCTCACAAAAATCTAAAAATCTCAAAATATACTAATCTTTTGCTTGCTCCGTTCTTTTATAAGAAAATAGACTCAATTATCTTTCAATCCATATCTCCTTCACTTTCTAATTCAATTTACACTATTTTTGGTGATTTTTCAAAATCATGTCACTGCTATAAACCAAAACTGTTTTGTTACAAAATATGGTTACCACTTCGAGCATACGTACGCCCGAGTGGCAATAGATGCTGGTTTGCGGCTTTTCAGTCTTTCGACCGATTTACAGAACATGTCATGCAAACATTTCGAGAGGTATGAGATTACACACCCCATTTCAAACATGTATTCAGAAAGTAAGGGATTACACACCTGATTACGGTAAGGACTAAACCTTCTTGATCGTCGACACCACTACTTCCAAAGGTCAACGAATAGAGAAGAGCAACTTAACTATGATATATCCGACTGCCACCGATTTGACTTAAGGCTAAAGATTAGTTGGCAACGATGTGTTGTTCAGCCAAACTACTAGAGCACAGATTCAACCAAAGGAAGAAATGTCCAATACACAAGAAAGGAGAAGAGATATGGCTAAGAGGTTTTTGCTTCTTCATTTACAAACAAAATTGAAGGGCTGAATGTTCATCCAATATACCTAATTTTAAAGAACTTAATTCATCTCTCATGCCATCCACCTCATACCCCTTATCACAAAATATATGTTTACCCCACCATGACAAGAAATATGCATATTCATGAGGAAATTTAATTAGTGGTGAGTCAACATTACCACTAATTATATCAAAAGGTAACTTTTTATTAGTCATCTTTTCACCTTAATAGCCACTCCCTCCATGCACATTCTTTTGAAGGATTTTTACAAATTAAAAATCAACCCATGCTTATCTCAAATTTTGTTTGTTTATGAAATTTTCATGCTTTTGCCATGGCTCCCATTAATCATGCTCCAATTCTTTTTTTTTTTTTAGGATGTTACAATTTGCCACCCCAAATTCAATGTGCCTACACAAGGCCAAATGGTACCATTTCATCATACAATAGGCCTCCAAAATCATCAACCAAATTTGAATACTTATACACAATCAAAACATTATACCAAGTTAAGCCAAATCACATGGCTTTAACTTATACCACAAAATGTACCAAAATTACTATATCAAGTAACCATAATTATCATATTTAAAACTAGCCAATACATGCCATATTTACATATATCCACAAAGTTAAAGGTACCAATCGGTAACTGGATAGTGTGATGTGCATCTCCGACTTTATCCGTGTAACACCCCTAACCCGTAACAGTCGCCATTTAGGGTTAAGAGGCATTACTGGACAATCAAAAACTTTTACAGACATTTCAAAACATAATTCGACAAATCACATCAAAGTGTCCCTTAAATAGGTCTTCGAGACCTTAAACATGCATTAAATAGGGCCGGGACTAAACCGAACACATACGAAAATTCTCAGAAATTTAAAAATTTTTCAAAGTTACAGAGGTCACACGCCCGTGTGGGCAAACTGTGCACCTCACATGGCCTCAGACACGCTCGTGTGTCTTAGCCGTGTCAAAACAGGGCATACATACTGACTTGTCCACACGGCCGTGGATACGCCCGTGTGCCTCACCCGTGGTCGCTACTGACTTGCACCATACGGCCAGTCATACGCCCGTGAGTCTGGCCCGTGGTCGAGTCGAACTTGTTTTGAATTACAACCACGAGGAACACGGTCGAGCCACACGCCTGTGTGCTCAACTGTGTGGGCAATTCTAGGCCATTTTCAAGGCCAAAATGCCACCCACACATTGGGTTATCCCTACAAGCGCATACAAGCATATTTCTAAACACAATTGGCAACAAAAAACACACCAAATGGTCATCATATCATCCCATTAAATCTCATTTCTAAGTATACCAACTTATATACTAAATAGCTAAACCAATTCACAAATAAACCAAGCATGATTCATCCCCAACTTACCACTTCAACATAACCATCATTCATCAAACACATATACTCACTCTACATCAATAAGCATACCCTTATCTTGACCATTTCATAACCATGGAATCATACCAAAACCAAACATCATATAGCATGACTCTTCATTTATTACACAACCATTTAACTATCCATATCACATGGCTATCCACATATTTCAAACGTAACTCAAGGTAACTAGCCTATACATGCCATACTTTAGTATATACATTTTCAAAAGGGTACCAAAATAAGATTGAGTAGTGTGATGACGATCCTCGACAATTTCCCGAGCCTTCAGTAGCTTTTGACAATCTATAAAATAGAGCAAACACACACAAAGTAAGCTTTCAAAAGCTTAGTAAGCCATATACAAATAAACTTAGCATAAAATGCACATAGCCACATTGATACAATAACATTAATGTTTCTCATTTGCAAATTTATCACTTATTCTTTGGCTCATTTGTTTAGCCATTACTTACCCACATTTCATAGCTCAAAGTATCACTTTACTCATAACTCATTCAAGCATGCATCACATATTATCATATCAAATCTATACACATATTCACTTAAGTAAGCTCATATAAACACTTACCTTTCATACACATACATATACATAGTGTACCTTTTAAACGTACCTGAATCGTTTATACATTTCACATAGTCTCTCTTTTCTCGGATTTGCCCGTTGAGCCGTTCGGAACTAAATAGGATACTCAGAGTACTCGGAATAATCGTACAATGACAACGTCCCAGATGTGGTCTTACATGTACTCAAATATCGATGCCACTATCCCAGACATAGTCTTACACATATATCTCATATTGATGCCAACGTCCCAGACGTGGTCTTACATGAAATCTCGAATCAATGCCAACGTCCCAGACGTGGTCTTACACGAAATCTTGAATCAATGCCAACGTCTCAGACGTGGTCTTACATGATCTCATATATCGGAAACCTATGTCATGACATATGTAATCCTATCAATTCTAGGTTCGTACGGGGCTTCTCGGACATTGTTACACTATCGATACTTCCTCGAATTTCATATATTTATCATTCTCGTACGCATCCATAACATTGAGATTTCACATGAACATACATACATCAATACAAATACATTTATTTGTATATAGACTTACCTCAGATTTGAGTAAACGAACGAATTCGGCTATTCAATTACTTTCGACTTTCCGCAATCTAAGTCCGTTTTCTTCGGTTATTGATCTATACATATTCAAATTTAACTCATTTATTAACCAAATCATTCAATTAAATCCAAAAACATATATTTAGGGCAATTTAAAAATTAGCCCTTATATTTTCACATTTTGACATTTTAGTCCCTATTTCACAAAATCACAAAATACACATAATTTGCTTGTACCCATGCTTGGCCGAATTCTCTATAGGTCTCTAGAAACCCATATTTTTTATTTATTTCACAGTTTAGTCCTTCAAAATATTATTTTCACAATTAAGTCCAAAATACTCAAATTCACTAAAAATCCAAAGTCAAAACATGTTAATCTAACACATATATCACATTTTTCACCATCAAACATCACAAAACTCTTGTGTTCATCAATGGCACATTTCAAAACTTCCATCAATTCACAAAATTAAAGTATGGGTTTTAAAGAATACAAAGCAACGATTACAAAAACGTAGAAATTATAAAAAACCGACACAAAACATACCTTAATTTTTTGCTTCAAGCTAGCCGAATGTTCAAAGCTTTAAACTTTCTTTTCTTTTCTTGTTTTCAGTGGTGGATGATACCAAAATAATGAAACCATTGTTTTATTTTATGTTTTAATTAGCTTATTAGACATTTTACAATTTTAACATTTATTAAACCTTACAAAAATCATGTATAATATGGACATAAATGTCCACTAGCATAAACAAAGCTATAATATCCACTTAAGTACTTCACCTTTAATAAGCCATATCAAAACAACACATTAACATATGAATTGCCACTTTTACTTTTTTCGCGATTTAGTCCATTTCTCCAATTAAACACACAATTGACAAAATTAAATCACAGAAATCACACACATACTTAATCATATACTGTAGGCACAGAAAATAATATTAACATATTTTTTTAACTCGGGTTTGTGGTCCCGAAACCACTATTCCGACTAGGGTCTAAACCAGACTGTTACAATTCTCCCCCCTTAGGGATTTTTTTCCCCAAAAATCTTACCGTTAAACAGGTTCGGATATTACTGTCTCATTGAATCTTTAGGCTCCCACGTAGCCTCTTCAACCCCGTGTCGATGCCATAACACTTTCACTAATGAAATTTTCTTATTTCTCAATTCTTTCACTTCACAAGATAAGATACGGATCGATTCTTCTTCGTAAGTCATATCAGATTGAATTTCAATCTCAGACGGAGGAATCACATATGATGGATCGGAGCTGTATCGATGAAGCATTAACACATGAAATACATTATGTATCTTTTCTAATTCTGGAGGCAACAACAATATTTACACAACAGGTCCAACACGCTCGATAATTTCATATGGCCCGATGAACCTCGGACTCAATTTGCCTTTACGTCCAAATGTGAGTACTTTCTTCCACGGAGATACTTTCAAGAACACTTTGTCTTTGATCTTAAACTCGATATCTTTCCGTTTCAGATTTGCATAAGATTTCTGACGATCTAACGCTCCTTTCAGACTATCACGGATTACTTTCACTTTCTGTTCAGTGTCTTTTATCAAATCGACCCTGTGTATCTTACTTTCTCTGAGCTCAGTCCAATACAGAGGTGTTCGAAATTTTCGTCCGTACAAAGCCTCGTAAAGTGCCATTTTGATGCTCGACTGAAAACTATTATTGTGTGCAAATTCAATCAATGGCAAATGTTGTTCCCACGTACCATTAAACGTAAGAATGCAACATCTCAACATATCTTCAAGTATCTGAATAATCTACTCAGACTAGCTATCTGTTTGCGGGTGAAAAGTTGTATTGAAATGCAATTTCGTAACTAAAGCTTCTTATAATTTCTTCCAGAATTGTGATGTAAATCTTGGATCTCTATCAGACACAATAGATAACGGCACCCCGTGCAATCTCACAATTTCAGAAATGTAAAGCTCAGCTAACTTGTTAAGTAAGTAATCAGATCGTGCAGAAATAAAATGAGCAGATTTCGTCAATCGATCAACTACGACCCAAATTGCATCTTACTTTCTCGGAGTCAAAGGAAATCCAGAAACAAAGTCCATCGTCACTCTATCCCATTTCCACTCGGGAATCAGAATCAGTTGTAGCAATCCAAATGGAACCTGATGTTCAGCTTTAACTTGCTGACAGACTAAACATTTTGAAACAAAATCAGAAATATCTCTTTTCATTCCAAACCACCAACAATGTTGCTTCAAATCATGATACATCTTTGTACTACCTGGATGAACAGATAGGCGACTATTATGAGCTTCAATCAAAATTAACTAAATCAGCTCTGGATTCCTCGGAACACAGATTCAATCTCGAAATCTCAAGCAATCATTATCATCAACTCGAAATTCAGAATCAGAGTTTGAATCACACTGAGCTTGTTTCGCTAACATTTCATTATCAACTTTCTGAGCATCACAAATTTGTTGTAAAAACAACGATTTCATTTTTAATTCAGCTAAAACTATACCATCATCTGACAAGTCTAAATGAGCATTCATAGCACGTAATGCAAACAGTGATTTTCGACTCAATGCATCAACAACTACATTTGTTTTACCCAGATGATAATCTATCACAAGCTCGTAATCTTTCAACAGCTCTAAACATCTCCTCTGACGCAGATTCAAGTCATTCTGAGTCATCAGATACTTCAAACTTTTATGATCTGAAAACACGTGGCATTTCTCACTGAAAAGATAATGATGCCAAATCTTTAACGCAAAAATAATTGCAGCTAGTTCCAGATCGTGTGTCGGATAGTTCTTTTCGTGCGGCTTCAATTGTCTCGAAGCAAAGCTATAACTTTGCCTTCCTGTATCAAAACACATCCCAGACCATTCAATGAAGCATCACTATAAATCACGAATTCTTTACCCAATCCTGGTTGTACCAAAACTGGAGCTTCAGTTAACAGAGTTTTCAACTAATCAAAGTATTTCTGACATTTATCAAACCATTCAAATCTCACCTCTTTCTGAAGCAATCTAGTCAACGGAGTAGCTATCATCGAAAATCTTTTTACAAACCGACGATAATAACCCACTAGTCCCAAAAAGCTAAGGACTTCAGACACATTCTTCGGAGGTTTCCATTCCAGAATAGCAGAAATCTTACTCGGATTAATTCGTATTCTGGAGGCTGATACAATATATTCCAGAAAACCAACTTACCGCAACCAGAATTCACATTTACTAAACTTTACATACAATTGCTTATCTCGCAGATTTTGCAAAACAATTCTCAGATGCTCAGTATGCTCAATCTCATCACGTGAATAAATCAAGATGTCGTCAATGAATACTACAATAAATTGATCTAAGTATCATCTGAAAATTCTGTTCATCAAATCCATAA
Organism: Gossypium australe; assembly: GCA_005393395.2. Classification (NCBI taxonomy): domain Eukaryota; kingdom Viridiplantae; phylum Streptophyta; class Magnoliopsida; order Malvales; family Malvaceae; genus Gossypium; species Gossypium australe. Next base: position 105,684,450 of record CM016615.1, read on the forward strand.
ATACAACAGGAGCATTTGTTAATCCAAAAGGCATAACTAAAAACTCATAATGCACGTACCTCGTTCTGAAAGCAGTTTTCAAAATATTTGAATCTTTTACTCGCAACTGATAATACCCCGATCTCAGATCTATCTTTGAGAACACAGTGGCTCATTTAAGCTAATCAAACAAATCACCAATTCTAGGCAGTGGATATTTGTTCTTTATAGTCACTTTGTTCAAATGACGATAATCAATGGACATTCTTATCGTGCCATCTTTCTTTTTTACAAACAGAACAAGAGTACCCCAAGGTGAGAAACTCGGTCTAGCGAATCCTCTGTCGGTCAATTCTTGTAACCGTAACTTTAACTCTGTCGGTGCCATTCTATACGGAGCTATCGAAATAGGAGTCGTTCCCGGAAATAAATCAATACCAAATTCAACTTCACGTATCGGAGGTAATCCCGGTAACTCTTAAGGAAACACATCAGGGAATTCACAGACAACTGACACTGATTCAACTTTCATTTCAGTTACTTTCGAGTCAATCACATAAGCAAAATAAGCTTCATAACCCTTTCTCAAATAATACTGAGCTTTCAACACAGATATCACAACAGGTAACCCAGTCAAATCATTAGACTCAACTCGAACTATTTCATCATTCTGACATCTCAAATCAATAACCTTTCTTTTACAATTCACAACAGAATCATGTAGTGTCAACCAGTCCATACCCAAAATTATGTTAAACTCATCAAAGTGTAATAGCATCAGATTAGCCGAAAAACAAACATCTCGAAACATTAACAGACTGTTCTTGCATACTTTATCAACCAGGACACTTTTACCTAAGGGGTTCGATACTTTTATAACAAACTCAGTAGACTCTACAAGCAAAGTCTTACTGGATACTAAGTTCATGCATATATACGAATGTGTAGAACCTAGGTCTATCAATGCAATCACAGAAGTATCATAAAAAGTAAATGTACTCGTTATAACATCTAGAGATGAAGCTTCCTCACGAGCTCGAATGGCATATGCTCTGGCAGGCGTTCTAACGTCAGATCTTGCAACTGAGTCTTTTGTAGCTCTTTGACTTCCACTAACATTCCTTGTATTTCTGGAAGTTCTACCTCTAGCTGAAACATTATCAGATCTCGGATTGAACATTCTCTTGCTCAACAAATTCTGGGCAGTCTCGAATAAAATGGTCTAACGATCCACATCTAAAACAGGCTCGGTCTTTCAACCTACAATGTAACAGCCCGATTTTGACCCTAATCGAAAAAGTGGTTTTGGGACCACAAATCCAAGTCTGAAAAATATTTTAAAATTATTTTTCGTATTTATTATGTGTGAATTTGTTTGTGCTAAATTTTCGTGTTTTAATTTTGTCATTTAGGTGTCCGATTAAATAAAAGGATTTAATCGTGTAAAATGTAAAAGTTACAAATTAAAGTGTAAAGTGCTAATTTGATAGTGGCTTTTTAATATGGTGTCCTTAAAGGGCAATTAGCCCACTTTAAAGATAGTGGACGGTACATGGTCTTAAATGACCTTGGAAATTATGTTATATAATATTATTATTAAAGGTTAATAAAGTAAATAGGTAATAAACTAATATAAGTTAAATAAAACATATTAAAACAAGTTGTCATCTTTATATTTTTTTTGCTTGGCCGAAAGTTGAAGAAAGAAAATAAAGAAAAACTTAGCATATTGGGCACTTTGGAGCTTGAATTTAGGTATGTGTTTTGTTCGGTTTTTGATAATTTTTACGTTTTTGAGATCGTTGCTTTGTGTACTTCAAAACCCATGTCTCAATTTGTGATTTTGATGATGATTTTGTGTTTTTCCATTGATGATATCTTGTGGTTTTTGATGTTTGATGATGAAATATGAAATATATGTGCTAGATTTACAAGTTTTATCTTTTAATTTTTGATGAATTTGAGTAATTTAGACTAAATTGCAAAAATAAATTTTTGAGGGACTAAAATATGAAATAAACGAAATGTGCGGGCTTGTATGGACACTAGGAAAATCCTGCCCTTGTATAGTGTGGTTAAATTTTGTGTATTTTGTGTTTGTGCAAAAAGGACAAAATTGTAAAAAGTGTGAAATGTTAGGGGCAAAATTGTAATTTATCCATTTATGTGTTTTTAGGCTAAATTGAATAGAATGGTGTTTAAATAAGCTTAATTTTAATATATTTAGATCAAGAATTAAAGAAATCGGATTTGGATCGGGGAAAGACAAAAGTGGTTGAATAGCCTGTTTCATAGTAGTCGACGTCCGAGGTAAGTCAATAATCATTTAAATGTTGATATATCTATGAATATATATTTGTTATGAAATGATTTAAATTATTTGAATTTTGAATGGCTATGGCCGAATGTGAATATGGTTAATTGGCTATCTTCCGAGCTTGATTCGATCGAGATACGACATTTGTAAGCCCCGTACGAACCTTAGGAATAGATAGGATAAATATGTCATGACATAGGATATCCGATATGTGTTATCGTGTAAGACCATGTATAGGACGTTGGCATCGATTTGTGTTTACGTGTAAGACCCTGTCTGGGACAGTGGCATCGATATGTGATTACATGTAAGACCACGTCTGGGACTTTGGCATTGTACGAGCTTCCGACTATCCGTGTATCCTTTGAATTCCGAATAGTTCAACGGGCATGTGTAAGTGAAGGCCAATGTGATATGTGAATTAAAAGAACTCAGGTACGTATATACATTGTGTTAATAAATGAAAGGTAAGTTATATGTTTATTACATTATACAGAAGTTAATGTGTAAACATGTGAATTGTGTATAAGCTTTAACCATGTGTATTCGGTAAAAAGAGAATATCATGTGATTTTGATATTGAGATTTGATTAGTTACTTGTGATTGTGTATAAATTAATACTTGATATAATTTTGTATATATGATTTTGCTAAGTTAATTGACTTTCCCTTGCTATTGACTTACTAAGCTTAAATAGCTTACCTTGTGTTTCTCTGTCTATTTCTGTTTTATAGATTTTGGATATGTTACGAGCTCGGGGATCGTCAGCAGGACTATCACACTATCGACAAATTTCTTTGGTATTTTGGCTATGTTAATTATGAATATATGATATGTATAGCATAGAAAAGGGTTGAATATGAATTAAGTACCTATGCATGTAAATAATAGCCATGCGAAGATGGCTTAACTTCTCTGCTTGAACTTGGTTATGTTTGATTATGGTTTAAGTTCATTTTGGTTATAATGTTATGTGCTATGATAAATGGTATTTGTGATATGTGTTTTCTTTTGTGCATTGAAGTTAGTTAGTGATTTTGGATGTGGTATGAGTGAATTTAACTATGATATATATATATATATATATATATATATATATAATAGTACAAATTATGTTTGTTATGTTACCATTGCTAAAATGATTTGATTATGTTTTATCTGTGTTAGTAATGATTTATAATTAGTTGATGAGTACATTTGAATAAAAGTTGAAAGGTAATATTGTATATGTATTTGAATGATAGATCGGCATTCAAGGATGTATTGAGGTGATTAGTTATGTATTTTATTAGTGAAATGAATGATGATTAATTAGAGACAAACATATTTCGGTTGTGGCTTTATATTGATATATTGTAATGATTTAATTTGTATTATAAATAGTCTAAGTTAGTAAGCTAAATATAATAAATATATGTAATTGTTATGTTTTATTCATAAATTGATAAGGTTAATATATATATGTATTCGGCAATGTTGTGATATTGTAATGGATAAATGCATGTAATACATATGAATTTGGTTTTACGATTTGTTTATGAGTTTGTGAAAATTCTATGTATTTGTGGTTTGTGAAATGATGGACATGTTAATGATTAAATTGGTTTTATATGAGTCATCTATTCGAATAGAAGAATCATGCAAGTATATGTTTATGCACTTGGCTTACAATTTTTAACTAAGAGATTATAAATATATTTGTATATATATATTCGGATGTCTTTTACTAATATATTGGTATATTTATTTAAAGATCTGTTTTATGATATGTCATGGATTTAAATTTGTAAATCTAAGTGATGATGAATATATTCGAATTAGTTGTATAGGAGATATTAAGTATGGCCAAATTTTATATATAATGTGATTGATGCCATTTGGTTTTAATGTTACAATGTTTGAGTACCATATATATATATAAATGTTTTAAAGTGATGTTTATTTGTTAAGACTTTGATAAATGGTTAGATTAATGATGTTAATTATGAATGATTAATTATGTTATAAACTTGAGCTAGGTGTTTAGTTGTAATGTAAATGATTTTGACTTTGTTATTAAGGTATGAAATTTGTATTGACAAAATATGAAACTTACTCTATTCAGATGATTCAATACATATATAAATTTTAAAAAAAATTATATGCCTATTTTGAGTTGTGTCTTCTCCGGTAATGCCTCGTAACCCTAGTCTGGCGACGGATACGGGTTAGGGGTGTTACATACAACTTCCCGGATGTCTTTTACCACAGTGTTTACATTCAAGTCGCTCAGATCAGACATTTCCAACACTGGCCATCGAAGTAGCGGGAACTCTGAAATTTGACTATGATCTACCTCGATCTCTGTTCGAATGTCCCACACTAGCCTTTGATCGACTTTGTTCATCTTTGAATTTCTTTGCAGCAGACTGAAATGTTTTACTCAGAAATCTCTTTCTCGCATCTCTAGTTTCAAAGTCAGCTTTTCTTTTCTCTTTCTCAAGTGCCTCAGCTTTGCAAGCTCGTTCAACCAGTACTACAAACTCTTTTATCTCAAGTATGCCAATTAACAGTATAATATTCTCGTTCAGACCATCTTCAAATCTTTTGCACATTATTGTCTCGGTCGATACATAATCCCGAGCATACTGACTTAATCTCACGAATTCTCTTTCATATTCGGTGACAAACATGCGACCCTGTTTCAATTCCAGGAATTCTTTTCGTTTCTGATCAATAAATCTCTAACTAATGTATTTCATCCAGAACTCAGTCTGAAAGAAATCTCATATGACCTTTTTTTTCAGAATAACGGAAATCAAGGTCTTCCACCACTGATAGGCTGTGTCTCGTAACAAGGAAACAACACACTTTATACATTCTACAGGACTCGACGACATCTCATCAAATACTCAGATAGTGTTCTCTAACCAAAACTCGGCTTTCTCAGCATCATCATCACTATTGGCCCTGAACTCTTCAGCCCCATATTTACGAATTTTGTCGACCGGAGGTTTATTAAACAGATTCATACTCATAACCGGTGGCACAGTTGAGGTCTGTGGGGGATTAGGCAGGGGCGGAGGTTGTGAAACAGCCGGATTATTTCTCACATACTAAGTGAACCACTCGTTCATCATTTGGAAGAAAGCTTGTTTAGCTTCTCTTCTTGACCGCTAGTAGCCGGTCTCGAATCAGATGGCACTATCCCTTGAGTGGGAGTAGGCACGTTACTTTCTACATCGTCAGCTACGGCTCTTTTGGGATTCATTACTATACGATAAACACATTTTATACGTCAGGATTCATCACACTATCATATTTCATATATATGGCATGTATAGCTAGACTCTCATACGCTACGTTAGTTCGAGAATCGACTAAACCATAGCTCTGATACCAATCAAATGTAACACCCCTAACCCGTAACCGTCGCTGTTTTAGGGTTAAGAGTCATTACCGAACAATCGAAAACTTTTACAGACATTTCAAAACATAATTTGACAAATCACATCAAAGTGTCCCTTAAATAGGTCTTCGAGACCTTAAACATGCTTTAAAATAGGGCCGGGACTAAACCGAACACATAAGAAAATTCTCAAAAATTTAAAAATTTTTCAAAGTTACAGAGGTCACATGTCCGTGGGGGCAGGCCGTGCCCCTCACACGGCATCAGACACGCCCGTGTGTCTAAGCCGTGTCAAAACAGGGCATACATATTGACTTGTCCACACGGCCGTGGACACGCCCGTGTGCCTCACCCGTGGTTGCTACTGACTTGCACCATACAGCCAGTCACACGCCCGTGTGTCCTGCCCGTGGTCGAGTCTGACTTGTTTTGAATTACAACCACGAGGGACACGGTCGAGCCACACGCCCGTGTGCTCAACCGTGTTGGCAATTATAGGCCATTTTTAATGCCAAAATGCCACCCACACATTGGGTTATCCCTACAAGCACATACAAGCATATTTCTAAACATAATTGGCAACCAAAAACAAACTAAATGGTCATCATATCATCCCATTAAATCTCATTTCTAAGCATACCAACTTATATACTAAACAGCTAAACCAATTCACAAATAAACCAAGCATGATTCATCCCTAACTTACCACTTCAACATAACCATCATTCATCAAACACATATACTCACTTTGCATCAATAAGCTTACCATTATCTTGACCATTTCATAACCATGGAATCATACCAAAACCAAACATCATATAGCATGACTTTTCATTCATTACACAACCATTTAACTAGCTATATCACATGGCTATCCACATATTTCAAACATAACTCAAGGTAACTAGCCTATACATGCCATACTTTAGTATATACATTTTCAAAAGGGTACCAAAATAAGATTGAGTAGTGTGATGACGATCCTCGACGATTCCCCGAGCCTTCAATAGCTTTTGACGATCTATAAAATAGAGCAAACACACACAAAGTAAGCTTTCAAAAGCTTAGTAAGCCATATACAAATAAACTTAGCATAAAATGCACATAGCCACATTGATACAATAACATTAATGTTTCTTATTTGCAAATTTATCACTTATTCTTTGGCTCATTTGTTTAGCCATTACTTACCCACATTTCATAGCTCAAAGTATCGCTTTACTCATAACTCATTCAAGCATGCATCACATATTATCATAATCAAATCTATACACATATTCACTTAAGTAAGCTCATATAAACACTTACCTTTCATACACATACATATACATAGTGTACCTTTCAAATGTACCTAAATTGTTTATACATTTCACATAGTCTCTCTTTTCTTGGATTTGCCTGTTGAACCGTTTGGAACTAAATAGGATACTCAGAGTAATCAGAATAATCGTACAATGCCAACGTCTCAGACGTGGTCTTACATGTACTCAAATATCGATGCCACTATCCAAGACAAGGCCTTACACGAATCAAATACGATGCCAATGTCCCAGACATGGTCTTGCACGTATATCTCATATTGATGCCAACGTCCCAGACGTAGTCTTACATGAAATCTCGAATCAATGCCAACGTCCCAGACATGGTCTTACACGAAATCTCGAATCAATGCCAACGTCCCAGACGTGGTCTTACATGATCTCATATATCGGAAACCTATGTCATGACATATGTAATCCTATCTATTCCTAGGTTAGTACGGGGCTTCTCGAACATTGTTACACAATTGATACTTCCTCGAATTTCATATATTTATCATTCTCGTGCGTATTCATCACATTGAGATTTCACATGAACATACATAAATCAATACAAATACATTTATTTGTATATAGATTTACCTCGGATTTGAGTAAACGAACGGATACGGCTATTCAATTACTTTCGACTTTCCGCGATCTAATTTCATTTTCTTCGGTTCTTGATCTATACATATTCAAAGTTAACGCATTTACTAACCAAATCATTCAATTAAATCCAAAAACAAATATTTAGGGTAATTTACAAATTAGCCCTCACATTTTCACATTTTGACATTTTAGTCCCTATTTCACAAAATCACAAAATCACAAAATACACATAACTTGCTTGTACCTATGCTTAGCCGAATTCTTTATAGGTCCGTAGAAACCCATATTTTTCATTTATTTCACAATTTAGTCCTTCAAAATATTATTTTCATAATTAAGTCCAAAATACTCAAATTCACTAAAAATCCAAAGACAAAACATGTTAATCTAACACATATATCACATTTTTCACCATCAAACATCACAAAACTCATGTGTTCATCAATGGCACATTTCAAAACTTCCATCAATTCACAAAATTAAAGCATGGGTTTTAAAGAATACAAAGCAACGATTACAAAAACGTAGAAATTATCAAAAACCGACATAAAACATACCTTAATTTTTTGCTTCAAGCTAGCCGAATGTTCAAAACTTTAAAATTTCTTTTCTTTTTTTGTTTTCGGTGGTGGATGATACCAAAATAATGAAACCATTGTTTTATTTTATGTTTTAATTAGCTTATTAGACATTTTACAATTTTAACTTTTATTAAACCTTACAAAAATCATGTATAGTATGGACATAAGTGTCCACTAGCATAAACAAATGTATAATATCCACTTAAGGACTTCACCTTTAATAATCCATATCAAAACAACACATTAACATATGAATTGCCACTTTTATTTTTTTCGCGATTTAGTCCTTTTCTCCAATCAAACACACAATTGACAAAATTAAATCATAGAAATTTCACACATACTTAATCATATACTATAGGCACAGAAAATAACATTAAAATATTTTTCTGACTCGAATTTGTGGTCCCAAAACCACTATTCCGACTAGGGCCTAAACCGGACTATTACAATCCGAATCGAGCGAGCTACCGAACCTCTATAAAATATGGAAAAGAAACAGAGTAAGCTTTATAGCTTAGTAAGCCCGTATAATTCAGAATTTAACTTACCATTTATACATAATCAAACAAATCAAAGTATATCAAATTCACTTGCCAAATACCTATACACAAACATTCATCAATATGTTAGTCTCATAAGTACATATAATCAACCTTTATCTTAATTTCAGACATCAATGTATTATATCAAATTCATATATCATGTACATCATTTGTAACATTTCACTTTCAATCATATAAACATTAATTTATTCGATAACAGTAACTCATTCATTTAAACAATACTTCATCCATATAACAGTAATTCATTCGATAACAGTAACTCATTCATCTAAACAGTACTTCATCCATATAGCAGTAATTCATTCGTATAACACATAGCTTTTTCATATAACCAATAACAGAATTTATGCCCGTTGAACCCATTAGAACTTCAAAGGATAATCGAGTGATATACATCAGTAATTCGTCAATTCATTATCATTTCCATTCTTTCGAGCTATGATCAGTAAGCTCCTCTTGAGCTGATAGACAGTAAGCTCTATTGAGCTGAAACAGTAAGCTCTGACAAATTGAAAACAGTAAGCTCTTATGAGCTGAAAACAGTAAACTCTTACGAGCTGATATATCGATAAGCTCATACGAGCTGTGGTGAGTCCGCAACAAATGCAGGAGCTCGACCAAAACGGTAACCCGAGTGACATGTCACTCGTGTCCTACGAATTCATACGGTTCGAACGGGGCTCGGTAACCATCAATCTATATCAATTAGGCACTCGTATTCCAAGTATATCAATTCCTCAATTATGTACATACATTTCAAATAAATACAAGTATTTAAAAGTTTGACTCTAATTATACGAACTTACCTCGTTCGCTGTAACGACGAATTAGGTCAACTAATCTAATACTTTATTTTCCCCCATTCTAGATCCAATTCTCGTTTATCTCAATCTATATAATATCAAAATTTACTTATTAAATCCTTATTTCATTCAATTTAGCACAATTTACACATTTTGGTAAAATTACATATTTTCCCCTAATGTTTCACATTTTTACAATTTAATCCCTTTTTGACATTTTTACCAAAATTCACTTTACAAAACTTGTACATCTAACAACAATGATTATTTTCCATCATCAACTAACAAAATACTCAAGCATTCAACAATGGCAACATTCACATACTTTAACAGTTTTGAAATCGGATATACGAGCTAGCTAGATTAAGTTGCAACGATCTCAAAAACGTAGAAATTATTAAAAATCGGGTCAAAAATCACTTACTAAATAACCATGCAACTTTCGAAACTTGAAGAGCTTCCATGGCTGTTTTCTTTTCTTAATATTCGGCTAGAAGAAGAGAAAATAGGCTAGCATTTGTTTTGTTTCATTTAATCTATTATTAATCATTAGTTTACTATATTAACCTTATAATAAAACCATTAAAACAAGCATGTCCATAAATGTCCACTCAAATTTCAAATGGTTTAATTACCATTTGAGGACCCCATTTTAAAAACATAGCTAATAAACACTTTTAGTTAATAGAACAGCACTTTTGCATTTTACGTGATTTAGTCTTTTTTGCCGAATTAAGCATTTAAACGGTAAAATTTCTTTACGAAAATTTCACGTAATTAATCTATCATGCTGTAGACCTTATTAAATAATAAAATAATATTTTAACTTCGAATTTGTGGTCCCGAACCCACTGTTCCTATCTGACCCAAAAATGAGATGTTACATATAATTTTCTTAGTAAGATGCTTTGAATCTTTCAAAAGATAGTTGGAAACTCGTGTGGTCTTATGCAAGGCCACAACGTGTTAGACAATTTCTTTGGCTGGTTTTCAAGGAACGCTTACTAACTAATGCAGAACGTTGCAGAAGAGGTATGTCAGATTCTTCTTCTTGTAAGCTTTGCAGATGTGTTAATGAATCTATTCTTCATACCTTAAATGGTTATTGTAAGGTAAGAGATATTTGGGAACAAGTCATTCCTTCGAGATTAATGCATTGTTTCTTCTCTTATTCGTTAAAGGACTGGCTAAGGGTCAACTTGAGTAATGTATTTGACTTAGTTTTTCATGAACTTGATTGGAGGTCTCTGTTTGGTATACTCTATTGGAAGATTTGGAAACAAAGATGTTTGTATGTGTGCCAAGATGTTTAGTTCAATAAAGATTCTATCCTTCACTCTTCATGGAATTGGGTTAAAGCTCTTAAGTGCACAACTGGAAGACCGGAGGATTGTACCAGAAGACAAACTAGATGTAGCCGATGGATTCCTCCTCCAACAAACACCATTAAACTAAACACTAACGGGGCTCGTGATCCAGTATTGGGTTTGGCAGCTTCGGCAGCAGTGGCGAGAGATGAAGTCAGGAATTGGGTTCTTGGAGTAGGTAGAAATATTGGTAGGTGTGGTGTGGAGCAAGCAGAGCTTTGGACAATCTATGATGGGCTTATTATGGCATGGGATGCCCAATGGTGACATATCTTCGTGGAAACAAATTGTGCACTTGCTTTTAAAGGGACCACTGACGAATTGAGAGGGTGTGTTCAGAGAATTTTGGTTCTTAGAATTCGAAAGTTAGTAAGCCGTGATTGGAATGTTGTCTTCAAGCAGATCCTAAGAGAGATAAACTGTGTTGCACACTCGTTGCCTGGTATGATGAAGGAAGTGTAGGTTGATATACATATATTTCATAGTGCCCCCTCTTTGGTTAGTCATCTTGTAAGGATGGATATCATATTTGCATGTTCAAACCCGCTATTTCTTATTAACTTTTTAATAATTTTCTTGTTAAAAAAAAACAATTCATGCAAGATAGGCCAACTTAGATTGTAGTTTCTTTATTTCTCTGTTACGCACCAAAAAGAATGCTAGGTAATAAAATGAATAAACTATTATTTTATTGATTTCATGTCATTATTATTATCTTTTATAAAAAGTTTATCACTATTTTCGTCTTTATACTATATTTCATTTGATGATTTAATTTTTATATTTTAATTTGAAATAAATTAAATTTTTATCGTTATTTTAATCTAAATTAGGGGTGTTTAAATTTCGGTAAAAACCGAATTAATCGATCAAACTGATCTAAATTGATTAAAGGTTTTTTGGAATTTCAGTCAACAGTTAATTCGGTTCGAAATCGGGTAATTAACCAAATTAACCGAATTTAATCAATAATATTATATATTATATATATTAGGCTATTATTAATTCAGTTAATTTGGATAATTTAGTTAAATGAATTAAGAAATTTTGATTTTCAAGTTGAATGCTTTTAGAAAATTTTCACATCAGTCCACTAACAATAATTTTTAGCAATGAGAGTAATTTAAACTAAAAAATAACATTAATAATGATAAAAAATCAAATTAAATTATAAAAAACTAAATTCCTAAATTAAATATTATAGTGAAATTAAACTTTACTTCAAAAAAATAGAGAATACAAAACAATAAAATTAGCTCCCCAAAGGGAATCCTCAAACAATTTTAATCCTAGATTTCTGTTATAAACTATCTTGGCAAGACTATTTGATATTGTGTTTTCTTTTCAGAAAATATAATGAATTTTCTATAGCTTAGCCACTTTCAGGATGTAATGAATTCTTCTGACGAACGCAGAATTAGAATTTCACAGCCTCTAAATTATCAGTTTAAGTTAAAAAAATTTTGGAGTCGCTTATTCAAAATAAACTTTTAACCCATCCAACATACTAAACTTTACATTTTACCTTCTAAACAAATGCTAAAAACAAACTTTTAATAAACAAATTAAATTTGAATCATTGTAGTCGTTAAACACAATTAATGGCCACTTTATGGCAGCATTAATGAAAAATGACATAATTAGTACCCACCCCCCAATTTGCTTTTTTCACACTTCACACCCTCACAAATTTCCCACAAATTTACAAATCTCATAAATACACATTAAATATTTCTTTTTTCTATTTGTGGGGGTTTGGGAACCAACTTTATTAGTATTGTTATTTTATAGATATATATATTGCTTGTATTTTTCTTCAATTACCCATCAATTTTATTTCACCCAATGTGTAGTTGGATTATAATAACATTAATATAATGTCCCTACACTGATTAATTGGCTTTGGACCGTCTCTACCCCATACCATCCCTACATTTAAATACCCCTCTTTACTTGTTTCATTCTATTTTAGCACTCAATCCGTATTAGTTCGATTGATATGAATATGGTTGATAATATATGAAGACATAAATTTGAGTACGCTAAAATATATTATTCTCCTATTTATGAGTTGAAATGAACTGTGAGTGCTTTTAAAATTGATAACATTGTTATTTGCTATTATTAAAATAATATCATGAAACATATTTTTTTTACGATTACTCATAATAAAATTAGAATCACATGAAAGTTCAAGCACAACTCTTATCTGTTTTAATTTTAAGAGGACCAAGATGTAACGTATAAAAATATCAATACCTTTTGAGTTAAAGTAATAAAAAATTTGATATCCTTTAGTATTATAAATGAATAAAATAAAATAAATTTACCAAACTTGAATTTAAATTTAATTATAAAATCTTGTAAAATCTAAATTAAAACAAAATATAATGGGAAAAAAAAATCTCATCCATCAGTATCACCATGCAGCCTAACGTTCAGTTGACTACCAGCAGTTAAAAAGCAAATATAATAAAATTAAATAAATATATTCCCATTAAAATACACATTCCCAGTAAAGCAAAGCTCTTCTCTTTCCCTTCCCACTTCATCAAAAAAAATTTCACCTTTTTTTTTTTCCTTGCTTTTTGTGTTTTCTCCGGTGCAGAAACCCTAAAACCTTTGATCTTCACTGACCCATTTCATATCTCAACCCGACTCGATCTGGGTCCGATCCCATTTCTCCTTCTTCAAATGAAAAAACCCAGATAAAGTGTTCAAACAAAAATTAGGAAAAAAAAAGTGATTTTCTTTTTTCTTTTTGGTTTCATTTTGAGGGAGAAATGTATAAGAACCAGCTACAAGAGCTGGCGCAGAGGAGCTGCTTTAATCTACCTTCCTATACGTGCATTAGGGAAGGTCCCGACCACGCGCCAAGGTTCAAAGCCACCGTTAACTTCAACGGCGAAACCTTCGAGAGCCCTCACTATTGTTCGACTCTCCGTCAAGCCGAACACTCCGCCGCCGAAGTGGCGCTCCAGTCCCTCTCTAATCGTGGACCTTCTCACTCCCTTGCCGCTCGAATCCTAGTAAGTTCTTTCTCAAACCTTCTGCTAATGGCGCGCCTTGTTCTTTTTTTGTCTTTCTATGCTAAATTGAGCCGTGGGGTGTGATCGGTGTTAGCCTGCTCCGCCTTCGTGATCGCCGGAGGTTCAGTTCAGCTAGTCGTAGGGAATTACTAGAATGCCCATCAATAGTTAATGAATTAGCAGAAGGCAGTGGGGTTTTCTCGGCTTTTTTTCAGATGATGGAAGCGAAAATTTAATTAACTTTTAAGGGAAATAAAAATGGGGTTAAATCTTATGATTTTTCTTCATTTTTCTCTCTCTCTCATATTCTGGGAAACTGCTGTATTTTGATGATATGGGTTTTGTAGGTGTAATTAATGGTTTAATCATGAGAATTTTGGTCATAAAAATGTTTCATTTCAGGCCATCTCAATTGACTGCCCGAGGATAAAACGGTAGAGAAGGCAAAATTTAATTTGGTATCTCAATCTCTTGGAGACTTTAATTAGTTCAAGTAGGTGTATGAACATTTGTCGGCGCAACAGAAAAAAAAACCCAGAAAATGAAAAAGAAATGTGATATGCAAATGTCATTGTATGTTAAAAGAATGTGGCTTTCGGGTCAGGTTTTATGGGAAGAGCGGGTTCGGTTTCAGGTTGGCAATGCTTCCTAGAGAAACAGTTAGTTTTGCCTTAGCAAATGATCAAAGTTATTATTTTTAATTTTGTATGAATTGTTTTGTTGAGACTAGAGTGTTGGTGCATTATTAATATGAATTGCCTTTTTCGGCATAGTGAAAAGCATGTAAATACGAGCAAAATGGGGTGCTTGGACTTAGGTTGAGGGATCGTGTAGAACTACAAGGATGAGAGGCATTTTAGTTAATTGTTTCATATGATATTCATGATGGTGGTTGATATGTTTCTCGTTGTGTTGCTTGTTTGTTTCTTGGTTAGTTCACAATTGTTAAGACTCTTCAATTTTCATGTCCTGGTAGAAGTAGTTTGTAAACTTGTGATTGTGTTCATCGTGGTCATCGGTGTTGTCTAATCTATGGGCCAACTTGTGAATGTTATTATGTGAAATGAAGCTACGCACCTTCAGTGAATTGGCAAATTCTTGATGATTTTTGTTGTGTTTATATCTCAATTTTCTCGAATTTGCCCGTCTAGATATCTCAAGTTTTATTGGGATTGATACTGATCTGGCCTTGTTACGTTAGGATGAGACAGGAGTTTATAAGAACCTCTTACAGGAAATTGCACAAAGAGTTGGGGCTCCGTTGCCTCAGTATACAACATTTAGATCAGGTCTCGGGCACCTGCCTATTTTCACGGGAACGGTTGAATTGGCTGGAATCAGATTCACCGGGGAACCAGCCAAGAACAAGAAACAAGCAGAAAAGAATGCAGCCATGGCAGCTTGGACGTCTCTAAAACTATGTGAGTCTGTGTTTCATTTTTCCTAGGGATAAATGTTTGTCCGAAACTGAATACTGTGTTTTATTTCCAGTGGCCAAAGAAACTGCAAGTTCTTCTTCGGAGCCAGAGAACAATGATGAGCTTGAACAGATCACGATAGCTCGAGCTCTGTTGAATTACCGAATAAAGGAAAAGATGGCTATGGCAAACTCCTCCAATGCACCAATACTATTTACAAAGAAGTTTCCTAGTCAGAATCCTAGACCAACAAGTCCACAGCCTCCTGCTACCACCTCGAAAATCCTTCCTTTAATCTGCCCGAAGGTGGTTCCTCGAAACAGATCTATGTCAGCAACAGCAAATGAGAAGCCCGTACTGACATCATCGCAAACACCTACTCCTGAAAGCCGTGGTGTTCGTCCACAGAAATTCCCTGCAGCTGGAGCAGCGCCTTATGTTCCCATCAGACAGTTAAGGACACCTTGCTGTGGCATTGCTCCACCAGTGACAATAAGAACTGCAGTGCCTGTTTTCTCCGCACCTCCGCATCCAGCACCATCTGCAGTATCTCCTCAGCCACCGACATCAGCGGTTCCTACTCATCCCGCTCAACCAGCACAATCTGTTCTTCCTCATCATCAACTGCCAGCGACACTTCCCTCTCAAGTGCTGCGAGCTCCTCCAGTACGAATTGCCCAAGCAGTCACCATTAGGCAAGTGGTTCCTGTATTTGCTGCTCCACCAGTACGGAAAGAAGATAAACAATCCGTTCCTCTCAGAAATGAAGATATCACAACCGCTACTGCTGCTCCCCCGCCTAACCAATCACCTACTCAAGCAGAGGAAGCAGCAAGCACAATATCGAAGAACCTGCAAGAATCTGAGACGGTACAGAGTTTAGAACAACTCAAAATCTGATGGCAAGGAAGGATCGAATTCCGAATCGGAAGCAATAGAGTAAGAGCTATGGTTTTGTGTTGGTATCAAAGTTTGTTTTTGTTACTTTTTGTCAACTCATATATGAGTGTTCTTTTTCATTTTATTTTCTTAGAAAGCTAAAGCTACAGTTTCTGCAGATTAAGTTAGTCCCATATAATTGCAGTTAAAGTTAGACTATGTCTAGAGGCAAATTCTTATTTAGTTTATTTATAATTCCCCCCCCCCCCCCCCGGATCTAATCTACTGCTTCTGCTTGTATTCAATTTTAAATGGTCAAATTGTGGTTTTGGTCCTTGAGGTTTTTTTCTTAAAAAGTATATTTTCCAACACAAAATCTTTGCCATCATGGTGAGGGATCAAAATTATAATGTCACCTCAATATTTTAACCATGATATAGAAAATTATAAATGAATGGATTTATGCTTCCGTCTTTTTCAACCAGTCTCTTACTCTTCGGAAAAGCAAGTGTCGTGTCGAAGCTACCACGATTGGATAGTACTGGGAGTAGTGAATGATGGTTGAGTCCCCACTAAATCCATTTCCCAAACATTATGAGAATCTGCTAATTTTGGGGAAAGCTCATTTGTGATACGGAAAGGTAAATTGTTAAAGCAAGCAACTACATGGACGCTCAAATCTTTAATTAATCTAAGGAGTGGAAAGGAAAAGATATACATTAACATAGCTGGGGCGTTGGAAAGATACATATATATTTGGAAAATCAGTGAATGATGTTTTCCATTCATAAACAACAAAAGACCCTTTTTCTCTTTTGATTCACATTGCTCTGTTTTACTGCCGACCCTCGAGTCATTCTTGATTTTAAACTCTCTTACATCACCCTCTCCCCTCAACACTACTCTCTGTTTCCTTCACTTTGTGAGATGGTTCTGGCTTAGATTGTTGTACATCGGAGGGTAAAAACTGGATTTGTGAACTATTTGTGATTTTCCACTAGTATATCATATTTGATTAACTTTTGAACGTAAGTTGAGTACTTGGCAATGGTTATGCCTCAACTGTTAGCATATATGCATGTCGCATAGGACCTCACGACTTGTCCCGGTCTTTGAAAATCTGGATACTTATATAAAACTTCAAATTGCCTTATATGTCTAATTCATCTGTTGGCAGGTTATAGCAGTTAATGGGGCGTTTCCTGGTCCTGTTGTTAATGTCACAACTGTGAATATTAATGTTCACAATCAGTTGGACGAAAATCTTCTGATGACTTAGTAGGATTTGAGTGTTGAGATAAAAAAAATTTCTTCTTCCCTCGGGATATTATTACTACTATTATTTGTTCCAAGTCAGGTTGTGAAACTTGAGATTTTACAGGCCAGGAATTCCAAATTCATGGCAGGATGGTGTTCTTGGCACCAACTCATCCAAAAAAAGAATTTTACTTACCCATTTCTCAAGTCAAGGATCAAAATTGGGAGCTTTTTCTACTTCCCCTCCCTCCTCAATTTTCAAATTAATAATCGAAATATTATAGCAATTCCTTTTCACCCTAACCATCATGCCAATTTACGGTGTTCTTTTTGGCAATTTAAGTCTAGTAATTGACACACTCTTATTTTAGGCATTGAAAACAAGTGAAGAATTTGAGATGCCAGATAGAGTTCTCATTAATAGGAAAGGACCCATAATTATAATTATACCATATATAGTTGCCTAAAGTTAGCTTGACTTAAAATATAAACCTCAAGTTTCGTCAAAATTTACCCATATTTATAATGTCTATTCCAAACCTGATTAAGTTTCCCTATTTATTTTTATTTATTAGTTATTATTATATATTTTTATTATAATTATACATTTTTTTTCTTTCAATGAATTTTTAAATATAAACAGCTTTTAACATACGTTTAATATTAAATTATAATATAATATGTTTTATGTTTTTATATGATATAAATCACATCATATATAACAAAAAAAGAAGAAAATAACATATTATAAACTTTAAAATAGGCTGGATCAAACCAGTTTAAATCTCTTTCCATATTTTAAATGTTTTTTTTATTTTCAAATTCATTTTTTAACTTAACCTTTTTAGTCAACATTTTCAAAGAGCAAGTAGCTTTATCTTTGAATAAATTGAGTAATTAATTGCCTATTTTTATTAGAATATACATTCACATGGAGTTTTTTTGAAGAAAACATTGTTCAAACATAGAAATTTATGTAATCATTCTCTAATTAGTAAAGAATAAGGATGATGTGACGTGGAATCACAGTTTCTCGCAATTCTGTCTAGTCATGTTAATGATTTAAAAAAAAAAATCCAATCAAAATCTATTTGAATTAATTACTGATATTATAAAAATAAAGCAAACAAAATTATGTGAAATAAGTAAATAGAATAATTTGAGCATAATGGATTACCAAAGTGCTGGCCAATCACTGCAATATGAAGAATGGAGAGTCCATCATGATCTCTAGTGTAATGCTTGTGAAGATTTCCTCCCATTCCTTCAATCTGTGAAGCCAAGTACTTCACCATCGACAAGTTGCCATATTCGACAGCTCTGAACAATGGGGTTTCCCCCAACTTGTTCCGATCCGCCAGTATCTCTTCCCTCTCCCGTATATAATCTTCATGATGCAAGCCGTCAGAGAACAATACCTCCTTCATTAACAAATCAGCTGCTTCGGCTTTGGCAGTGGTGACCAGTTCATGGAGGACGGTGTTCCCATAAACGTTCTTCACCTTCAACACCTGGCACTTCTTTGTTTGCGGCACCAACTTAACCAGGGTTTGAAGCATTGCTCCACTTCCTCTGTAAGCTGCAACATGAAACATATGTATCTCCACAAGCCGTGACTGGGTTGAACAAGGCCTCATGGTTTTCCTTGCAAGTCGCTGCCAACCACTGATCGTGGTTTGCCAAAAGAGTTGTCGTAAGCCACTTTCATTTCATGGAATTTGTTGTTCATCTCGGATTTGGAGATCATTATTTCTTTCTCCATTCCCATTGATGAAACTTAGAAATATAACTTACATAACTACAATCTCTCTGGCCTCAACTTTCTTACCCAATGGCATCGAGAAACCACACAACTATTTAGCATTTGAGTCTCGAAGTACACCTCCAAACTGACGCGTGAAGTTCATCATTATGTGACAGTAGCCCATCAATATTATGATTTATCCAATTCTTCTAGACAAGACGAATTCAATAAAAAGCGCATGGATTTAGGATTATCCAATTTCAAAATCGTCTCTGCATAATTTCTCGCCCACGTATAACCTGCATCCACAAACGCTTGATCACAACTTTTTTTTTTGGGTGAATATAAAAAAGACAGCTTAGAAACTTCTAAGAGGCATAAAAAATTTTGTCTTGTTGGAGAGCCATAGCCACGGCATCAGGCGGTACTTCAAATATTCGGAAAGAAGTCTGCCAAGAAAGTCCAATCTTCGCCATTTGGTCTGCGATTAAATTACGCTCCCTGGGGACATGCTTAATTTCCCAATGACCTTCAGAATGTAACAGTCTTTTAATTCTTTTAAGAATTGTAGTTCCAGAGTCCACAATATCCTCCATGGATAAGATCCTAACTACTTCAAGATTGTCAGTCTGGATCTTGACTTTCTTGTACCCTTTATTCAATAATATGACCACTCCATCAAGGATACCCCAAAGTTCTGCTTCCAAAGGTGAGCAGCTTCCCAAGTAATGCGTAAATCCTAATATCCAATTACCATTCTGATCACGAACCACACCACCCGCTGAAACATTTCCGGATACTCTAGCCACTGCTCCGTTTGAGGATAAATGAACCCAGTTATCAGAACAATGTTGTTGATTCCTTGAATAAGTAGCGGTAACCTTAGAATCAGTAATGAGGGTCTCAAAACTTTGTGCCCAACTGAGAGATGATTTGATGAGTTCAATAGACGTCCAATCGATGTTTTGAAAGATGAAGAGGTTCCTGTTCTTTACATCATTGCGAAATAAGTAAATAAAGATAATTGAATATGTTTAATATATATATATTATTAAAAATAATTTATTTAAAAAAATCTCCAAAGTTTTTTAAAAGAAAATGAAAAAATACGAAATCATTTGAACCTTCGGTTCTGATTCAATTCATTTTATAACTTAAAAATATAAATTAATAATAATTAATATAAAAGTATAAAATTTTAAAAATAGAAAAAATATTTATAATATATAAAAGCACGAGAAAATTTTGAATTAATTTACCATATTATTAAAAAACTAATTTTAAAAAAATTAGACATAATAATTTATTAATATTTTACTAATTACTATGTGATAATAATAACAAATAATTAATAAATAGTATATTAATATAGTAGAATAAATATTTGGTGCAGTGATGAAATTTTTAACTATTGTTCGACTCTCCGTGGACCTTCTCACTCCCTCGCCGCTCGAATCCTAGTAAGTTCTTTCTCAAATCTACTGCTAATGGCGCGCTTTGTTTTTTTTTTTTTTTGTCTTTCTATGCTAAATTGAGCCGTGGGGTGTGATCGGTGTTAGCCTGCTCCGCCGTCGTGATCGCCGGAGGTTCAGCTCAGCTAGTTGTAGGGAATTACTGGAATGCCCTTCAATAGTTAATGAATTAGCAGAAGGCAGTGGGGTTTTCTTGGCTTTTTTTCAGATGATGGAAGCGAAAACTTAATTAATTTTTTAGGGAAATAAAAATGGGATTCAATCTTATGATTTTTCTTCAATTTTTTTTCTCTCTAATATTCTGGGAAACTGCTGTATTTTGATGATATGGGTTTTGTAGGTGTAATTAATGGCTTAATCATGGGTACTTTGGTCATAAAAATGTTTCATTTCAGGCCATCTCAATTGACTGCCCGAGGATAAAACGGTAGAGAAGGCAAAATTTAATTTGGTGTCTCAATCTCATGCAGACTTTAATTAGTTCAAGTAGGTGTATGAACATTTGTCTGCGCAACAGAAAAAAAATTCCCTAGAAAAAGAAAAAGAAAAATAAATGTGATATGCAAATGTTATTGTAGGTTAAAAGAACGTGGTTTTTCGGGACAGGTTTTATGGGAAGAGTGGGTTCGGTTTCGGGTTGGTAATGCTTCCTAGAGAAACAGTTAGTTTTGCTTTAGCAAATGATCAACGTTATCATTTTTAATTTTGTATGAATTGTTTTGTTGAGACTCGAGTGTTGGTGCATTATTAATATGAATTGCCTTTTGCGGCATAATGAAAAGCATGTAAATACGAGCAAAATGGGGTGCTTGGACTTAGGTTGGGGGATCGTGTAGAACTACAAGGATGAGAGGCATTTTAGTTAATTGTTTCATATGATATTCATGATGGTGGTTGATATGTTTCTCTTTGTGTTGCTTGTTTGTTTCTTGTTGTCATCTTGGTTAGTTCACAACTGTTAAGACTCTTCGATTTTCATGTCCTGGTAAAAGTAGTTTGTAAACTTATGATTGTGTTCATCGTGGTCATCGGTGTTGTCTAATCTATGGACCAACTTGTGAATGTTATTATAATGAAGCTACGCACCTTCAGTGAATTGGCAAATTCTTGATGATTTTTGTTGTGTTTATATCTCAATTTTCTCGAATGTGCCTGTCTGGATATCTCGAGTTTTATTGAGATTGATACTGATCCGGCCTTGTTATGTTAGGATGAGACAGGAGTTTATAAGAACCTCTTACAGGAAGTTGCACAAAGAGTTGGGGCTCCATTGCCTCAGTATACAACATTTAGATCAGGTCTCGGGCACCTGCCTATTTTTACGGGAACGGTTGAATTGGCTGGAATCAGATTCACCGGGGAACCAGCTAAGAACAAGAAACAAGCAGAAAAGAATGCAGCCATGGCAGCTTGGACATCTCTAAAACTATGTGAGTCTGTGTTTCATTTTTCCTAGGGATAAATGTTTGTTCGAAATTGAATACTTTGTTTTATTTCCAGTGGCGAAAGAAACTGCAAGTTCTTCTTTGGAGCCAGAGAACAATGATGAGCTTGAACAGATCAGGATAGCTCAGGCTCTGTTGAATTACCGAATAAAGGAAAAGATGGCTATGGCAAACTCCTCCAATGCGCCAATACTATTTACAAATAAGTTTCCTAGTCAGAATCCTAGACCAACAAGTCCACAGCCTCCTGCTACCACCTCGAAAATCCTTACTTTAATCTGCCCAAAGGTGGTTCCTCAAAACAGATCTATGTCAGCAACAGCAAATGAGAAGCCCGAACTGACATCATTGCAAACACCTACTCCTGAAAGCCGTGGTGTTCGTCCATAAAATTACAATGAACGCCCTAAATTTCTTTTGCCTTCATAATAGAAAATTGGATCTAGGCCTCCCTGTAATGAGGCCCATGATATAGAAAGCTGAAAGGGCCATCACTGAAACCCGAATAAGCCGCATGAACTCTGAGTATCTGCTGCAACACCTTCAACGTTTCATCAAACGTCCAAACCAAATCAAGCAAATCCATTCCCTGCTAATCACCTCCGCTCTCCTCTTCAATACTGCTTCCAAATGGAGACCAACCCTCCTTTACAACACCTTAATAAGAGCTTATCTCAACATAATCCCACATCGTTCCCTTACACTCTTCACCCTCATGCTTCATCATCTGGCACCCCCCAATGGCCATACTTTCACTTCCCTTTTCAAAGCTGCCTCTACCTCCCACTCCTTAGCCTCGCTTTCTTGTTCACCCCTCCATGCCCAAGCACTAAAGCGTGGCATCTTGACTGATTCCTTCGTGCAAACATCGTTGCTTGGTTTGTATGCTAAACTCGGTAGCCTAAGTAATGTGTGTAAAGTGTTCGAAGAAATTCTTAATCCGTGCATCATTGCATGTAATGCAATGCTTGATGCTTTTGGGAGAAGTGGTGATATGGGTTCTGCTCTTTTCTTTTTTGACCGCATGATTGAAAAGGATGTGGTGTCTTGGACAAGTGTTATGAATGGTTTCGTAAGGGGCAAACAGTTTGCAAAGGCTTTTTGGGTTTTTGAGAAAATGATAGAATTTTCGGTTAAGCCGAGCGAGGCAACTTATGTTAATGCACTCTCTTGTTGTGCTAATTTAGAAAAGGAAGGTGGGTTTTACCAAGGGAGACAGATACATGGGTATATTTTCAGAAACGAGGGCGTTATGACTGTTTTCATGGGCACAGCATTGATTGATTTTTATGGAAAAAGAGGTCATTTAGAGTTTGCCTTTAGAGTTTTTAATCAAATGTTGGATAGAGAGGTTTGTACTTGGAATGCAATGATCTCTTCTCTTGCATGTAATGGTAGAGAAAAGGAGGCGTTGGACTTGTTTGAGAAGATGAAAGTGGACGGAATGTGTCCGAATGAGGTCACATTTGTTGCTGTTCTTACAGCATGTGCTCGCACCAAGAGAGTGGAGTTGGGTTCACAAGTCTTTCAATCAATGTGGTGCCAATATGGCATTGTGCCAATAATGGAACACTATGGGTGTATGGTAGATCTTTTAGGCAGAGCAGGCCTTTTGACTCAAGCGACTGAGTTTGTAGACACTATGCCATTTCAACCTGATGCTTCGGTTTTGGGGGCTCTTTTAGGTGCTTGTAAGATTCATGGTGCCATTGAACTTGGAAATGAAGTGGGGAGAAGGTTGCTTGAGTTGCAGCCACGACATTGTGGACTATATGTAGCATTGTCTACCATAAATGCCGACAAGGAGAGATGGGATCGTGCAGCTGACTTGAGGAAAGCCATGGTAGAAGCAGGCATCAGGAAAGTTCCAGCTTATAGCTTCATTGATTCCATGTAAAAATCCTGTGAAAACAGAAGATGTCTCTATTCTTTAACTAATCACATGCATTCTGCAGCAGCAATATCGATGGTAATGCTAATCAAAATATTAGAGAATTCATTCTTAGATTGAACAATCAAATATGATGCAAACAAATCAGCATGATGATATTTATATATGAAAGACAAATGAAATTCATGCTTGCTTGACTCGATGTATGTGTTTGTCATGTGAATGGAAGAACACAAAAATTGGGATTGAGGGGACCCTTGTACTTTTGGTGGCATGGACTGACTGAGGGTATTTAAAATTGCATTAATCTCTGGTTGTTGGGCCAAATCTGAGGTAGGATTTTTGGCGAGGGAAAGGGAAAATAGAGATGCCTTTTGTTTTAGTGGGTGCACATATGGAGGGTAGCTACGTTGTTGGTTTGAACTTGATGGACCAATAATTGTTTGTTTTAATTGACGTATGCTTCCTTTGATAGACCTGTAGGATGGCTCCACCTAGTAAGTTTATCATTTGGATTCTTTAAAAGACTTGGTTTTATAACGCTTTCAATAATCATATCAAAGAGCTGTTGGGAATTGATTCGATTAAGCAACGAATAAGTAAAAAAAGTAGAAGAAATTGAGAAATTGAATACACAAATTTAACATGAAAAAATTCCCTAAAAAAGTACTGATAAAGATAATTTTACTATAATGGGCAAAATAATGAAGAGTACACAAGATGAGATAAAAATTAAATCTTGAAAACAAAAAATTCTCAAAAAGTAAATATAAAATTCTCTAAAAAGTAAATACTAAATCTTTTAGAAAGAAAATATATTTTGTTTAACTTGACTTGCAAGCAATCTCTTATTTTATGTAACATAAATTTGGGTCACATAACTCTAACAAAAGCGCTTATAGTAAGAGATGGGTTTCATTTTATCTTTTTTATTCAAAACAATTTGAGTAAATTAGTTGTTATGCGATAGATCAAAGAGCAAACTGGTCATTTTGTCTAAAAATTTCATTCGTTTTTACTATTAAAGTATGTTAACATGAGATACAAGTGACACATCGTATAACAATTTGGTAATTTCATCAACCACGCTAGCTTGGATGAAATTTTAACATAAGGAATTTAGTTGCTCTTTGATATATTATATATGAACTAATTTGCCTATTTTTCGAGAAAAGGGGGTCAAAATATAAGTTGACTCTATAAGAACCTCCACGATACTTTTACTTACAAAAGACACTAGAATATGGCTACCATTTGCGTGAAAAAAATGTAACAAACATATTTATTATAAATCGATATAAATAACAAATGGCACTTTGATTAAATGGTAAAATACAATTGTTGAAAATTATAAATCCTTGGATTCAAATTTTTTTGTGTAAACATTTTTTTATATTTTCATTTTGAGTAATTTAATTTTTTTTCTTTTATTTTCTTTTTTATCTTTTTTTTCTATTTTTTTTTACTCTTCCTCTGTTTTCCTCCCATCTCCATCTCTTTTAATGTAATTTTTCTATGTTTTCCATTTGTTAAACTTTTTAATGTTTATGAAAAAAGAAGGTGAAAGTTGAAATTAAAATAAAATTTGCTTCGCATTTTCTCACCCCACAACTACAAACCTTCATCATCCATCATCACTTTAACGAACCAATTTGGATGCCTTAATGTCCTAGTCCACAAGCTCGCCTCACTCGAATACCTCACCAGTTGTGACTTATGGCAATCCACCTTCAACAAAGTTTTCCGAGCCCGTTCCCTCAACCTCTTAACCAACCCCCACGACCACATTATTTATCTTACCTATAACATTCTCGCCCTCTCAAAACTACGTTTCATAGATTCTTCAAATGAGCTCTATACTCTCAATGACTATTCACCATACGAAACTTACCCTCAACTTTACCTAAACCATTTTGGCTTCATGCTCTCTTTCTCTCTTCGGTTCATCCATGTTCGGCTTCCAATCAAGCTTGGGAATATCTAAGAAGGTTTAAATCAATTTTATCGTTAGCTCAATTTTATTCGTCAGAAAATAAAAGAAAAGGAAAAGGAAAATTTCATATTCTGTAAAAGTTTGGAAACGGAAAAAAAAAATTTGAATGTAAAAAATTCAATTTATGTTTAGATTTGATTAAGGATATGGTTTTTTATATTGATTAGTTAGATCAAATTTTAGTTTCAAAATTAGGTTATATTTAAATCGAGATTTGATTAAGAATGATTGATATTCGGTTTTGAGTGAAATTAAATTTAGGAATGATGTGAAAGAAACAATGACTTGATTTATTTGATGGGTAAAGGTTATGTTTCTGTAGTGAAGAATACGAGAAGAGAGAAAAATAAAAGGGACGAAGAAAAGGAAAATAAAGAAATAAAAGAAAAATTAAATTGTTCCAAAAAATAAAAGTATAGGGATTAGATTTAACAAATGGAAAACATAGAAAAGCTATGGAAAAATAAATGACTATTTTGGTAGTTGACCCATAATAAATATAAAGAGGTTGGACTTATTTTAAATTAATATTGGCTTAATGACAAATTTGGTCACTAACGTTTACATATTTTGTCAAAATGGCCCTAATTGTATTTTTGAGTCTTTTTAGGTCATCAACTTTTGTTTTTTTTAACTGTTTTTTATAATTGATTTGATGAAAATATCATTAAAAAAATTAACGTGGATGATTTGGAATATTTTTAATGAGATATAATTTATTACTTAGGTAACTCAATAAAATAATTACATGTGGAAAATAATAAAATAAATAAATCATATATGAAATTAAAAAAAATCGAAAATACTGAATGTGTGCATTCATTTGAAACTTTTTTTTAGATAATTACGTTTTTTTCTTTAAATTAAAAGTTATTTTTTTAACTTCATGAATTATTTATTTATTTTATTATTTTCCACATGTAATTATTTTATTGAGTTATCTAAGTAATAAATTACATCTCATTAAAAATATTTCACGTATAAAATTCTACATCATCCCACTAACTTTTTTTTACAGAACTTTCATTAAATCTGTAAAAAAAAAACAATGTGAAAAAAAAAAAAAGAACAAAAATTGATAGCAAAAAAAGGCTCAAAAATACAATTAGAATCATTTTGATAAAACATGTAAACGTTAGTAGCCAAATTTATCATTAAGCCAATTAATATTAAGTATTACCATAAAGGAGTGGATTTCAACTTTTTGCACAACTCATGCAAATTAAGTTCGAGTTTTTTAAGTCGATTGAGTTTTAATTTGATTGGTATGAGTATTGTTGCCAATCCATGAGGACGTAAGTTCGAGTGCGATGAAGGCATTATTCTCTTATTTATGAGTTGGGAATGAGCTATGGGTAGTTCTAAACATTGTGTCAAAAATAACAGATATAATAAGTTATATTATATGCAATCACAATCTTAAGTTATATATGCAAGCAGTGGCTGAGCCAAGAAATTCTTTTTGAAGGAGTTAGAATTAAATTGTATATTTTTCCGATAACAAAAATGTAAATTTATTATTTTAATAGCCTATATCTTTATAATTTTTAAAGGGTTAAATTAAATTTTTATTATTTTTGGAGATCAAAATGCAATTTTAATATTACTAATTTAAAATTTTATAAATTATAAAAAACCTAAATTAAAAATTTACCATTTTAGGTATTTCAAATATATTAATGTATTGGATCCCATCAACATGTAAGAAAATCATATATACCTTTTGAAATCATTTAAATATTTGTCAATAAGATTAATAGAAAATATTATTAATAATATTTGTTAATAACAAAAATTATTGAAAAATATTAAAATGTATGAATGTTGTCTTTTATTTAACATGGGTAATTTTGTAAAATAACATTATATTCCTAGGAATGTTTTAAGTGAAGGTTAAAGTGTCTAGGAGGTCCCTGTATTATAGGGACTTGATCAATTTAGCCCTTATATTATTAAAAATAATCAAATAAGTCCAAATTGTAACAGAGTTAAGATTTACTGAATGAAAAAATGTCTTGAATTTTTTTTTCAATTACAATTCAACTCCAAACAAAAGTTTTTTTTTTTACAAAATCATAAAAACTTTAAAAATATGGGTAAACTACACCATTAGTCACTAAACTATGGATAAGTTTTTTTTTTGGTCACTTAACTAAAAAAAAGATACAATGTGGTCACTGAACTATTTGAAAGCTTTCATTTAAGTCACTAAACTATTCAAAAGTTTTTATTTAAGTCATTGAGCTGTTAATTTTTTTTTTAAAGTTCCACTAGCGAGCTCAAATAGACGATTCAACGATCGATACGGTGGATTAGTACCCATCAACGAGTAAAAGAACATACCTTAAATCCAAGTCGATCTGATGGTCAATGTCAGGGATTAGAGAAAAAAACTGTTTGAATTTGGTTTGTAGATTCGTGACATCCTATGTTGTTTCATGAAAATAAATAAATTGTAGAAGAGAAAGGGAAAAAGAGCTTTTGATTGATATAGGTTTGCAAATAGAGAAAGCCATATAGCATCGAATTTAATAGCCCAATGACTTAAATGAAAACTTTTGAATAGCTCAGTGACCAAATTGTAAGTGACCAAAACAAAAACTTACCCCTAGTTTAGTGACTAATGGTGCAATTTATCCTAGAAATATTAACAATGTTAAACGTAAATGATATTTTTTTAATTAATAAATGTTAACTCTATCCTAGTTTGGTCTTATTTGATTCTTTTTTAACAATATAGTGATTAAACTGACGAATTTAATAGTAAATGGCCTAATTTGATCAAGTCCCTGTAATAGTGAGACCTCTCTCAAATGCATTCATCGTTAAGTGAATCAAACGTGTTAACGTATCTTTTTCGAAATTTTAATCAATACTTTACAATGTCATTATAAAGTAAATTTTATAGCAATGACATTGAAATCATAACATGGAAAAACATCAAACGCCCCCTTAGTCCAAAGTTCTACTACTATTTGAAAGTGAGCGAAAAAAGATAATTAAAGGCAAAGTTAATAATTTTCATTAATACGTAACACTTGTTCATCTACAATGCGTGTCATGCGTTAATAAAAATGACTAACTAAGCACTCAATTGTTCTTAGTTGTTTGAAGAGGCAATCACGAACCCTGAACATGAATTGTAAAACGAACATAAAAAATAAAAAAAATTACTCTTGTATTTTAATTTCTTTATATATTCACTTTTGAATAATATGTTATTAAATTATTTCTAAATTATAATACAAACAACATCTCAAATAATTTATACCGTTATAGAGCCCATAAACAATTAGAAACAAAAGAACAAAAACCATTACAACCACATATTTCCTTAAAAAACTAAACTATCCTATCTCATTTACTAATTATTTTAAGGTCCCGCATTGTCATCTAAAAGAAACCATTATATCAAACCTCGTATTAATCTAATAATTAAAGTGTTCACCATTTTAAATGTAGCTTAAATTTGAGTCATATTGTTGTTCCTCATTTTATAATTAAAAAAACATTATATCAAGAAAAAGAAACAAAACAATGGGTGTCAAATTTTGCTATGAAGTAATGCTTATTTCAGCACCAAGTCATATATAACTAATATAGTCTATATATATATATATATATATATATATTAAAGAAAAGGGGCAATGGAGGGTGGGGAATTTGAAGGCAACGATCCCATAATTAACCAAATGTTTGAGAAAAATGTAAAACAATAAAGGAAGTGGGGGCACCTAGCTAGTTTTTAAGCCATAAAGATGTAAACTAGTATATTATTTTATCTTCTTGGCAACTTGAAAGTTTATAAATATTTTTTTTATCTGACAAGCTATATTGGGTCTTGACTAAATTTGAAATCGAACTAGATTGGACCTCTAAATAGAGAGCAAACTCTTCCAATATTGTTTTCTTCGTTAATAAGACTCGAACCTAAAAATATTTTAAAAACATTAAATTTCTTACCACTCAATTTAACAAATTTAGATAACTTATAAATAAAATACATACTAAAAAAACACCCACTTTTATGAGTTTGAATATTTAGATGATGTTTTGATTAAAATGTAGAAGTTTCTTTGAATTAGTGGTCAAAATTTGAACCTAAAATGACTAGTGTCATCATTCTACTTCAATACAACTTATGTTCAAAGCCCATACTTAATCATACCTTTCCAATTCCCCCCTCCCCAAAAAAAAAAGCCCATTTTTCAATTCTCAATTTCGCACACATATACTGCTTAAATATTTTATACAATAATAAGTGCTTGACTACTCTTAATATTTTTTTCCCTTAGCAGCACTTTCAACTGGTGGTGGAAGAGGAAAAGAGTAATATTTATAATTTTTTTATTTTACAAAATTTGGAAGTAGTTTAAATTCCAATAATAGTGTGGAAAATAATTATCCATATCGTAATAGTTAAAAGTAAAAAGTTAGTAAATGAAATATTATAATTAATTGGCTTTGTTTATTAGTTATTAATCAAAAGCTGTAATAACTTAAATAGATATCTATATGATAGTGCCAATTATATAGTTCATATGTAACTACAGTTGTGACTTAGCTTTGGCAGGCTAATGTAATTTATCATATTTGATTAACATTTTTTTGACCAAAAATGTTAGACTCTTTAAAAGCACATCATTGAGGAATTTTAGCAACACTTTACTGAAGACAAAATGTAGAAAATCAAGTCAAGTAAGGACATTATGATGACTTTTAATGTGATCAAAATTTCATATTTGAAGAGATTTGATCTCCAGAGAAGTTTATATCGAGAAGATCTCTGTCACATTATTATTAGTCAAAGGCTAATTTTGAGAAGACAAGTATTTCACATTTATTGTACTTTAGCAAGCTATTAAATGTTTATTTAAGTAAAGGCTTGTCAGTATTTTATTCATGAGTTTTGAGAGAACACTTATTATGTTCAAGTGAGGAACTTATTTCAATGTAAATTCATTTTATGTAAATTGTTCTTGTTGACCAGTTTAGAACTAAGCTTTCAAGGGAAAAATATCAGTGAGACGAGATATATAGATTAGGCATAAGAGTGAGGTTGGACTCAAATCGCATATCGTACTTATTGATTTACGGTTGACTACTCTCTCTGTAAGGTCTTATAGACGTATGAAGTTTTCAAACTGTGTAACCAAACTTTAGTATTCATCTCTCAATTTATAATTGTTAGTAAGGTAGCCCAATAATATTTGAACAAATATCTAAAAGTCAAAATCAACCAATTCACACTATTTAAATAGTAACGTTTATTGTTAAGAGATGTGATTGTCCAAATAAATATCTATTTAGATTTCACTTAGAATGTTACACGTAAGGAAACCCTAAAAACAAAGTCTCATTCTATTATTCTAAGATTGGATTATAAAAAAATTATTGCAAAAGTTTTTTTTTATAAAAATTAATATATTTGTTATGCATTACTTAGTAATCAATGGATTTTTCTTTCGTGCAAAATATAAATAATCATTAAATTTCAATATATCCTCGAGATTTACTTGTTAAATAACTCTTTTGCACACCAATACATGAAAGCAAATAAAATCTTAAAAAATGACATGCTTACACGTCTTAAACCTTTGTTAATTCCTCCTTGATTTTAGCCTTAACTCGCACACTAACATCAACTCATTCAAACAAAATTTGGCTTATTCTAAGAAACTAAATGGAGTTACGCAAAGGGTTTTCTTTTAACAACCCATTTCAACCATTAATGATCTAAGTCTAAACTTTGAATACCTTTAGCTTTTATTGTTTATATTTGGAATATAGGTAGGTTTAGCCCTAAATAAGAGTTTTGCATGTGATATTAAGGACCATATACAAATGGTGTGGGTTCTGTCTTCCCTCCAACTTCTTTTCTAGCTTCAATGCATTCATATATATATATATACACATGCATATAGGTTGGCTTAGCCTTAAGTAAGAGTTTTGCATGTGATATTAAGGACCATTTATTAATGGTGTGGGTTCTTTCTTTCCTCCAACTTCATATGTATATATAAAAGCTTTTTGGCAGGTTTTTGAATGGATGGTCTAATTTCTAAAAGAGAATGAGGATTCAAAGCTAATGATGAAGCAGAAATCCTTATTTTCTACAAATAGAGGAACCGACCATTGAAGGTGAACAACATCATTAAGGCTACCGGATGCCTTCACATTTATATTTATCATCCTTGTTGCTCATTTAATGCCTTTTGACCCCCCATTATTGATTATTCTTTCTTCAATAGAATTAATTTCCCATTGATAACTAGGCAACCTCTTTGGCATTAATTTCTTCATTCCACTGTTTTAGGGTTACAAAAATTAATAGCTTACCAACAAAATGGGTTTGATGGGAACACCGAATTTAGTTCTATGGGTTCATATAATTGTTTCTGAAATCCATATTCAACAGATTTGGTATTTTGAATTTTAATATCTAAAAGGATAAAACAAAATTTAATCAGTTAACTTTTTTCAACTTAGTTTTTAAATTTCTTTGGTTCACGTTAGTCCCTGAACTTGGTAACGTTTTCAATTTTAATTCATGTGGTGATGTGTGAATTTGATGTTGTGCCACATCATCACCTAAAAGTAATTTTTTTTTTATAAAGAAGTAGGTGATAACATTGCTCAATTTCATAGTGCTAGGTCAGCACATGGACCAAAATTAGGAAAAGTTATCAAATTCAAAGACTAATATGAAAAAATTAAGAATTAAGATAAAAAAAATCAAATTTAGAGATTAAATGTTATCTTTATCCCTATCTAAGATTATTCCTTATCTTTAAGCTACTACCTTCTTTATAGATTGAATTTTTTTTTTTGGAACAATTATATTATAAATTCTGATCTTTTTGACATAATGTTTAGAACTACTCATAACCTCACCCCAACCCATAAATCGGAAGATAATGCGTTTCAATACACTCAAACCCACATCTTCCTGCATTAGCAACAATGCACGTACTAATCGAGCTAAGACTCAACCGATTTATGCATTGAAAAACTTCAACAATTTCAATAAAATTTAGTTGATTTATTTAACGTGTTCAATAGTTTTGAAGTTCAAATATTATCATATAATTATTTTTTTCCTCTCTTGTGCTACACTATTTTTTAATAAAAAGAATTTATTTTTATAAAAAAATATTTTTAATTAATAAGAGGGAATATAAAAATTTATAAAACGTAGCTTTAATTGGCACAAATGCTATTGAAGACTTCTTGAAGTTCCAGGTTTGGATGGACTTAGACCCATAATGTCATCCTCAATTGAGTATAATAAGTTAGGGTTTGGGAAGTTTAAGTGTAGTTTGGAAGATATATAGAATCTATATTAATGGTGTATAATTATATGTTTTATCCGTGAACAAGATTATGATATATGATTTAAAAATCAAGATTTTTAAAAATAAATCTACTTAGTATAAATTTAAATAATATACATGACATCATCCGATTCTTTATTTTTGATAAATCATTGGAAAATTTTAACAAAAAACAGTTGAATATCTTAATGTTGAAAATATTAAATTAATTTTATTTTTAAGTCTTATTTTGAAATAAATTATTTCTTCATTTTATTAAAAATTAAAATATTACATTATTATCTTTAATTTTTATCCAAAACTATTCAAAATAAAATAAATAATATCATATTAGTAAGATTAAAATTATGAAATAATAAATTTTCAAAAATCAAAATTTTCTATCATCAAACAAAATAATTATATTCAAAAAATAATTTTATAATATAAATTCAGTTCTTATAAAATCTAGTCGTAAAAATTCATTACTTAATTTGTTAACACTTAATTTTAACTTTTCAATTTATCAAACACACTCTAGCGACACATAAATTATATATTTTAATAGTACAACAAATATAAATCTTAATTTTATATATATTCCACTTTAATTTGTTTTCTTGCCTTATATTATATACACATCAATTAACCCATAATATCTCATTTATGAGGTTCATTCCCATTATGTTGTGATAAGTTGAAGTTTCATGTCAAATGATGAGAGAATATGAGGAGCTTATTTCAAGCTTTGTTTGGAAGCCATGAAATTTCATGAGAAAAGGGTTAGAGAATCGGCAATCATTGGAGAAATTTTTTTTGGACCAACCCATATATTTATGTGACAACAAAATTTAATTTAACTAACAATATCTAGTGAATCTTTTTGGCCATGCTGAGGCCTTGCGTTGTACACATTATTTAATGTTCGGTGTTCGAGATTTTCCCATACAATCAGTGGCGAATCCAGGGGGGCTGGCATGGGCCCCGCCCTCCCTAAAAGGTAGAATTTCCATTTAGGCCCTTCAAATTTTTTTAAAATTTTAAATTAGTAAAGGTAAAATTGCATTTTGGCCCCCTAAAATTATAAAAATTCGATTTAATCTTTACAAATTAGAAAGATATAAACTATAAAAAATTAAAATTTCATCCGGCCCCCCTAAAAAATTTTCCTGGCTTCGCCCCTGCATACAATATATTATTTATGTAATTCGGTTTTTTTTTTTTTATGTTTGTGGAGTTTAGTTCAGTGAATACATTTACTATTTTTTACTCAATATAACAAGTGATTTAAATCCTTTCACACCTTAGTGTATAGCAATCTTACTTGGACGATAAACCAAGCAACAAAAATTGTTTTACTCTCTCAATTGCACTCACAAATGAACAAATAAGTGCTTTCAATACTCAATATAAGACGAATACAAGTTTTGAAACTTGCTAACATATTAGATCAATTACAATCAATTCCCTTATTACAACAGCTAAAATAGTAAGATGCAATATAATAAAAACCAATGTAAAGTGGATTATTGGAGATATGTTTTCAATATTATCTTGATCCAATCTCTATAACCCAAAAGATCTGATTGCTTGACCTGATTCAGTTCGATCTTCAAAATAAATTGCTTCAATTGAATTGATCTTCACAGACGGATTTCCATACTTCCACAATATCAACATTGTTCAAAACCTAAGAATTTTATTCAAAAAAATTATCAACTCATAACATGACAAATGACTAAATCTATCGCAGTGATAGTCATAATGACCACTATTATTGGCACTTTGACAACACTCGCCTAAATAAAGATTTATATAAATTTATGATAGGGTATACATGGTCAAATTATATACAACTACAATTTTCTTTTTTTAGATCTAATCACTTTTACTATAATTTATTTATTTTTAAAAAATATGGTTTACCAATTAAAATATGGTTTCATTTAGAAAGAAACAACTAAAATTATAATTTCTATAAATGGAGGATAATAAAATTAACTTGAAAGTGAATAGAAAGTAAAATCAAAACCTACAATCATAATTCATGATGTTTGATTGGAATAACTGTAGTCAAAGCTCAAAGAAAGAGAGATTGTAACAAAGATATCACCATTATAAAAAAGTTAAAGGGAAGGTAAAGCCCTCCTTGATAAAAAAAATGGAAAATTTTCAATTCTAATCTATCTTAAAAATAATAATTTAATTTGAGTCTTTTTAATATGGTCCTTTCAAAGAATTATTAATTCAATAAATCCTTTAAACTGAATATTTTTAGTTTTAACCCAAAATTTTATAATTTTACTTTACCCTCTTTGTATATTACTATAGTTACCAAGTTTTTTTTTTTAACCTATATAGGCCTCCCCACTAACTATTTTTTTTGCTTAAGCAACACTTATAACCCTAACCCTAACCCTAACCCTAACCTTAGATGAACATAACAATGCCATGTTTTTCCATGTGTGTAGGTTAAAACAACAGTGAATATGGAAATGAATGGGAAAGTAAATAATATATAAAATGATATAATATGAAAGTGGGGGGTAATAGGATTGAGAAAAGTAGGTTGGCTTTGGGTGGGAGGGGCCAAGTCTCCACTTTAACGACACCAATCCTTCAAAGCAATACCACCCACGTTACCATTCTATTCATTTACGCAAACATGGGATGGGAGGTGATGGGATTTTTACTTTTTTTTTTCAATTTTTTTTTATAATTTTTGTGAGGTTGGGTTTTAGTTTATATGGGGCCAGACAAAGTGGGTCCACATGATTGGACTGAAATGGGGTCCATATGGGGTTAAGGAAGCACTCCCATTATTCCTTTACCATGATAAAAGCAATGGCTCATTACAAAAAGCAGATAGGAACCCTTCACCCATTGTTCTTCCATAGCCAACCACAAAAACTAACCATAAAAAGACTAAGCAAATGAAGCCAATGTTGTCATAATGCCACATAATTGGTTTAATTGAGAATCAAAGATCTAATTGAAGATGGTCAAAACCATTTTGAACTAATAAAAAATCAAAAATTAAAATAACTATTTAAAATAAATTAAATCAGTTAATTAAGTTCTCATCAACACTTCGATAAACACCAATATTCAAATATCGTTAACAATCTTAACCCTAGATTGGAGTAGTTTATGAAAAAAAAGCAAATATATATGTGTGCTGAGAGGGGGACAAACTGGAAGAATGTTAATCCCATTACCTACCTAAAGTTTTGAAAATTAAAAAAAAAAAAAAGTGAGGGAAAAAACTTAGCCATTTGACACTTTTGTGAGGGAAAATTTTGTAGTGTATGTCTTATCTTCTATTCCTTCTTTTCAAGCTATCTACTTTTTTCACCATTATTTTAAAGATGTAATATAATATATAGGAATTTTAATATAAGGGAAAAAAACCTTTGGGTATTCATGAGTTTAATATATAAAAATTCAAGTAAACATAAACTTAATCTAATTATAAAAATTAAAAGTTCGAATTTATCAAACTTTAATTTTAATTGACTTGAATCCAAAAATTGACATTTTTTTTCATGTCTTCTTGAAGAGAAATTAGATTGTGGCTAGACCTGTAATGAAGTGGTGTCACTCCGAGGGCTCTTTAAATAGGGTTATTAGAGAATAATATAGGAAAAAGTTTTAGGAAGAAGAAGGTTTGATAATAATATAGATGAATATGGAGAGGATGGATGAAAGGTTAGGACCTGTAAAAGTAATATGGAGATTTTTGTATTAGTAGTTGAATTGTATATTGGTCTCTTAATTTTAAAAAATAGATAAATTAGTTCTTGTATGTTATATCAAAAAGAAAACTAATACTTCTGCTAAAAAAATTATCTATTTCTACTGTTAAACATTTGTTATTGTACGTTGACATGAGATACATGTGACACGCCCAGTGTTGTTGTCTTATTATTCTATCAATCACGCTAACTTTTAAAAAGATGAAACTTTTAACAAAAAGAATCAATATGCTCTATAATACTTTTACCGGCTAGGATCATAGCTCATGTTATACCCTCAAGATTGGCTCACTTCCCTTGTCCTTCTATCTTGGAGTGTTCAAATGGTCGGTTTGGTTATTACCCGAATCGAATTACAATTAACCGAATTACTCGAAATGTAAAAATCTTTAATCGTTAATTGAACTAAAATTTATGTTTTTTATTGTCTTTTGGTTAAAATAAGTATAAAAATATATAAAATATATTGCTAATGTTGATTTTTTTTTTTAATAGTTCAAAAAATATATTGTATATATATATTATTTATTTCGATTAATAAAAATAATAGTTTAAAAAATATATTGCTAATATAAAAAACATATTATATATTATTTAATTCAATTAATTATCCAATTTCGAATTAAATTAATTAATAACTGAAACTTCAAATAATCATTAATCGACCTCTGACCGAGTTAAATTTGACTATTAACCGATTAACCGAATTAGATTAGTTCAATCGATTAATTCAGTTTTAACCAAATTATGAACACCCAATTTTGGGGATGTTAAAATGTGGGCTTATATAGCATACCTAAACTCTGAACACACAATAGAAATTTTCAAATTTTAAAATAATTTAAATTCAAAATAACTTGAATTTCAACCAATTTAATCAAATTTACCGTTATATAATGTTCGGATATTCCTTAGCAGCCGAGAAAAGGAAAATAAAAGTGTGTTAGACAAAGGAAGGTGGCGGATGATTGTGTAAGAATCGTGAAGCTTATGTTTTCCATGAAAAAGAAAACATAATTATGTGTTGGAGAAAGAGATTTACTGTTGTTATATATATGGGTGGGTGACATATAGCCTCATCAACACATATCAAGTCATGCATGCATGACAATGTGGCAATAGACATCAAGAATATACCTATGACCCATGGATCAGCTTCATCTTTACTACACACACACACACATGTAACATGTAGGGGAAGTAAACATAGTAATCAAAACCGACAGCACCAAAGATGCAGCAACGAAATTGGAAAGGGGGCGAATTAGGGCTCCGTCTCAAGCCATACGTCTGCAAACTGCACCTGACTTCCCTCATCGATCTAATTGGAGGATGAGTCCTCTACCTCAATTGAGTACCTTTACTGACTACATAAGTACGATGGGGAATACAAGCCTTACTAATCACTTCAACAACCATCTTAGCTACGTCAAGGCGATTTCGATCTCTAGTGTCAGGATCTAGGCTCACAAAATGCTCCCACTGATCACCGAGAGACCTAAAAAAGCTTTCATTCCAACAACGTAAAGGGGCATCAACTAACAAACATCTCTGGATCTTGTTCTTCAGCATTAAAACGTGATAGATAATCAAACCAATTCAAAAGCTCGTCTTTCTTCCATTCCCATACATCTTCCAAGTCGTTGGATGAATCAATGGCTAAAATAGAGGATGGTCCACTCCATGGACAAACTTTGCACTTGATATTCTCGCTTAACAAAGCTTTTTGGACCATTTCCAAACTATACACCTTTTTAACATTACCAATAAGACGACGTTTCAACCAGTCAATGTCCTGACTGCATTGTTCTTGCCCCGTGGACCTATTTGCTTTGTCACTAGCATTAAAGGACTCATTGAACACGTTGGGAAGCAAGGCAGCAACCGGCTCACTCTTCCCCCTCTCATCTACCATGGGCAAAGGATTAGCTCCAATAATGTATGACCGAGAATCCCTCAACGCGCCTGAAAAGACCTTGGGACGAGGATTACTAGACTTGGGCAATTTCTGCTTGTGAGCACCAAAAAGGCCATTACCAATCAAAGTTTCCGACACCGTCACCTTACGCACTCCCCTAGATTGCCGGCCTGACAAAATGTCGCTCTTACTTACATACTTAGCTGTGGAAACACTAATGACAAAACCATCAATCCTATGATATAGCACCCATAGCAATTGCTCTGTGAAGATCTTCCTCAAACCAAAATCGAACAAAGGCTAAAGTCGTAAGAGAGTACTTCCTCCTAGGATTAAAATAAGCAACGCAAACAACCGTGACCCTACCAAAATGATCAAAAAGCTCCCTTGACGCAGATGAAGGAACCCTCTCGCTGAGATGATCAACAATTGTCGTGAACGAAACCGTGGCTGAATAGCGACTTTTCATCTTCCCCTATCACAGTAGATTTAATTTTTGAAGTTCGAAAATCAATTAAAAATTCCAGACAACGTATGAAATTAACCCAAAATCTTTATATAGAGAGAGAGACTAATTTTTTATATACTAAAGGAGTATAATTCTATATAGTTAATTGTGCTAGACATCCTCAAATTACGATCCAACTTGTAAATCAATTTTCAAACTTTAGTATGTTTTAATTGAAGCCTCAAGGTATTAGTTTCATATTAATTAGATCCTTCTGTTTGCCTAGCCATTAGCTTAGGCATTAAATTTTAACTCAAATATAACATGAAGCATATTTAAAAAAGAAATATCCCTTCTAATTTTTATTGACCTTATATTTTTTTAACTTGTCAAATCTAAATTGTTTGTCCAATAGGTACACGAAATTACAATTTGATTTGTGCGTTTTAGATACGCTCCACGTCAAATTCAATTTGATCTATATTCGATATAATATTTGATACTTTGAGGACACAACTAAAACTTTTTGAATATCAACTAATTTAAATTTTGAGTTATAGCTTTGAGAATGTTTGTGTAATGCACAAGCACGAGCTTCATGTATCATATTGAATAATAACAAGACACAAAGATCTATAAATAGGAGGATAATGTATTTCAACACACTCAAATTCATATATTTCTACATTGACAACAATACTTATACCAATTAAATTACTTAATTAATAATATCATATATTGAATAAGACTCCTATATTAATGGTGCGTGGGTGTATATATATATATATAGAGAGAGAGAGAGAGAGAGAGAGAATAAGAGGTGGGCCAGGTGGCACATAAGGGGTTGGGTGGTGGGTTGAATCTTTTAAGCTTTTCTTTTTCATTATCAGGTCCAAACAAAGATCTCTGTTTTGTCAAACATGTCTGCTATTACTTCCACCTTATACCTACGTGTTTTGACCTCTCCATCTTCATTTCTTACTTTATATGGATATATTATTGAACTTCTCCAATAAATGTATACAGAATTTAAAATTGAAAATATACTCATATTAAATATTTACCCATAATAGATAAATAATAATCCAAAGTAACAATAATTTACAGTGCCTTCTTAATTCGTCAAGTATTGCTTTTAGTGAAAGTTTTTGTATTCTAATTTTATTTAGAGTTTTAGTTAATTCAAGAACTCGAGTGTATGGTTTGGTGCTCGAAATAAATTTTTTACCGACAATAATACTTAATATGTTGGGCTTTCTTTATAAAAATAACTCGAAATTTATAATTAATTATAAAAATAACCCAATTTTTTATTATGCACGTAAATTACTTAAAAGAATAGTAAATTTTGGTGGAAGCAAAGAGATTGGCATCACCAACTTACCACGTCAGCTAATCATTGGTTGCCATATTAAAAAAATAATTTATTGAGTGGAGACAATCAATTTGACACCACTTGTACAAATATTTGAGAAATACTAATATTTATGAATAATTTTGGGGCCAAAAAATAAATAATAGTGGTGGAGCCATAGAGAATGACGCCACCACTTTAATGTGTCAAGTTTATTTATTTTTAAAAATTGATTTTTTTAATTTAAAATTAAAATTGATATTTTATTTGGTGGAACCATATAAAATGAGGTAATTTCTTTTATTTTTAGTTTAAAAGTAAAATTATTATTTGCATAATAATTGATAGTGGTGGTTTAATTTTACTTTTTTTTTTATATAAAAACAAACTTGACATTTTAAAATGGTAGTTTCATTCTCTATAGCTCCACCAGTATTATTTATTTTTTGCCCTTTAATTATTTAAAAATATTGGTATTTCTTTGATATTTATATAAGTGGCGCTAAATAGATTGACTCTACCTAAAAAATTAATTAATTTAATTTGGCAGCTGATTGGCTGATGTAATAAGTTAGCGACACTAATCTCTTTTACTATACCAAATTTTACTATTCATTTAAAGTAATTTAAATACATAATTTAAAAAGAAAATATTTTTATAATTAATTAAAAATTTCGAATTATTTTTATAACTCCAATACATATTTGGAGATAAAATTTAAAAAAGTGATTTGATTGTGGAAGAAATAAAAAAAATTATAGTTGAAAATTGTAAGAATTTATGCACCACCAAATTGGAATAGCATAAAGATTGTGACATAGTAATTATTAACTATTAAAATTCTACTGAACTACACAATCATTGAGCCAAAAAGATGAATTTCAATCTCACTTGTTTCCTTTCCACCTTTGTTGCTTGTGATATAATTTTAGCTTTTTAGGCCTTTTGCCCCTTTATTATTATTAAAATCACACATAATAATTAATCAAAGGTCAATTTGATTATAATTTCCCATGAAGAAACCATAATGCTTCCTAATTATTATTATTATTATTATTATAAATTTATAGTATTTAAGATATTTTAATTTCACACCATGTGGCAGCACATGATTCCAACCTTACTTTTTTGGCATGCAAAAAGGGGGTGAAAAATACCATCCCATAAATAAACAATCACTCAAATCTTTTATATATTCTTTTCCAACATTAAACAATTAAAAAATAAACATTTTTTTTATCTTCATTTTATTTGACTTGTATCCAAAAACATATTAAGAAGGTTTAATTCCGCCTTTAGCCTCTCTCTTCTTTATATTTTTAAAATTTAGTCCCTCTAATTTTATTTTCAAAATTTCAATCCATGTACCTGTTAATGGATCGATTAACAACAAATATTCAGATTTTAACATATAAGCCAGTTCATAGTGTTATAGGACTAGTTTAGAGGGACTAAATTTAAAACATCTAAAGAGTATATGGATTGAGAACAGAATTAGACCTATCAGAAAAACTAAATAAAATTGCATTAAAATGATTGAAGTTTTTTTTGGCACCAGTAAAATCTTGGCTCTGTCGTTAATTTTTTAAAAATTAAAATTATTATGTACTATTTATATCATCTCAATAAATGCAATTATTTTCTTTTTACTCTCATTGTGATTTGTTTTTATAAAATTAAAATAGGGAAATAAAAAGAGAGAAAAAAAAATTAAAGTTAGAACCAATTGAAAACATGAAGTGTTGTTGAAGATAAGTATGTATAAAGAAAAGTCGAGAAAGAAAAAGATAAATTTTGCAATGTCCAATCTGGGTTTAGGGTTTGGATTCTCAACTTTATTTTTTTATAATTTATTTTGAAGAAATTATGTGTGTTGGTGTAATTTTAGCAGTAAAATCGAAAAAAAAAATTCAGTACATATTTTGAGAAATCAAAAATCAAAAATATAATATATTCATTTTTTTATGTAATTTGCAAAATTTATTAACTTTTTGTATGAGAATTTTTTACAAAAACATTTTTTTTTCTTCCAATTTTGTTTTTTATTCTCACTAATCAATAAGCTATATTATCATAATTATTTTTTGAGTAAACTATAAAAATAGTCACTTTTGTTTGCCTCAAATTATATTTTAGTCACTTATGTTTGAAATGTTACGTTTTAGTCACTTATATTATTGTTTTGTTATAAAGTGGTCACTCTACCGTTAAACTTCATTACCTCCCTAATGGTAGTCCTACGTGGCAGTCTAAATTAAATTTATTTAATTAAAAACTTATTTTTATATCAGCAACTGAACATCCAAGTTGATATTTAAAATCCTTTTGGACTGTCGTTAGTGAGGTAACAGAGTTTAACGGTAGAGTGACCATTTCGTAATCAAATGATAACATAAATGACTAAAATGTAATTTAAGACAAATAAAAGTGATTATTTTTATCTTTACCATTAATTTAAAATAATTTAAGAAAAAAGATTAGCTAAAGTGGATTGGATAATTTAAAAGAAGAAGACTGGTGTTGTTCTTTTCTTGTATTAAACGCCAAACCTTAACAACAATCATTGAATTTAAAAAATATAAATGTTAAGGAAAAAAAAGGATAATTAGATAAAGAAAAACAGAGATATTTCAGCTAATTTAGTTTGTAATAAGTTGATTTATTGATAATCAAACACCTAACAATACAAAGACAAAATCCATATTATAAATTTTTAAATACAAAAATTGTACTTTATAAATTTTATTTCTCTTTTTAATGTTAATTATGAATGATTATTTTAAAACTGTTATAAAAATGTAGATCCATATGAGTATTATTATTAACATAAAAATATAAATTTAAATGTATTGAAATATATTATTTTTTATTTAATGGTCGGAAAATTGTTATAAAAATTAAAAGGGATAAAAATAATGTACTTATCAGAAGGTTAGAGATAGCATGTCATTTCAAGTAGACAATAGGGACAGCAAAGTAAGTGAGGTTAGCTGGTTTGATATTAATGGTTAAAATATTAATAAGGACCTTAAACTATTTTACTTTTGTTAAATGAAGTTTTGTGTATTTAGTGTGTTCAAATAAGTCCTATTTTTTTATTTTTACTTAAATAAAATTTTATCTCAGAAGATTCGGAATTTATTTGAATAGAAAATTAAAGTTCAAGGTTTACTTTAATTAAAATAGAGAACTTATATTTTAGTCCCTTTAAAAACTAATAATTTAGTTTTGATATTTTTAACACAATTTGTTTTACATTCTTTGAAAATTTATAATTTTATCTCAATTCTTTT
Organism: Gossypium australe; assembly: GCA_005393395.2. Taxonomy (NCBI): domain Eukaryota; kingdom Viridiplantae; phylum Streptophyta; class Magnoliopsida; order Malvales; family Malvaceae; genus Gossypium; species Gossypium australe. Next base: position 105,728,572 of record CM016615.1, read on the forward strand.
AACATAAAATTTCTTAGGTTCGTCTATGTTTGTAATTGTTTGAGTGCAACGAAGTTTAAGGGCTTATTTAAATACAGTGAAATGTTGAAGGGTGTATTTAGGAATTGAGCCAGTATAAACAATAAAAAAGAAAACATGTATGGTAAGTTTGTCGGTTTGCGTGCAAATGAGCTCTCTTTCTCTCTCTTTAATGGCCTCCCTACAGTTTCAAGCTTCACACTTTAGCTCACTCACTGTCACAACTTTTTCCTACCCTTTCTCTCTCTTCATTTCTCTTTTGACGAAATTCTTTAATTAATTGGGGGTTTTTTTAAGGTCTTTAAAAACCCTTGGAGAGTTCAAAATCTTTTCTTTAGTTCTTTGAGACACTCTTCTTCTTCTTCTTCTTCTTCAACATGGTTAAGATTTCAGTTTCTCTTCACATTTCCATGGTGGGTTCTTGCAGGAAACCAGCTCTTTTGTGATGCTTCTCCTTTTGGGTTCTCTTTTTTTTTTTTGAGAGAGAGAGAGCCTTTTTTAAAGCTGCTTCTTCTTCTCTTTATTTGGTGCAGTGGGTAGTTGAAGCTCTCTTGAGAAGCCATTTTAGTGATATCGAGCTTGCTTGTTAGCTGTGTTCTTTTATTTTGGTATTGGGATATCAAAGCTTGGTTCTTTGTGGGCAGATTTTGAGACCCTTTTTTTTTTTTCATTTCACCGTCACCAGCTTGATCATCATCAGCTAGAAAAAAAGCCAAAACCTCACTAAAAGACTATCCACTTGGCCTTTACTTGAGGCTTGTTTGCAATCAAAATCCCTCATTTAACTCCCTTTTGCTTTATATATATCATACTAAAGGACGGACTTTACTGAGCTGAGCTCTTTTGTTTTTATATATAAACAAAGATTGGTTCTTGGAGTCTTGGTTTTTAGCAAGAAAAATGGCTATGGCGGTGGCCCAACACAGGGTGAGCACCAGTGGTAGTAGCAGCATCAACAAACATCTTGATGCCTCAGGCAAGTATGTTAGGTACACAGCTGAGCAAGTTGAAGCCTTGGAACGAGTCTATGCTGAGTGCCCCAAGCCAAGTTCCTTGCGTAGGCAACAGTTGATAAGGGAATGCCCCATTCTTTCCAACATTGAACCTAAACAGATCAAAGTTTGGTTTCAAAATCGCAGGTAATAAAAAAAATCGGTCTTGGTTTTTTTTTGTTTATACTGAAAATTTGGGTCTTTTTAGATGTAGTTATGGGGGTTGCTATTGGAGTATGCAGGTGTAGAGAGAAGCAAAGGAAAGAGTCTTCAAGGTTGCAGACTGTAAATAGAAAATTATCAGCAATGAACAAGCTATTGATGGAGGAGAATGACCGGTTGCAAAAACAGGTTTCTCAGCTGGTTTGTGAGAATGGTTATATGAGGCAACAATTGCACACTGTAAATGTATGTTCAATGTGGAAGTTTATGTCCTTTTTTGTTTAACTTTAGGCATTAGATAGATCTTTGTGGCCTGTCAATTTCTTAGAATTGGAATTGTCATATTTTGCCTTAAATTGTTCGTACTTGTTTTTTGCAATTAGGCCACTTGTGTTATGGGATTATTTTGTTTTAACATTATCATTGCTGTTCTATTTTTGGATTTGCTTTTCAGGCATCGGCAACTGATGCAAGCTGTGACTCTGTGGTTACCACTCCTCAGCATTCACTAAGGGATCCCAATAACCCTGCTGGGTAAGTTCAATTTTTAGCTACAATGAACCAGCTCTCTCTGTGTATGTGCATATATTTTTCTAATAAATGCTTTGAATTTGGTTATGCACAGACTCCTCTCGATTGCAGAGGAGACCTTGGCAGAGTTCCTTTCCAAGGCTACAGGAACTGCTGTCGATTGGGTCCAGATGCCTGGGATGAAGGTTTGTTGCTATTTTCCATCCTTTTGTCTTTGATTGCTATTGTATACGAACTTAGTTATATTATCTGTTGTCACAAATCAGAAGTGTCTCTAAGCAATTTGTTTTGATCTGTTGACAGCCTGGTCCGGATTCGGTTGGGATATTTGCCATTTCCCGAAGTTGTAGTGGAGTGGCAGCTCGAGCCTGCGGTCTTGTAAGTTTAGAACCTACAAAGGTATGAACTCTGATGTAATTATAACAAATCAAACCTTTTTTTCGCCACAGATGACCTATATGATCAGAACAAAACAATCAAATTATTGTTAATAGATTGCAGAGATTCTAAAGGATCGTCCTTCTTGGTTACGGGACTGCCGGAACCTCGAAGTTTTCACAATGTTTCCAGCTGGCAGTGGTGGAACAATCGAGCTTGTATACACACAGGTGAAGAGTAATCTTTATTTATGAATGAATGTTTCCTCTATTATAACGAGGGAGGACTAAAATGAGAAATATTTTAGATGTTTGCCCCAACTACGCTGGCTCCTGCGAGGGACTTTTGGACTCTAAGATACACTACAACGTTAGAGAATGGCAGTTTTGTGGTATGCATTTTTTAGTACTTATTATTTATTCAATAATGTAAACAAGTGTAAGAAAGTCAATGTAGAAGTATTTTAGAGCATTTCAGTTGCTTATATGACTGTCCTATTATTATTTGTTTCGGAACTATGCTTTTTATTCATTTTTTTTTTCTCCCTTGAAGGTCCATGTAAAATTGACATGCAAGCTTCTTGAGAGTAAACTTGGTTGTATATGCTGATAGGGTTTTCCTTTCTTGATGTATTCTCAAAGGTCTGCGAGAGATCCCTTTCCGGATCTGGTGCTGGCCCGAGTACAGCTGCGGCAGCTCAATTTGTGAGAGCCGAAGTGCTTCCTAGTGGGTATTTGATTAGACCGTGTGAAGGTGGAGGGTCAATCATCCATATTGTTGACCACCTAAATCTCGAGGTAGGACTTATGGTTAGTAGGTACTTTTCAGACATCTTTACATCTCTTGTGGCTATACCAAGTTTCTTGAATATCTTTGCAGGCGTGGAGTGTGCCGGAGGTGCTGCGCCCACTTTATGAATCATCAAAAGTAATTGCTCAGAAAATGACAATTGCGGTGAGTAGATGATGATGCTGCTTATTCACTTTGCTGCCATATGTTGCATTGTGTTTGATTGTTGTCTAAACATAAAAGAAATACCAAAATGGGAGGATGCTTCATTGGTTTTCTTTTTTATTTCCTCAAAAAGCATTTTCTAGAGGTACTAATTAATTGATTTATGCAAAGGCTCTGCGCTACGTTAAGCAAATCGCTCAGGAGACAAGTGGTGAGGTAGTTTACAGTATGGGCAGGCAACCAGCTGTCCTAAGAACTTTTAGCCAAAGATTAAGCAGGTAGCTGCAGTATTGTATTAAATCCTCGACTTTGTTCAATTTACAAGTTCACACACACACAAAAAAAAAACACCATGCACGTGCATGTCCGTAACCTGTTTACATGAGCATTTAGTAACCTGTTATGCTCCGTTGTTTCATCAAAATATTGTGTTTATCATTTACTTGTAGAGGCTTTAATGACGCAATAAACGGATTCAACGATGACGGCTGGTCGATAATGAATTGTGATGGTAATGAGGATGTGATAATTGCAATTAATTTAAGCAAGAGCTTTAGCTGCACTTCAAATCCCAACAATGCTCTTCCCTTCGTCGGGGGTGTTCTGTGTGCAAAGGCATCCATGCTGCTTCAAGTAAGTTCTCGTAAGCTCCCAAAGTATAGGAAATCATTTTCTTATTCTGCAACATGGACTATATTAATAAAGTTGCACATTTATTAAGAAAGTGTTCTTATTTAGTAAATTTTTAGTTCAGAAGTGGGGAATTTTTTTATTGTACACAAGTTTTAAGCCTCTTCGGTGTTATGTCTTTTGTAATTAATTTTTCTAACTACCTGTTGTCTTTTGTCAGAATGTTCCACCTGCTGTGTTAGTGCGATTCCTAAGAGAGCACCGCTCGGAGTGGGCTGATTTCAATGTTGATGCATATACTGCTGCATCATTGAAGGCCGGAACATATGCATATCCTGGAATGAGACCTACGAGGTTTACTGGTAGTCAGATTATCATGCCACTTGGTCACACGATTGAACATGAAGAGGTATATGTTCTACAAATTCAACACATGTTTTATTTTCCATTGAAATGTTGCCTGTTGCTTATCCGTCCGATAAACTATGCTAATGTTGTTTGTATTTTTCATGTATCAGATACTTGAAGTTATTAGACTCGAAGGCCATTCCCTTGTGCAAGAAGATGCCTTTGTATCAAGAGATATTCACCTATTGCAGGTGCATTTCTTGCATTTCTGAGTTGAATTTTGAGGTTTATTTATTTCTTTAATCGGAATATAAAACTCAACATGATACTTTCTGTCATCATACTGGTTTTGTACATGTTTTACATGAAATCATTGTTTTGTTACTGCTTGAAACTATTGTAAGCCACATTTGCAATCAATTTTATTTGAACCACCGGATCTTTCGATCAACATCTTTGGGATGTTTAAAATAAATTGTATCCTCATTAATTACATTAACTAATCGATGTATGTATTTATTTACAGATATGCAGTGGAATCGATGAGAATGCTGTTGGAGCATGTTCAGAGCTTGTCTTTGCTCCGATCGATGAGATGTTTCCCGATGATGCTCCCTTAATACCTTCTGGATTCCGAATTATTCCATTGGAGTCAAAACCAGTAAGCTTTCGCTTTATGATACGATAGGGAGACAAAAGGAGTGATTGTATGTTTGAGATACTTGGTGAAAGTTCGATAAAAAAAAGATTATGCCATAAGATTATGAAATAACGAGCACTTAATAGGAAACAATTTGCTTTACTGTATATCTAGTGTCCGGGTTCAGCTTTTAATTTTATTTGAAGTGATACCGAAGATCGGGTTTTGGATACTTAGGGTGTTATTATTATACAGTCTGATACACAGGATTCGTTGACCACAAATCGGACTTTGGATCTGACTTCAAGTCTTGAAGTGGGGCCGGCTACAAACCATTCTTCTGGAGATGTTCCGTCATCTCAGAACTCGCGATCGGTGTTGACGATTGCCTTCCAGTTTCCCTTTGATAGCAGTCTTCAGGATAATGTTGCAACCATGGCACGCCAGTATGTCCGTAGTGTCATTTCTTCTGTGCAACGGGTTGCGATGGCCATATCTCCATCCGGATTGAGCGCGGCTGTAGGACCGAAGCTATCTCCAGGCTCTCCCGAAGCACTTACACTAGCTCAGTGGATCTGCCAGAGCTACAGGCAAGTTGCTTCAGTTTTTGTAAACCTTAGTAGTTTTCAATAACCTGCCACACTGGGATTTGCCGAATAAGCTCGCTCATCCCATTTTCATTTCTTTTACCTCAGTTGTCATATAGGGGCAGAATTGTTGAGATCCGAATCACTTGGCAGTGACTCGATATTGAAGAATCTCTGGCAACATCAGGATGCAATATTGTGTTGTTCATTGAAGGTACGCTAACAAGTCCATCGGAAAAAAAATTGAGAATACTTGTAAACTTATCTTCAAACCCTGGTTTTAACTTCGGTTTTGGTTTTGCAGTCGCTACCGGTTTTCATCTTTGCAAATCAAGCCGGTCTTGACATGCTTGAAACGACCCTAGTGTCCCTACAAGACATCACACTGGATAAAATATTCGATGAACCCGGACGCAAGGCATTGTGCTCCGACTTCGCCAAGTTGATGCAGCAGGTAAAACTTCCTCGCAGTTTCCGTAAGATATTAACTGCGCAAGAACTAGTTGAATCCTGAGCTAAAGATTCCTATTTTTACGAACAGGGATACGCATACTTTCCGGCGGGAATCTGCATGTCGACAATGGGACGACATGTTTCGTATGAACAAGCTGTTGCTTGGAAAGTACTTGAAGCTGATGAGAGCACTGTCCATTGTTTGGCCTTCTCTTTTGTGAACTGGTCTTTTGTGTGAAAAAAACACATTTTACTATAATTTAGCAGAAGAAAAGTTTTGTAATATTTAAGAAACCAGCTCAGGTTTGCATTTTATTAATTTAATTTAATTTTTTTAGTGAACCCAAATTTTGTTTTAGCTTGAAATCGTAAGATAGATTTTATTTAAATTTAATTATGAAATATATTAATATTAATACGATCTTTAAAATATTTTATAATATCTGAACCGTGTCTCAAATCTAGGCAATGGCAAAATAATTTAAATTTGAAATGTTTTTTAATTTTAAAAAATTAAGAAAAATTTGGAAGGAGTGGTGATGGAGAGAGACAATTACAATATGCATAAAAAATTATTTTATTATTAATAAACATTGAATTAATAAAGCAAAATATAAATGTCTATATTTATAGAGTTACGAAGAAACTACCTTAACATAAGAATAGTTAACAACTTATTCAATTAAATTGAAAATCTAGAGTTAACAAAGATTCTATTGAGATACTTGGTCAACTAAATAACTTACTACTATAAATTAATTCTCAACACTCTCCCTTAATTCAAAGTTGCGGACACCAAGCAGACTTCTAAAATAGCTAAACTTCTCATTTGATAAAGCCTTCGTTAACACATTTGCTACCTGCTCTTGAGTGTTGCAATACTCCAAAGATATCTCCTCTCGTGCTACCAAATCAAAAATGAAATGATAACGAATATCGATGTGGACAACATGGCTGCGCCACACGGGTGTGTGTCCCCTGTCATTTGAAAATTTTCTATGTTTTTCCAAAAATTTTCTGAGTTCTCAGTTTAGTCGCGAACCACTTTTAATGCATGATTTGGGCCTCGAGCGCTTGTATTAGGGACAATATGATTGATTGTGAATGACTTTTACTTGGTTATGAAAAATGTAGGAGAAATGTATGTTTGTTTAAGTAATAAGTCCGGTAATGTTTCGTAACCCTATTCTGGCGACGAATACGGATTAAGGGTGTTACATTTATCCGAATAGGGTTAGGGGTGTTACAGAGAAGATCCTTGGCATATTTTCTTTGTGAGATAAAAATTCCATCTTCAGCTTGATGAACTTCAAGACCAAGGAAATAATGCAATAAACCCATATCCAACATCTCGAATTCATTTATCATTTGAGACTTAAACTCATCAATAAGAAAGTTAGAGGAACTAGTATAAATGATATCATCAACGTAAAGGAAAACAATGATGAAATCATTTTTAACTTCCTTTTTCACATACAAGGTGGGCTCATTCTCACTTCTCATATACCCTTTCTTCTAAAGATACCCATCGATCTTGCTGTACCATGGTCAAGGGGCCTGCTTCAATCCGTGCAATGCCTTTTTCAACTTGTACACCTTTGTTTCGTTGTCCTTCTCTATGAAACCTTCTGGTTGTGCTACATAAACCTCCTCTTGTAGATCTCCGTTGAGGAATGCTGATTTGACATCAAATTGATTAACAAGCCATTGTAATTGTGCAGCCAATGCTAGAACAAGCCTTACCGTTTCGAACAGAGCTACCGAAGAGAAGGTTTCTTCGAAATCAACACCATATTGCTATGCATAACCTTTCGCCATAAAACGAGCTTTGTGCTTTTAGATGCTTCCATCTATACCAAATTTTGTCTTAAACACCCACTTCAAACCAATTGCATTTTTATCTTCCGGCAAGTCGACCATCTCCCAAGTTCCATTCTTTTCGATGGATTTCATCTCCTTCATCATCGCCTTTTGTCATTATTCCTTATCAGCAGTTTCTTCATAATACAGAGGATCTGAAACAGCTAGAGAAAATTGACAGGATGCATAAGTGTCATCAGTATATTTCGGACTTGGCTTTCTGACCCTTGCTGATCTCCTTAGTGGAACTGGTTCTTCAGAAGACTCTTCAAGTGTTGTAGATGTTGCTGGTGTCGACTTTTGTTTTTCATCTGGAGAATCTTCAATGGGAAAAGAAATCTCCAGTTGTACCTGCTCTACAGTCATATCCAAGCTTGCATTTTCATCAAACACTACATCTCTTCAATTTGAAAATTTTTCACTATGAAGGTTATACAATCTATATGCTTTGGATTGAGTACAATAACCAATAAAAATATATTTTTCAGATTTTTCATCAAGTTTTTTACAAGCATGAGAATTTACCAAAGCATAAGCAACACACCCAAAAATTCTTAAATGACTTACATTGGGTTTCCTACCATACCAAGCTTCATATGGAGTTTTGTTCATGACAGCCCTTGTTGGCGAGAGATTCAGTAGATAGACTGATATTGTCATAGCTTCTGCCCAAATTTGATTTGAGAGTCCCCTTGCTTGTAACATGCTTTTGGCAGCAGAGCAAGGTTCGATCTTTTAGGCAATTAAGTGAAAGTTAGGTTTGGGTCCACTGGGTATATGAGAGAAACACGTTTTTAGGTCTTTGGGAAACACGAGAAAAGAGAGTGTGTGTTCTTGGAATGGCATCAGCTGGTTTTTCTTCCTCTCAACCACTCATGCCCATTTTCAATGGTGAGAAATATGAGTGGTGGAGCATCAAGGTGAAGACATTGCTCAGATCACAAAAGCTACGGGACTTGGTCGAGTACGGGTTCACTGACATACTTGAACCTAATGATGAAGAAGAAATGAGGTTGAAAGAAACCAAGAAAAATGATGCTAAGTCATTGTTCATTATCCAGCAAGTGGTTCATGACTCTATTTTCTCACGAATTACTACAGCAACCACATCGAATGAAGCATGGTCAATTTTGCAGGAAAAGTATCAAGGTGATTCAAAGGTTATAGTGGTAAAATTGCAATCACTACGATGTGATTTTGAAACCTTGATGATGAAGAATGGTAAGTCAATTGTTGATTTTTTATCACAAGCAAGGATAATAGTTAGCCAATTGCACTCTTACGGTGAACGAATTTTAGACGAGATAATTGTAGCGAAAGTTTTGCGAAGCTTGACGACAAAATTTGATCATGTTGTGGTTGCTATAGAAGAATCCAAAGATCTGTCAGTTCTCTTCGTTGATGAACTGATGGGGTCTCTTCAATCTTATGAAGCGAGAATCAACAGATCAGCAGAAAAGAGCAAAGAGCAGGCATTTCAAGTGAATGAGACATTCACAAATCAAGGTGACAATAACCGTTCAACAAACAATGATCGAGGAAGAGGAGGATTTCGTGGTGGTCGTGGCCGTGGTTATGGTAAAGGTAGAGGCAGAGGCAGAGGAAGGAATGATGGATAGAGGCAATACAATAAGCAAGGTAACATAAAATATGGAATACAATGTTATCATTGTAACAAATATGGGCATATAAAAGTTGATTGTTGGTATAAGGATAAAAAAATTAACTTTGCAACAGAAAGTGATGAGGAAAACAAGCTTTTTATGGCTTGTATTGATGCTAACCATAAGCCAAGTGATTTGTGGTTTGTGGACAATGGTTGTTCGAATCATATGACATGCACCAAATCCTTGTTCAAAGTGCTTGATGAGTCACAAAAGATAAAGGTGCAGCTTGGGAACAAAATGGAGATGCAAGTTGAAGGAAAAGGCACAGTGAAATTTTTTACTAGCCATGGAGTAGGAAAAATTTTGATAATGTTCAATTTGTTCCTGATTTAGGATACAATTTATTGAGTGTTGGACAACTAATGGCTGGTGGATATTCTGTCATATTTGATTATAATGCATGTATCATCAAAAACAAAAAAGTTAGGCAAACAAGTTCATATCCACATGACTCCAAACAAGATGTTTCTATTGGATGTTTCAAACATGGAGAATTTTGTTCTTGCTGCAAGTGTAAAGGATGACTCGAAGCTATGGCATTTTAGGTATGGGCATCTCAATATTAAATGCCTGAAATTGCTAAGTGATAAATATATGGTTCTTGGACTTTGGCTCTTTTGATTTATGTGAGGGGTGCATTTATAGAAAGTAAACTAGGAAGCCATTTCTTGTTGGAAAAACATGGAGAGCTACTGAAGGTTTAAAATTAATTCATGTTGATCTATGTGGTCTTATGCAAACTGAGTCCTTGGGTGGGAGTCGTTACTTCTTATTGTTCACTGATGATTATAGCCGCATGAGTTGGGTGTATTTTTTGGAAAACAAGTCAGAAACTTATGAAAAGTTCCAAAAATTCAAGGCTATGGTGGAAAACCAAAGCGGTTGCCATATCAAAGTTCTTCACATGAATCGAGGAAGAGAGTTCATGTCCAAAGAGTTCAGTCTGTTTTGTGAAGACAATGACATTCGTAGGGAGTTAACAATTCCTTACACTCCAGGGTAGAACGGTGTCGCGAGCAGAAGAATCGAACTGTTGTGGAGATGGCGAGAAGCATGTTACAAGCAACAGGACTCTCAAATCAGTGTGGTTCTTCCGCTCAACGACACCGTTCTACTCTGATTCCAAATTTGTTGAAGAAGAAAGAGACAATTACAATATGCATCAAAGTTATTCTATTATTGATGAACATTGAATTAATAAAACAAAGCATAAATGCCTATATTTATAGGTTTACAAAGAAACCACCTTAACACAAAAATAGCTAACAACTTATTCAATTAAACTGAAAATCTAGAACTAACAAAGATTCTACCGAGATATTTGGTCAACTAAACAACCCACTACTTTGAATTAATTCTTAACAAGGAGAAAATCAAGAAAAATTAAAGGAGATGAGAAAATAGGGAAAAAAACCTAATGAATGCATAAAATTAATTAAATGAGAAAAAATCAAGAAAATTTGAAGAATAGGAGAAACTAGGAAATAAAGTAATGAAAGCAAAAGAAGGAAAAAGCTAAAAAGAATAAAATTAAACTCAATAAAGAAAAATATAAGGTAATTCAAAGCTACTAATTAAAGCACAAAAAGTGTTTTATGGAGGCCTATATATAAACTGAGGCTCATTTGATCCAATTGAATTAGCTCGATTCGAAAAACAAGTGACAAAGTCCATCCATTTAAAGTATTGGTGGTCCAGTGAAGCAGTTATGGGAAATTAGGGTTACTTTGGTAAATAGGGAAAGTAATTTTAGAAAATTTACAATCTGGTAAGATTTGATTTTGTAATCTCGGAGATTGTGTAAATCCTTTAATTGTAGATAGACTTCGATCTCGCCTATCAATGTAACTCAATCTATATCATCAATTTAGGGGAACTCAACTATAAATAGAAAGTCTCCTCCTCATTTGTAATCATCCATTATATCATATAATTTGAGTAGAATATATTGAGAGTATTTACTCAAACACCTTGTGTGCATATTCTACTCTTTCGAGTTTCTTTTATTTTTGAGATTGTTTTCGCTATATTTTGGTGTGTTTGAGGAATTCTTCGTAAATCCTCACCTTGGGAAAGTTAGGCTGCCTTAGGCGCATTTGAAGCAAAGGAATCACCTAAGGCTGCACGAATTACAAGACGAAAGGTCTAGCCCCGTGACAGTTGGTATCAAAGCTAAAGTTGCAAAGGTGCCATTTGAGATGTTGAAAGAAGTTACCGATCAAATTGAGCCAATGAAGACCCGTGGGAGGGCCAGGAAAGCAAGCCGATCGAGGGACATACTACCAACTTTGGAAGGACGAATTGTCAATTTCGAGGAGTCTGTGGGAGACATGAGGGAGACACTCGAAGTGGTTGAGGGACGCACCGATGAGTTGGACTCAATGAAGGAGCAGCTCAAGGATTTTGTGTTGGAGCCTCTCGATTCTAATGTGGAAAAGATGCAATGGGTGTTCAATTCCACTGTGGGTAAGTTGACGGAGAGGAATGATGTTCTCGAGGCCATGGTGATAGCTTTGAAGGAGGAAACAATGGCTACGATGAGGGCTTTAAACACGAGGATTAATAAGCTCGATGGAGAGCTTGTCATGTGTTGAGCGGTTGTGGGTAAAGAATTGTTGGGAGCCACACTCAATCGCGAGATTGTTGTCCCCAAACTGGAGAAGTTTAAAGGGACAAGGTCCACAATGAATGTGAACAACTTTTTGTGGGAGATGGAACAATAATTTCATGCTATGGGCATCAAAGATGATGATGCTAAGGTAAATACCACTACTCGATATTTTATTGATTTTGTTCTTTTATGGTGGAGGTGTAGGTCCACAAGTGAAAAGCGTGGTTAGGTTGCGATTAGAACTTGGGAAGAGTTCCAAAATGAGTTTATGGAATAATTTTACCCCCCAATATGTCAATAAAAAGGCTCGGTCTAAGTTGCATCGGTTCTCGCAACAAGGCACAACCCAATAGCATGTAAAGGAGTTCAGCAAACTGATGCTCTAAATCACAAAATTGAGTGAGGAAGCATTATTCTATTTTATGGTTGAGTTGAAGTTGTGGGTCAAATTGGAATTGAAACGTTGAGGGGTCCAAAAACTGTTAAAAACCATGATCGTAGCGAAGTCTTTGATCGAGTTTACTCTAAAAAAAAGACAAGTTCAAGTTTTCCAAGCCCAATGGGAAGGGTAATGGAGGGGAAGATGAAGAGGGACAAGTTTAGCATGACAACGACAACGGTGGCAATGGGAAATTACGAAACGGGAAGTGGAAACCAACAACAACCTGAAGAAGAAGGAGAGCGAGATAAAATGTTTCCTTTGTGACAGTCCACATATGGTAAGGAACTGTTTAAAGAGATCTATGTTTTCGGCTATCAAAAGCGATGAAAAGCCAAAAGAAGAGGCCATAAGGCTTGGTTCAATTGTGAGGGTTGTCAAAACCAAGAAGGCCAAGGAGAGTGAGAAGAAGCTAGTGAAGTACTTCTTGTGTTGTGGGTCGCATAGGTTGCAAGCTTGTCCAGAGCGATCTAAGCTATTCGTGATCAGCAATGGAAATAAAACGAAGCCAGATGAGAGTAAAGCTTCAAAGCTTGTGTAAATTGTACTTGTTCCTGCAAAGAGGAATAACAAGTAGGTAGGGTTGATGTTTGTGGACATCAACATCACATGCCAGAGAAAGAGTGCTCGTGTTGATATGGGAGCATCATACTAGCTCATATCAGAGAAAGCTGCAGTAAACTTGGTCCCTTGGTTAGAAAATCGAATAAGAAGATTAATACAGTAAATTCCAAAGAGGTCCTTACTGTGGGAGTAGCACTAGGAGTCAAGCTACAAATCGGTGAGTGGAAAGGCAAAGAAAATTTTGAGGTAATCCATTTAGATAACTATTATTTTGTTCTTATCTTGAACTTCGTTGATAGGATTAAGGCGTGTCCCTTTCCTTTTTTCGATTACATTCATATCATTGATGATCCAATATCACGAACAATTATGCTGATAAATCGAGACATAAAAGTTGGGATCAAGGTATTATCGGCAGTCCAGCTAGCCGAGGATGTTTTGTATGAGAGGAACATTAACTTAGTATATGAAGCCCATTCGAAAATGCTAGTGGGGTAGAAAATCGATATGAAGTTTTTTGAGCTATCTATGAAGCTACCATTTATAAGAAAGGTGGGTTGTGCATCAAACTTTAGGGGTAAAGTAGTGATGCAAACTGGATAGTTGAGACGAGTAAATGCAATGAGTAATATACATCTCAAACACCTTGGTAGTGTTTTTCATTTTGACTTATCGTTGGCTCTTCAAAGATATATGGGCCCTTTCACAATTCTAAAACGGGTAAACCGAGGAGCTTTCAAACTAGAGTTACTGGGAATACTCACGGGTAACCCGGTGTTCATTAATAATGGTTGTATTTACATAATAATATTCTTAATTAATGGAATGGACTTGAAAATTATAAATATGGTTATTTTTTATAATCGAGAAAAAGGGTTGTTAAGGATTGAATCGAGCTTTCATGTCACAATGTAAATGTTTGTCATTAAATTAATAGGTTTTTAGCTATAAATATTATTATATTTTATATTTTATATAAATTTTATTTTTTATAATATTTTAATTAATCTTAAAAACACACTATAACCAAACTTTTAATCATAACATTTTTCATTTTTTTTCTCTTGGGTTGACATTTTAAGGATCATTTAAAATTTGGATAAAAAAAATATTCATCATGAAACTCTCTCAAAAACCAAGAGTGCTCTCTGTAGAGTCCTGGATATAACAGTCTCTACTTTAGCTTGGGATGGAAGAAGGTGGTGGCATGGAGAGGGAGAATAATGCCGAGATATCATTGTTGGCTGAAGAACTGATTCAATTGTCGATTGGAAGATCTCTGGTGGTTCCCAGTGAAAAGCCTACTCTGATCTGTTCGGTGTGGACGAAAAAACATTTTAATCCAGAAAGCTTTAAGGCTCAGATGAAAAGCATATGGAAATCCAAGAAGAAGTTTGAAATTCAGATGGTAGGGCAGAATTTATTTTCAATTATTTTTTATTTACAATATGATTTAGAATTTATTTTGGAGGGTAGGCCATGGCTTTTCCGTAAATCCATTATTCTGTTTGACCGATTAAAGAATCCCATTGAGTGTGACCAGATCTGTCTTACTTCATCACCATATTGGGTTAGGATTGGTATGTGCCCTCCAGAGTTTGACAGGAAGGATATGTTACATGCGATTGGTAGTACCTTTGGTAGGTTCTTAGATCTGAAATTAGTAGTGATTTTTGCAGACTTAGGGTGAATCTGGAGGTTCAAAAACCACTCAGAAGAGGAATTTTTGTCCCAAGTGTAAATGAGGTAAGTGCCTGGATTCCATTTAAATATGAAAAGTTGCCGGTTTTCTGCTTTGGGTGCGATAAACTAGATCATGGCCTTAATGATTATATGGTGATAGATCCTGCAGAAAAGACAAAAATCAGAGAAGACCCACCATATTCTATTGCTTTAAAAGAAGAATAAAAAATGATGGGTAAAGAATGTTTAAAGTTAAATTAATTTTCAAAAAAGCAGGGGGTGCAGTGTACTTATACAGGTCAGAATAAGAAGTGGGACAGTCAGGAAAATAGTGGCGAATCTACTCTTTTGTATGGAAATATTACAGGAGGGAAAGTCCTGGCGAGATGGGAAGACGGACTGAAATTTCAGGAAGAAAAGCTCTCTTTGAGGGAGAACGTGGTTCAAGAAGTAGAATTAAACACAGTGAGGAAATATTAAAAACTTCCAGAAAAACTAGTTGGAAGAGGTTGGCCAGAAATAAACAGGAAAACGCGCATATGAGTGATGGTGATACGAAAAAAAGGAAATGTTCAGATGATGGTGATGGTGAGGTTTACTTGGAGTTATTCAATAGGGATGGCAAGAAGAGATTAAAAGATGATTGTGGGGGTGTTTTTCCAACAGATTGCGGGGAGGGTATGATTGATAAGGAGGTACAAATGGTTGGTTTTAAAAATTCAGGATCGGCGGCTGCTAATGGGCAAGCCGACCGGGCGCAATGAAAAACTTATGTTGGAATGTCCGTGGGTTGGAGAGTCCACGGGCTGTGAGGAGGCTGCAGAATTTATGTAAGCAGCAGAATCCCCATCTGGTCTTCTTAATGGAGACTAAGTTAGATCAGAAACGTATGGAGAAAGTTCGAAGGAGCTGTGGTTTTAGTAACGGAATCGACATTGAAGCAGAAGGATTAAGAGGAGGGCTGTGTCTAGCTTGGAAAAGTGACAATGTGGTTACGTTGAGGAGTTTCTCTAAATGGCACATTGATGTCTTAGTTAGGGGGAAATATACAGAATGAGTGGAGATTTACGGGATTCTATGGTTCACCGTATTTAATAGATAGAAGCTTCGCTTGGAACTTGCTCAGAAGACTAAGTCAAGACTGCAACTATTCATGGCTAGTAGCAGAAGATTTCAACGAAATCATGTACTCTTTTGAAAAAAGTGGTGGAGCTCCCAAAGAACAGAAAAGAATGGAGGCTTTCAGGGATACTTTAGAGGACTGTCAATTGATGGATATTGGGTATTCGGGTCTGTGGTTTACTTGGGAAAGGGGTAATCTTCCAGAGACAAACATAATAGAACGTTTAGATAGAGGGGTGGCCATTGAAGCATGGTTACTTTTATTTCCAATGGGGAAATTATAGCATCTTCCCCATTCCACGTCAAATCATTGTCCCATTATTATATCTACAGAGAATCAATCCACATTTTCAGGTCCTGGAAGATTTCATTTTGAAGCATGGTGGTCCATGGAGGAATCTTTTGACGGTTTGCTTAGGGAGTTCTGGGATTCATGTCAATTACCGTTGTGGGAGAAGCTAACGCAACTACAGATCCGTTTGAAGGAGTGGGCGGTTTTTATTCGAAGCAGGAAGGAAAGACTTAAGAAGAAACTCACAAAAGAACTTGAATTCTTGTTGGGAAAGGACAGAGATGATGAAACGATGTCAAAGATTATAAATACAAAGATTCACTTGAATATGGAGATTGATAGAAAAGAAGTGTATTGGGAGCAGTGGGCACGAGCTAATTGGCTTCAGCTAGGAGACAAAAACACAGCTTATTTTCATAAGTGTGCATCATCGAGGAAAAGGACTAATTCAATTACAAAATTAGTGTCAGAAGATGGTAGAGAGATTACTGAAGTTTCAACAATACTCGAGACAGCTACAGGATATTTTGAAGATCTTTTTGCATCCAATGGTATTGGAGATTCTCGGAAGGTGATGGAGGGCATACAGAGGATCATTACGAATGAAGTCAATGAGTCTCTATCGTCTCCTTTTCGTTAGGAGGAAATTTGGGCAGCGTTGAAGAGTATGGGCCCTACAAAGGCTCCCGGATCGGATGGTTTCCCAGCCATGTTCTTCCAACAATACTGGCATATTGTGGGTAAGGAGGTATTGATGTTCTGTACGAGTATCCTTAATGAGAATAAAGAAATTTATCTGGCTAATGTTACAGAAATAGTGCTTATCCCAAAAATTCATAATCCTTCAACCTTAGTCAATTTCAGGCCAATAAGCCTATGTTCAGTTTTATATAAGATTGTGGCAAAGACAATTGCTAACAGATTGCAGAATGTTATAAGCTCGTGTATTGATGAAGTACAAAGCGCATTTGTTCCAGGTCGTCTGATAACTGATAATGTACTTTTAGCCTATGAGATCCTCCACACATTTCGACAGAAACGAACAGGGCTTAAGGGTTACATGGCGATTAAATTAGATATGAGTAAAGCATACGACAAGGTAGAATGGGATTTTGTGAAGAAAGTAATGATTAAGATGGGTTTTGCGCAGGAATGGGTGGGTTTGATAATGAAATGCATTACCTCAGTTTCTTATGCTGTTAACATCAATGGTCATAAGGGCAGAGTTTTTCAACCATCAAGAGGACTCAGACAGGGTGATCCACTTAGTCTTTTCCTTTTCCTCATTTGCAGTGAAGATCTGTCGTCTTTACTGAGGTCAGCAAAATGATCAGGTATGGTTAGAGGTGCAAAGGTCAGTAGAAGAGGGCCAGAGATATCACATTTACTATTTGCTGATGATTGCATGATGTTTGGAGAAGCTACAGAACAGGGAGCGAGGAATATGAAAGACATTCTGAAGGAATACGAAAGTTGTTCTAATCAGTGTGTTAATTTTAACAAATCGACCATTTTTTATAGCTCAAACACTTCCGTAGCTGCAAAAGAGTCGGTGACAGTGATGCTAGGGGTCAAGAATTCTTCAAATCCAGAGAAATATTTGGGCTTGCCTAACGTGGTGGGTAAGAGGAAAAAAACAGCTTTTTAGAACATACTTGATAAGATCTCTTTGAGAATTGATAGCTGGAGTACCAGGTTTTTGTCGCAAGGGGGAAAGAAATTTTTATTAAATCTGTTCTACAAGCTCTTCCCACTTATCCTATGTCCTATTTTCTTCTTCCTAAAATACTGTGCGAGATGATCGAGAGTAAGTTGGCTAGATTTTGGTGTCAAAAAGGAGCTGGAAAGAAAGGAATTCATTGGTGTAAGTGGAGCCATTTGTGTAGACCCAAAGAAGAGGGAGGTTTGGGGTTTAGAAACATGGCTCAGTTTAATGTTGCTTTATTAGCAAAACAAGGATGGAGACTGTTAACTTCTCCAGATTCGTTGGTAGCGCGGGTTTTCAAAGCAAAATATTATCCAGATTGTGGTTTCCGAGATTCGATATTGGGAAGTTCTAGCTCTTATGTTTGGCGTATCATTTGGGCAGCAAAGGCTTCAGTCGAAAAGGGTCTGATATGGAAAGTAGGTTCGGGTGAAAACATTTCAGTTTTTGATGATGCATGGATTCCAAATTATAGGAATGTCAGATTAACGTCTTGTGTTAGTAATATGCATTTCGTTAAAGTTGCAGAATTAATCAATAATAATCAGCGAGAGTGGAATGGGAGTCTGATTGGCAATACATTCCCAGCAGCCGAGGCAGAATTGATTCTTCAAATCCCTTTGACGTAGAATTCGCACGAGGATCTCCTTGTGTGGAAAGGCGAACTTTCAGGTGAGTTTTCTGTGCGTAGTTCCTATAAACTATTACAGAATAATGATCCTACACCTTACGCTTTACAAGACATCTACAAGGGATTTTACAACAAGTTGTAGAAAGTAGACATTCCTTTGAAAATAAAGCTATTTATCTGGAAAATTTATCTGAATTATCTTGCTACTCTGGTGAACATGTCCCTTAGAAACCTTACATCGAACAGTTTATGCCCTTGTTGTGGAACTGGAGAGGAAACAATGAACCACCTCTTTTGAGTTTGTCCTGTATCAATTACGATTTGGTCAGATCTTTCAGATGCCATTACAGTATCATTTTCATTCACAGATTTTGTTGAATGGCTTACCTAGGCTTTGGCTAATCTCTCCTTTAAGGTGTGTAGATTGTTTTGCGTAACTCTCTGGGCCATCTAGGGGGACAGGAATTCTCGTATACATGACAAAAAGAATAGATCGAGCAAAGAGATTGTGAGTTTTATACATGGATATATTAAGGAACTCGACGCAACCAGAAAAGTTACTCACAGTACCTTTACAGAGGCAGTAAAATGGAGAAGTCCATCTGGCCAGACGGTCAAGATCAACTTCGATGGTGCTTTTGATGAGAGAACTAAACTTTCAGCATCGGGGGTTGTGGTCCGTGATCACCATGGTTTTGCTATACTTTCCAGTACAGAACTTCACAAAGGAGTGGTTTCAGCTTTTGTTATCGAAGCTATCGCCTGTCGAAGAGCAACCCAAATAGCCCTCGACATAAACAGAGAGAAGGTTATTATTGAAGGTGATTCCTTGTCAATAATCAAGAAATGCAACATGAAAGATATCGACAAATCACAAGTGGGTTCTTTTATCCATGATATTCAAGAACTGAAGACCAAAGTTTCAAATGTCATATTTGAGTTCGTTCCTAGATCAGTTAATAATCTAGCACACATCTTAGCAGCAGGGACTCTAAGGAGGAAAGAAAGTGTTTACCTGGTAAATGAAGTCCCACGCTACGCTGAGAATCAGTTGAAGATTGAATATGTAAGGGAACCAGATTGAGAAGGGGAAGGAAGAGTCTGGAAGAGGAAAGGTTACTCGTTAGATTATTAATAAGGCAGTTGTGCTTTCTCTTTCCTCGTGAACTGAAATGCGCCATTAAAGATGGAGTGATTGATGGGATGTAAAACGACCGGTGCAGGAAGCTAATTGGGCAGTTAGAACGACAATTTTGAATTTCGGTGTTAATTTTTTCTTTTCTTTTTTATCTTCTGGATTCTTGATAAACCGTAATTGTAACATATTTTAACCCACATTTAATATGCTTTTCGATGATTTATTTCTTAATTTTTATAAAAAGGTGCTTGTAATCCTTTCTTTTCATGTCTTATACCCAAGAAAGCACCCGAGGATGAAAAGAACACAAATCGGGCCCAAAACAGAGTAAATGGGCCTTAGTGCAAAAGTGACACGGCCTGACCTAAAGTCCACACGGCCGTGCCTCGACGATTACCTAGAGCACAGCCTCAACTCCGACTCACAGGCGGTGTCCCAAATTAGAAGTCCTAACACGGCCTGACCATAAGTCACACGGGCGTGTGACATGGTCGTATCTCTGTTGCTGGAAAGAACGATTTCAGTCGGAAAAGGATACTTAGGGAGAAAGAATCGCATTCCAATAACCTATATATATCTCCTAAGTGCCACCTTTGAGGAGGCATCAAAGCTAGGCCAAGGAGCCAAGCCGAGAAGGTCAGAATTAGGAAATAACGCGATGATAGCCAGTTGATCCATCCCAAGAAGCCGGAGTTATACTCAAGACGGCGAAATTCTCCTTCAATTCCTTCAGGGGGTTTTAGGAATTTCTTATGTTTTGTTTTATCTTTTCTCTTGCTATGTTTTCTTTATTCATTATGAACTAAACCCCTCAGATACCTGAAGGGGATGAAACCTAGACGAATCTTGTTATTTGATTTTTAAGTTATATGATGAATTACTTAGGTTGTTCTTAATTATGTTGCTTAATCCAAATCTAATGTGCTTAGGTGGAGGAGGAATAGGCCCTACCTAAGAGAAGATCTAACATAATTAAGCGGAGTTGATCGAACGCCTAGAGATAGGGTTACGAGATTTTACCGGTTTAGGGTGAAATCTAATATGGGAATCCATTGATCGATTTACTGCTATCCTAGTGGGTTATTATAAGTGAATGAGAGTTCCACTAATTAACCTTGGGTTAGACGTTATTCGCCTCGAGAGAGGGTTTAATATAGGTTAGGGAGTCTTATGGATCAAGCTAAGTAAAGAGATCATATAATTAAGGGTTAAATAACAAGTGAAGTCTAGGTGGATTCTTTCTGAGGGTATCGTCGTGATCAATTGAGTTTTCTTCAAGTTATTTTCCAATTCATCCTTTTTGTCTTTGTGTCCTTAGTTTAGTTCTTGTCGATTTAGTTTAGAACAATCTTCTTCTTTAATTTTAAAGGCTAAATATTAAAAATAAAGTTAGTATTAATACTTTTAATTCCTTTGAGTTCGATAATCCGGTCTTGCCTAAGATATACTACTGTTCGATAGGTACACTTGCCTTTAATCGTTGTCAGAGTTAGTCTCCAGGTTCGATCATTCTTTTATAAATTTTTAAAGCTCTGATTTCAGTGATCAAGTTTTTGGCGCCATTGCCGGGGAACTAAAATATTAAGAAAACTCTATTTTTATTACTTTAGCCATATTTTTTATTTTTCGCAATTTATTCTTTCTATTTTTATTTTTTTCTATTTTGCTGAAAATTTCTTTCTTTCTTTTTCCAGCAGGTATCTTTAGTTTATGACTAGAAGGAACCCGAGAGGACCTTTGGTATACGACAGTGATATTGAAGCAACCGCTCGTAGGAATCGTCGGGAAACCAGACGAGCCCTAAATAACATAGAAAGAGAAGAAGAAGACGAATCCAATCCTACTGAAGGGATGGACGAAAACCACCCATCACCACGTGATGTGGGGGATAATAATACTCCACGCACAATGTTTGATTATGCGAAACCGCATTTGACAGGTGCGGAATCAAGTATTGTTAGGCCTGCTATATCTGCTAACAATTTTGAATTAAAGCCTAACACAATACAAATGGTTCAACAATTTTTTCAATTTGATGGTTTGCAGGACGAAGATCCAAACACGCATATAGCTAATTTTTTAGAATTCTGTGATACCTTCAAAATAAATGGCGTTTCTGATGATGTCATACGTCTTCGGTTATTTCCTTTTTCATTGAGAAATAAAGCTAAACAGTGGTTAAACTCGTTACAACGAGGGTCAATCACTATATGGGATCAAATGACTGAAAAGTTTTTAATGAAGTATTTTCCACCGGCCAAAACAGCCAAATCACGGAATGATATCTCTTCTTTTGTGCAGATAGATTTAGAGACGCTGTATGATACATGGGAGAGATTTAAGGATCTCTTGAGGAGGTGCCCACACCATGGCTTACCCTTGTGGCTACAAGTCCAAACCTTCTACAACAGTGTAAACCCCTCAACGAGGCAACTGATTGATTCAGCCGCCGGTGGAACTCTGAATAACAAAACTCCAGAAGCAGCCTACGAGTTTTGAGGAGATGTCACTGAATAATTATCAATGGCAGGCTTCAAGAACCAAACCAACAAAATCAGCAGGAGTCTTTAACGTCGATGCAGTGACCATGCTATCAACGCAGCTAGAGATGATGAATAAAAAGCTTGATAGTTTATGTTCTTCGCAGGCACACCCAGTCATGCAGTGCGACACAAGTGGAACTGTGGCGAATCCTGAGTACCCACCCTACCAACCGGAAGCAGAGAGCGACCAGATGAACTATATAGGTAATAACTTCCGATCCAATAATAATCCTTATAGTAACAATTACAATCCAGGTTGGAGGAACCACCCAAATTTTTCATGGGGAGGTCTAGGAAACCAAGGTAATCAAAGGAAACAACCTCCTCAAAACTTCCAAAATCAGCCCTATCCACAAGAGAAGAAACCGACCCTTGAGGAGATGATGGCAAAATTCTCGGTAGACACAGAGAAACGTATCCAAGAAACTGAGAGAACAATCAAAAGCAATGAGAGCCGAATAGGGGAAATTACTAAGTCAGTCAAGGAAGTCACTAATGCAGTTGAACAACTCGCAAAATTGATGTCAGAACGACCACAATGACGTTTACCGAGTAACACTGAGATTAACCCTAAGGAGCAAATTCAAGCCGTCACAGCTCAGGATAATAAGGGGTTAGATAAACCTAATCCAAGGCCAGAAAATAAGGTAAACGAAGGTAAAACAGAGGTAACACAAGAAAAACCAAAACTCGTAATTAAAGAGTACCAACCTCGCATACCTTACCCCGAAGCCATAAAAAGAGATGATTCAAAAGAACAGTTCGGTAAGTTCCTTAAACTTTTAAAGAAATTACATATTAACTTACCTCTCCTTGAAGCTCTTTTTCAGATGCCAGACGCGAGGAAATTTTTAAGACAGCTCTTGACTAACAAACACAAAATAGATGAAGAGCATCACGTGGAACTAAACGCAACATAATCGGAAATGTTACAAAATAGGCTACCACAGAAACTAAAAGATCCAGGTGAACTCATACTTCGTGTAGGTGATGAATCAATCAATCTTCAACCCTTGAACCGGTCAGGACAACAGTTAATAAAGGTAAGAAATATACTTCAATAGACAATCAAATTGTTCAAACTTCATCGCAGGAAACATCACAAGACCTAAAGCCTGAGCCAACTCATAGACCCCAAGTCGACAAAGAAAAGTCACACAAGGAACAAAGCCTTAGGGTCGACAATTTAGCGGAGCAGAAGACACAGGTCAAAGAAGAGCCAGAACCACACGAAGTAAAACCCGAGGAACCACCAGAGGAACTCGTAGGGACATCTAACCACTTCAAAATAGGAGATCAGGTACTGTTAGACAAAATCGATCCTCACATCACTACAACAGACCTGAGGGCAAAGGGAGAAAATCCTCTTAAGGTACACGATATCTTCCCACACAGAATAGTCGAGATAAGCAATCTAATATTCGGCAATTTCAAGGTAACCACTTCTCGACTTCAACCCTGTCAAGGAAATAGAACTGTAAGCATGAGGGAAGATATTCAAACTTTTAAACCTCCCTAAAATTTTCAAATACGAGGAAAGTCTAGCTTCATACTATAAACGAGCGCTTCTCGGGAGGCAACCTGAGCACTAACCATAGTTTCTTTCAATTTTATTTTTAGTTTCCTTTCTTTCTTTTCTTTTTAAGTAACCAAAAGTGCAGAATTCCAGGTTACACGACCTTACACACGGCCGTGTCCGTGGCCGTGTGGACCACTAGAACCGCCACACTGATAAAGAAAGGGCTATGCAAGTCAGTCCAACCACCCCCTCAACATCACGGATCCAACCACCCTTCCCACTAGCACCGATAGAAAGGAACGGCCGTGCCCGTAAACTGTGCAAAGCTACTGACTTGCACACCACGGGCAAAGCACTCCCGTGCGGTCCAACCGTGCCCACATACGGACTTCACAAACACGGGCATGGTGAGCTGAAACACGGGTATGGGCCACCAAATACGGCCGTGTGAGGCAGCCGTGTAAACTGAAACGGCCTTACACCGCGGGCGTGTGAACATACCAGAATTCAACTACTATTTAAATCCTACAGCCCTTCCCCTTCCCCTCATCTAGTTTCATCTTCATTTTTCTTTTCTTTTCTTACTTTTCCCCTTCTCAGATTCTTCACTTTATAAATCTCTAACACCTTTGAGCAACATAAAATCATGTTGAAGAAGCGGAAGAAGCTAAGCATAGTCTCCCCAATGGAGAACGGTCACCATGAGTTCATGCCGGCAGCTTTGACTAATCACCAAGCCAAGGGTCGTTGAGACCAATTTATTGTTCCTTTTTGTTTCTCTTCTTCTTTGTTTTCCTTATCTAAGCTTCTATACTGCTCTTTTCGTTTACTTTTCTTTTAGTTTCTTAGTGTCAGGTTCGCCAGGCTGCTAGGGAATCACGTCGACTGCCACAATGACCACACCACTCTCACCACCGCCACCACCTTCACAGCCCGAGAAGTCACACCCACCTTATGAACCATCCTCCAATAAGGACTCTCCGGTCCATTCTTATTTTCTTTTATTTTCGTTTTCCTTCTTAGTCTCCTTTCCTTTTGTCTTTCTTGTTTTTAATTTTATATTTAGTTTACTTTAACTATGTCTTAATAACCCCTGGCTAATCCTTCATGAGTTCCCCAATTTCTTCATCTAGCGCAGAGCTCGGGAACCAACACCACCACCATACCGACGCCTTCGCCGTAGGTACCACACCCTCCACCAAACCCGCCCAAGAATTCAGGGAGTACCTCTCACCCTCACTTTTGATTTCTATAAAAATATCTATCTTTGTACATTAAGGACAATGTACATCTTAAGTGTGGGGGGTAAATATACCTAACTTTTTGCATTATTCTCAAATCTCTAAGGGTAAAAGTGGAATAAAAGTGTCAAACTTTTTTCACTATTCTCAAATCCCTGATTTAGTCTTGTTTTTATGCAAAGTTTTCATATTACTAATTAGGATGAAATTTCTGATGATTTGTGATTTTTATTGACATGTTTTAGAAAAAGTCATAGTTAATTGTGCATTGATAATTGAATTTGAAAGAATACTAGAGAATTAAGCTTGATAAGTCTCTTTTTCAAGAATTAAAATTTTGTTAGGTTGTTGACCTAATTTTAAATACTACCTTGAAATTTGAAATTTACAAGGACGATGCCAAAACACCCATAATTTTTGTGAAATTTTGAACCTTATAAAGCATACATTCTTTTTCGTGCTCATTCTTTCATTATGAGTGTGTCTACCATGAACTGTTATTCTAGAACTTGCCTCGTTGATGCATATCGAGACCACACTTTTGAGTTGATATTACAGAAATGATAAAGGCACCTAGGTTTTAACCCACTTACACCACTAAATAGCCTACCCGTAACAACTAACCCCTAGTGAACCCCGTTGATCCTAACAATCCTTTTTATTGACTCACCTACTAAATATTAACCCAAAGCCCCTTTGTAATTGTTACCACCCTTTCTTTTGACTACTCCTAAATCGAGAATTGGTTTGATCAAGTTACCTAAGTTTATTATTCTAGTAGTTAATCGATCTTGTATTAATTAGTTTGTTCTAAAAAAAATCAAAGTATTCAAATTTTAGTAGTATGAAAAGTGAGCTTACACAATCAAAATCTATTCTCAAAAGAGAAGCTCGTATTAGTAGGTTTATTACTTTTCAGTTGATGATATTTCAGTATGTTTAAGTAGGTACTCATCAATTCAATCTCGATTCTAACCCTCTAATTTTGGCATGTAACCACACCTTTAACTCTAGCCTCGTTACAACCCTAACAAAGACCTTTTGATCTGTTTATCATCTCATATTACAGTGGTGGAGATTTGATTTTCAGGCAAGCCTATGGGATTAACTTTTCAGGTACGACTTATGAGTGATCTTTTTCCTGAACCTTAAACACTTTAGAGTGATTTGAGTGAATCTTAAAGTGAGGACATCATTCCTTGTTGGTTTTGAATTGAAAAGGTAGTCATTTAAATAAAGGGAGATACATATGTTTTCGAAAGTATAAACTCATGAATTATCTCGTTTAGATCTTTAGGACTCTTTGAATTGAATTATCCATGTATAAACTACCTATGAATTATGATAAAACATTGTTGATAAGAATTGTAGATCATGGAAAGCTCGTTTTAATTGTAAGTTGAGAATTTTGCTTGAGGACAAGCAAAAGCTTAAGTGTGGGGGTATTTGATAAACCGTAATTGTAACATATTTTAACCCACATTTAATATGCTTTTCGATGATTTATTCCTTGATTTTTATAAAAAGGTGCTTGTAATCCTTTCTTTTCATGTCTTATACCAGGAAAGCACCCGAGGATGAAAAGAACACAAATCGGGCCCAAAACGGAGTAAATGGGCCTTAGTATGAAAGTGACACGGCTTGACCCAAAGTCTACACAGTCGTGCCTCGACGATTACCTAGAGCACGACCTCAACTCCGACTCACACGGTCATGTCCCAAATTAGAAGTCCTAACACGGCCTGACCACGAGTCACATGGGCGTGTGACATGGCCGTGTCTCTGTCGCTGGAGAGAACAATTTTAGTCGGAAAAGGATACTTAGGGAGAAAGAATCACATTCCAAGAGCCTATATATATATATCCCCTAAGTGCCACCTTTGAAGAGGCATCAAAGCTAGGCCAAGGAGCCAAGCCGAGAAGGTCAGAATTAGGAAATAACGCGAGGATAGCCAGTTGATCCATCCCAAGAAGCCGGAGTTATACTCAAGACGGCGAAATTCTCCTTCAATTCCTTCAGGGGGTTTTAGGAATTTCTTATGTTTTGTTTTATCTTTTCTCTTGCGATGTTTTCTTTATTCATTATGAACTAAACCCCTCAGATACCTGAAGGGGATGAAACCTAGACGAATCTTGTTTTTGATTTTTAAGTTATATGATGAATTACTTAGGTTGTTCTTAATTATGTTGCTTAATCCAAATATAATGTGCTTAGGTGGAGGAGGAATAGACCCTACCTAAGAGAAGTTCTAACATAATTAAGCGAAGTTGATCGAACGCCTAGAGATAGGGTTACGAGATTTTGCCGGTTTAGGGTGAAACCTAATATGGGAATCCATTGATCGATTTACTGCTATCCTAGGGGGTTATTATAAGCGAACGAGAGTTCCACTAATTAACCTTGGGTTAAACGTTATTTGCCTCGAGAGAGGGTTTAATATAGGTTAGGGAGTCTTACGGATCAAGCTAAGTAAAGAGATCATATAATTAAGGGTTAAATAACAAGTAAAGTCTAGGTGGATTCTTTCTAAGGGTATCGTCGTGATCAATTGAGTTTTCTTCAAGTTATTTTCCAATTCATCCTTTTTGTCTTTGTGTCCTTAGTTTAGTTCTTGTCGATTTAGTTTAGAACAATCTTCACTTTAATTTTAAAGGCTAAATATTAAAAAGAAAGTTAGTATTAATACTTTTAGTTAGTTCCTTTGGGTTCGATAATCCGGTCTTGCCTAAGCTATACTACTGTTCGATAGGTACATTTGCCTTTAATCGTTATCAGAGTTAGTCTCCAGGTTCGATCATTCTTTTATAAATTTTTAAAGCTCTGATTTCAGCGATCAATTATTCTATTTGATGGGTCTACTTATGTTTGGGTTTTTATTTTCTTTATTTTCCAGTTTTCCTAGTTGATGGGCCTACTAAGTTTGGGTTCAATTCTTAATTATTGTTATAGTTTTTATTTATTTAATGGAAGCCCAATCTGTTTAATTTTTTCAAAAAAAAAAAATTGGATAAAAAAATTTCGGTAAAAAAAAACAGCATAAAGCGATTACATCAACCTGTTCACATTAATCAAACAATGACATATTACGATCAGTAAACAATAAATCTTGTATCGAAACCGAAGAATCTTCAAATTATTGATTCTTGATGAAGAGTTTCAAGGATGGGATTATTCAGTTGGTTCGACTACCCCAATTCCACTATTTTAAAATTTGGTTATAGTTTTCAAATTAAAAAAAAAACATAAAACATTTGGGTTCATTGGGTTGGGGGAATCGGGCAATTGAGAAGCATTAATTAAAAAAGGGTTAATTCCACATACATCCCCAAAATCATTAGTCAAACTTTAAATTGATCCTTAGTTTTAAAAATATTCCAATTGAACGTGCTTAAAAACATTTAACACCAAACTTAATAACTAAATTTGGAACGAAATTTTAGCTTGAAGATTCAATTGAAAGGCTTTGAATTTTAGGGACCACTTTAAAATTAGGTCCATAGTTTGGGGACATCTAGTGCAATTAATCTAAAAACAATGAGAAGCTCAATATTTACATAAAATTGACCCACAAACACACGACCAAGTACTTGAAAAAGCATACATGTTTACATCAATGTGATCCAATCATTCCACCTCCAACAGCTTAAATTCAAGCAACTGCTATTCATAATGCCTATACAAACTCGAAAATAACACTTCGAGGCAGTGGACAATGCTACAAGGGAAAGATATTTGGCATAACAAAACGATTCATACGGCATTTTGGAAATAGCCCCGGTTACCCCTTTCTACTTCGAATTTCCAGTGTTCCTTTCTATCGGGATGCAAGTGACCAAAAGTTCAAGAGAAACAAAGGTAATGCAGTAAACCAGCAAACGAAGGCCATTGCAGTGGAGGTTTCGAACTGAGTGCAATTGTTTTGGGTACAGCTATCAAGATTGTTGTCGATGAGAACGGTAATGCCGGCAGAAGCACAAGCTGCAGCAAATGTGAGAGTGGATGTGATCTGCAAAGTAGAAGAACATAATGTCAAGACAAAATGGACCGAAATCTCAGGTGGTCTGTATCGAACACGAGATCTTGACTAACACAAGTTTACAAGCCATGGGGAATGGTAACACGTTATTCATGATTTGTCTTTTCGATCGAGTTTAGTCCACGTAATTAGCTTGCACAGCATATCGAGAAACTATGCAAAGTTCAGTCTGCTAACGGTAACTAGCAATTAGTCCCACATGTCCCCATGGAATTGCTAAATGAGTAGGAACAATTTTTCAACGAGTAAACCGATACCGTAAAAGTGCTAGCAAAAGTTCAAAGTATTACTCCCGAGTCATTAATGACAATTATTAGTCTTCTACTAGTTGCAGACCAATACAAAAACACCAATGCCAAGCATCAGCATACATCAAAGCCAGTGGCAAGCCAATGGTTTTGCTAGGAAAATCAAATTGAACACTGTTAAAAACAATTTCAGCTCTTTAAATGCCAAATTTGTTGGTGGGGAAAGAAAGTTCAAGAATATCAGAATGAGTAATGATTAACTGAAATTTTCAAAGAGAAGAGCAATGGTATTGTGCAAAATGCGTCATAAGGCAGAACAAGCAGGATGTGCCAAATCTAACAGTTATGCATGTAGATATAGGATAAGTTTCTGAGAATGCCAGACATGCAAATTAAAGATTTTTATGAGATTCAACAAAAACAAATTGGATATCACATTATGTTCCAACATTTTAGCTTCACTTGTAACTGTGAATGTAACATCCTAGATTAGGGGTTATGCGTTCGTGCGTAATTCATGAGATAGTGGGCTCAATGGGTATGTTGGAAGTGTTCTGAGGAGTTTAGGAACCCTAAGGTGTAAGGAAATGTATGGAAATGTGTGGCAATGTAAGGAAATGCTTTGGAAATGTTAAGTTTGAAAGAGGAAAGTGAACATTTTGGAAACTTGAGCATTTTTGGAAACCTGAACATTTTTGGAAATGATCCAAAAATGGAAAGTAAACATTTCTGGAAACTTGGAAATGTAAGAAAAATGGCAAGTTACAGAGCCGATCGAAAATTTTAGGAAACTTAGAAATGATGCCAAAATGTCGAATTTTAAAGTTCAAAATAGGAAATAAGGGCTAAAGGGCCTTAAAAGAAAAAGTTGGAGAAGTTTGACATACAATCAGGCTTGGAAAAGTGGCCTGAAGGTGTCACTTAGGGCCTATGGAAATGGCGCCATGTGCAAGAACTGTTGGGCCTAAGTTCGAGTCACTTGGGAAGCAAATAATGAAGTTTTATTTTTGCTTCCAAGGCTAAGGGATGGACAGCACAAGCCTTCTAGAAATAGAGGTGTTTTATTTCTATAAATATTTGATTAATTAGGGGATAAATAAAGGAGTTTTATTCACATAAATATGTGAATAATAAGAGATAAATAAAGGAGTTTTATTCACATAAATATGTGAATAATAAGAGCTAAATAAAGGATTTTTAAATTGGATTATTTTGAAGAGATAAATGTTGGATTAAACTCTTTTGTTTATGATAATTAAAGGATAAAGCTATCAAAATAGAAGAGTGGTGGCCAAGTAAAGGACTCTAGCTAGTAATTTTGGCTATAAAAGGAAGAGTAAGGCTATTCTTCATTCATTCTTTTCTCTTCAAGAAAACCTCTGTCGAAATTCTCTAAAGTTTCTCCTCTTCTCTCTGCCGAATTTTCTCTGCCATTATTCTCTTTTTCTCTTTTCTTTTCTTCTTCTATTACAAACACAATCAAAAGCCGAAAATACCAATAGCCCTAGTCGATTTGTCACTAAGCCTCAAGAGCTGAAATTGTTATCCATATCAAAGCCATAGTCGAATACTGCTAAGGGTTCAAGCAAGAATTCCATCAAATTCTTCAGTAAGGGTAAGATTAGGTTAGATTCTCATTCTATTTCTTTTAAGGCTATCAAAATTAAGATTCTAATACCCTTAATATCTGTTGCCGAAGAGATCTTTCGGGATTTACTAAGTGTCGACTACAAGGAAGGAGAAGTTCTTTTCCCGAAGGTACACCATAAGCCTTGTGTTCCCTAGTTATTCGGTGAATTTCGGGATTTAAGAATCTAAGGTAAGTCATATTTAACATACGGCTAAGGGTTATTTGTTGTGAATAAATGTTAGAAATTGATCTAACATGTAGTTATAGGGATTTCGACAGAGGGATACAAGGATTTTGGGATTTGAGAATCTCAAGGAATTTGAGATCTAAGGCAGTAGATCAGATTTCGGGATTTCAAGGAATTCGTTAAGCAAATCAGGTGTGTACCCTACCCTAAGTTTTGATAGGTTCATGGCTATGTTTAAATTAAATGTATTATTAAGAATGTGTGTACTCACACTAACTTTCAATATATTATGGCAATAATTATTTTAATGTATGAATGTGCATAAGAATGAGAATGTGGCTAAGTACCACAAATATGGTAAAAGTACCCAGGTACGTTTCCTACTTCTGATAGGATTATGAATATGATATATTTGAACATGTGAACAGTAACATGAATGAAATTTAAGTATGCTGAATATGTTATAAAAATAATTTGGGGCATTCGGGATATATGTGAAGGGAGAATTGAAGGTGATGACTACGGTCTCACCAACGAAATATGTTGACTACGGTCACATTGCGGAATTTTGGTAACTTCGGTTACAATATTTGACTATAGTGTCTAATGACACAACGTATAAATTTGACTATAGTGTCTAATGACACAACGTATATGGGCGATGAGCACGTCGACTGCAGCGACTGCCTTCGATGGTGTGTAGCGGATGGAGGGTTGACTTAGTAGTCCCCACGGTGTGACTGGCAGGTACGGGTGGTGTGTAGCGGATGGACAATTAGGTTTGGGTTTGGGAATGCATCATTAATTGTATTCTATGAATTGAATGTGTATCATTTGTATGCCTG
The DNA here is from genome assembly GCA_005393395.2 of Gossypium australe. Classification (NCBI taxonomy): domain Eukaryota; kingdom Viridiplantae; phylum Streptophyta; class Magnoliopsida; order Malvales; family Malvaceae; genus Gossypium; species Gossypium australe. Next base: position 105,760,227 of record CM016615.1, read on the forward strand.
ATTCTATTATGACTTAGTGTTGTGTACACATTGAGTCTGTTGACTCACCCCGTTGGGGAATATTTTTCAGGTGATGAGCAGTAATGGACAGGGTCGGCAGGAGCTTAAAGGTGGCCATGCATAGCAAGAAATTTATGATTTGGACTTTCAATTTATTTTAAGTATTTTAAGTTTTACTTTGGGATCATTGATATAATAAGGCCATGGTGGTTTACTTTATTTTTTTTTATGTTTATGGATTTTTATCAATTAAAGTTTAAGTAAATTCCTTTTAAAATTAACTCTAAATGTTTTGTCACCTTAAATAAATGGGTTTTTAACATAAGATAAATTTGTTTTCAACTCAAGCCCAACCCAAACAAGATTTTTTTTAAAAATCACACAAGTTTTTCCTAAGTAACAAAAGAATTTTGAACCGGTTTACTTGAGGAACATACCAAATCTGGTCAAAGCTCGTGGGCCGGGTTTGCGGTGTTTCAGTTTGGTATCAGAGCCCAGTTTCAAACCCTCGGCCTGGGGTTTAAGGCCCAAAATGTTTTCAAATCAAGCCCAAATGAGTTTTTATGAAAATATTTTTAAATAAGCAGGTTTTATGGCATGGCACCTAAGTCTCCAACCCGAAGTCCACCAGGTAAGTACCCCTATCTCTTGTGTGAATTATTGTATGAATTGTAGAAGGGTAGAAATGGAATGGAATGTAGAGTAGCATGATAAGCATGTGAACCCTAGGACTAGTATACCCCAACAAATTACATAAGACTTAATTGTTTAATTAAACAAACCTGTCTCTAAGTCGCCGAGTTAGGGTGTGGCAACCATTGTGCGCATGTCTAGGATTGGTATTCAGTGGGAGCTTGGTATTTAAGCAGTCCGCGTGACTCACCTCCTCTCCACTCGAATCTTACCTGGTGCGTAGCTTCGGTTCACCTTAACTAATAGGACTTATTCATGGGCTAAACCCTAACTAAAACCCAAAAGGGAACTAGCCGTATTTTCAAAAAAAAAAAAACCCTAGTTTTAAAACTCTTAAAATTTCTTTTTAATTTGTGAGAACTATTGTTTTACAACATTTTTCCGAAAAAAATTTTCCGATTTGTAGAATTACTAAAATACCCCTAGTGGTAAAATTACCAAAATGCCCTTGGTTTATAAAATGTCAAACTACTCAACAGTTTTATCAAAGTTTCACTAATTTATGAATGTTCAAAAACCCTAATTTGCAAATTGTCAAAAATACTTTGATTTTGGAAAAAATTACAAAATTGCCCCTAATTTACAAAATTACCAAAATGACCCTGATTTTCAAAATTTTTGCAACGTCACCATTTTGGAAAAATAAAATTCTCAAAAAGAACCCTCAAAGTTTTGCAAATTTGGAAATACCCCTGAATTATTAAGCTTTACAAATTTACCCTGGTTTATTACCAAAATATTCCCTAGATTCAAAATTACCGAAATACCCTCAGACTTCAAAATTTTCCAAAATACCCCGGGAATTTGAAATTACCAAAATACTTTTTGCCAAAATCACCAAGGAACTTTTTCTTTTGAAAAATTACGAAAATACCCCTGTAGGACAAAATTACGAAAATACCCCTGGGTAGTGGAAAAACAACAACAATGAAAACTACAACATTTCTCTGAATGAACGAAAGTTCATAATTGGTTGATGAATGTGAACGTGACTTTCTGAATAGTGAACTTGAGCTGAGAACTTTGTTTGATCGAAAGAACCACTTTTAAACATCTCTTTATGTCATAAAATTGTTCGCGATTAATAAGTGGAACAAAAAAAAAAATTCTGATGCATAAAACTTTGTAATCAGATTAAATCGCGACATTAGAAATAAGTTCTAGGGGACGTGAACTTAGAGATTGTGCCTAGAAAGTATGATGGTTCTATTAAGATCAGAGTGCGCAGCGTAAGCATAGTGCGGTGAGAAGGATTGTACGACTGTTAATAAGTAATTTCGAGGACGAAATTATTTTTAAGGAGGGTAGAACTGTAACATCCTAGATTAGGGGTTATGCGTTCGTGCGTAATTCATGAGATAGTGGGCTCAATGGGTATGTTGGAAGTGTTCTGAGGAGTTTAGGAACCCTAAGGTGTAAGGAAATGTATGGAAATGTGTGGCAATGTAAGGAAATGCTTTGGAAATGTTAAGTTTGAAAGAGGAAAGTGAACATTTTGGAAACTTGAGCATTTTTGGAAACCTGAACATTTTTGGAAATGATCCAAAAATGGAAAGTAAACATTTCTGGAAACTTGGAAATGTAAGAAAAATGGCAAGTTACAGAGCCGATCGAAAATTTTAGGAAACTTAGAAATGATGCCAAAATGTCGAATTTTAAAGTTCAAAATAGGAAATAAGGGCTAAAGGGCCTTAAAAGAAAAAGTTGGAGAAGTTTGACATACAATCAGGCTTGGAAAAGTGGCCTGAAGGTGTCACTTAGGGCCTATGGAAATGGCGCCATGTGCAAGAACTGTTGGGCCTAAGTTCGAGTCACTTGGGAAGCAAATAATGAAGTTTTATTTTTGCTTCCAAGGCTAAGGGATGGACAGCACAAGCCTTCTAGAAATAGAGGTGTTTTATTTCCATAAATATTTGATTAATTAGGGGATAAATAAAGGAGTTTTATTCACATAAATATGTGAATAATAAGAGATAAATAAAGGAGTTTTATTCACATAAATATGTGAATAATAAGAGCTAAATAAAGGATTTTTAAATTGGATTATTTTGAAGAGATAAATGTTGGATTAAACTCTTTTGTTTATGATAATTAAAGGATAAAGCTATCAAAATAGAAGAGTGGTGGCCAAGTAAAGGACTCTAGCTAGTAATTTTGGCTATAAAAGGAAGAGTAAGGCTATTCTTCATTCATTCTTTTCTCTTCAAGAAAACCTCTGTCGAAATTCTCTAAAGTTTCTCCTCTTCTCTCTGCCGAATTTTCTCTGCCATTATTCTCTTTTTCTCTTTTCTTTTCTTCTTCTATTACAAATACAATCAAAAGCCGAAAATACCAATAGCCCTAGTCGATTTGTCACTAAGCCTCAAGAGCTGAAATTGTTATCCATATCAAAGCCATAGTCGAATACTGCTAAGGGTTCAAGCAAGAATTCCATCAAATTCTTCAGTAAGGGTAAGATTAGGTTAGATTCTCATTCTATTTCTTTTAAGGCTATCAAAATTAAGATTCTAATACCCTTAATATCTGTTGCCGAAGAGATCTTTCGGGATTTACTAAGTGTCGACTACAAGGAAAGAGAAGTTCTTTTCCCGAAGGTACACCATAAGCCGCGTGTTCCCTAGTTATTCGGTGAATTTCGGGATTTAAGAATCTAAGGTAAGTCATATTTAACATACGGCTAAGGGTTATTTGTTGTGAATAAATGTTAGAAATTGATCTAACATGTAGTTATAGGGATTTCGACAGAGGGATACAAGGATTTTGGGATTTGAGAATCTCAAGGAATTTGAGATCTAAGGCAGTAGATCAGATTTCGGGATTTCAAGGAATTCGTTAAGCAAATCAGATGTGTACCCTACCCTAAGTTTTGATAGGTTCATGACTATGTTTAAATTAAATGTATTATTAAGAATGTGTATACTCACACTAACTTTCAATATATTATGGCAATAATTATTTTAATGTATGAATGTGCATAAGAATGAGAATGTGGCTAAGTACCACAAATGTGGTAAAAGTACCCAGGTACGTTTCCTACTTCTGATAGGATTATGAATATGATATATTTGAACATGTGAACAGTAACATGAATGAAATTTAAGTATGCTGAATATGTTATAAAAATAATTTGGGGCATTCGGGATATATGTGAAGGGAGAATTGAAGGTGATGACTACGGTCTCACCAACGAAATATGTTGACTACGGTCACATTGCGGAATTTTGGTAACTTCGGTTACAATATTTGACTATAGTGTCTAATGACACAACGTATAAATTTGACTATAGTGTCTAATGACACAACGTATATGGGCGATGAGCACGTCGACTGCAGCGACTGCCTTCGATGGTGTGTAGCGGATGGAGGGTTGACTTAGTAGTCCCCACGGTGTGACTAGCAGGTACGGGTGGTGTGTAGCGGATGGACAATTAGGTTTGGGTTTGGGAATGCATCATTAATTGTATTCTATGAATTGAATGTGTATCATTTGTATGCCTGATTCTATTATGACTTAGTGTTGTGTACACATTGAGTCTGTTGACTCACCCCGTTGGGGAATATTTTTCAGGTGATGAGCAGTAATGGACAGGGTCGGCAGGAGCTTAAAGGTGGCCATGCATAGCAAGAAATTTATGATTTGGACTTTCAATTTATTTTAAGTATTTTAAGTTTTACTTTGGGATCATTGATATAATAAGGCCATGGTGGTTTACTTTATTTTTTTTTTATGTTTATGGATTTTTATCAATTAAAGTTTAAGTAAATTCCTTTTAAAATTAACTCTAAATGTTTTGTCACCTTAAATAAATGGGTTTTTAACATAAGATAAATTTGTTTTCAACTCAAGCCCAACCCAAACAAGATTTTTTTTAAAAATCACACAAGTTTTTCCTAAGTAACAAAAGAATTTTGAACCGGTTTACTTGAGGAACATACCAAATCTGGTCAAAGCTCGTGGGCCGGGTTTGGGGTGTTTCAGTGAAAGTAAACATCTTACTCCATCACCAATAGTAAACAAAGTAACAACACGAGAATTCTGCAAGGAACGCCTCACTAAAAGGGCATAAATGTCAATAATAGCAAACGATAAGCTCCACAAACTCTGCAAGCCAGTTGCAGCAACAAGGTAGCTGATGTAACAAATAAAAAAGTTCCATGTTATGGGAGAATCACGATAACATCCAATGCAGAATACAAAAAAAAAACTAGTTGTTTCACTTTGATAATCATATGTGAGAGTCCAGATGTTACGGCTCCTTTCAAAGCAAAATTGAGGTCTAAACAAAACTACATCTCCACGAAGAGCTACGAGGATGAAAACTTCTTTCACGCCCCTTTTTACTATCATCAACATGCTGAGATAATGGAGAACTTAGTTTGATGAAAGACATCCTTCTTTGGCATTTGCCATTTTCTAAGCACCCTATCTATCGGAAAGATTCACCAGGGAGCCCTAAATTGTTCAACTTTGATGTGTTGTTAAAAGTGGGTTTTTAACATTTCATGCCGTAAGATTAACCTTCACTTCACTAAATAAACTAGTTATTTACACTTTGAGTAAATGCACTTGAACTAATATTTAAATTGACAAATCAATATAGATGCCATCAAAGATAAGCCACAATGCTTAGATAGAACAAGGAGCAATGCACTTAGCAACCTATATTACTCGGACTCGAATGTGAGTATTCGACATGGATATGCTTAGATTTTTCTAAGTTTTTTCCATAGATTTGAGAATAATGTCATATCTACACATTCATGTCCTAGACAAGTGTACAAGAGTCCGAACCCCATAGCATGTGTAGCAACCAATCAAGCACCCTTCCTACATTCAATACTAGAAATTCTAAAATCATGTTCCACAAGAAACACAAACAAGGTTCTGACAGTCAACTTATAGCTACATTTCCAGAGTTAGAGCTTGTAAATAAAATAAAATAGAAAGATGATATGAAAAGAATCAAATATTGATCCTCAATTTCTCATCATCAATTGCAAATCCAAACCTAACTTCAAGCAGAACAAAGAAACCATTTTGTACTCGAATCAAAAAGCATTTACCAGAAGGCAGTAACTGAAGGGAAATCACTAATGGTAGCCATAACACAAAGTCCCACAACTGCAAAAGCAAACTGACATATCCGCAACACAAGCCGACCTAGCGTACCAGGCATTCCCTGAACATCCTTCATCCTCACTCTCGGCACCTCGTTGTTGTTGCCTCCGCCGCCGCCGTCGGTGGTCGGCGAATCTTCCACTGGATGAACCGAGGTATGGCTCACATTCATCTCTTTCCACTAAAATCCTCTTCAATTCATGCTCACAAACTCCCAAAAATTTATAAGATAAACCAAAATTCTCTTCCTATTTCCACCACAATCAAATGGAATTATACCCAAGATTACTATCACCTCAACCAACAGCTTTCTAGTTTGTTTGTGGATTTTTTTATAGAATTAATGAATCTTTCATGTTGATTTTATATTTCATAAAGATTAATCTTTTCCAGATTTATTGTTACATCTTTTAACATCATCTTCAAACTTTGAATATGTATTCTATTCTTAAAAGGTGCTTCACCTAACCTTTGTTGATCTTCATATGGACTTTCATGGCATTGACAATGAACCTTTGTTAAGCTTAAATGTGACATTTTTAATATTCAAAGGTCTTATGTAAGACTTGATTCATCTTTGGGTATTCGATTTTGACATTTCTTTTAATTCGGTATTTGTATTTAATAAATGAATTATAGATTTTGTACTCAAATGTAATAGTGTTAGTTTTTCATTATTTAATTTTAGATTTTAGAGTTAATTAGATAGAAATCATAATTAACTAATAATATTGTAAACTAACTTTTATTGAATCAATACTAAAGCTCAAAAAGAAAAAAAATCACGAAAATTCAAACTTAATAATATTAACAATTAACTTTCATCAAATCAATACTTAAGTTTGAATTGAGCATTCAAAATTTGACATATTTACCTTTAATTATCAAAATATATAACTTTTACTAAATATAATACTACATTAGATAAAAAAATACAAGTACTGCATTAGAAAAATGTCAACTCGAGTATCGAAAGTTTATTTAAAATTAAAGTCCAATTACTAACACATATTAAAGTTTAACAAAAATTAAGTGTTATTAAAAAGATAAAATCTAATCGATGACATATATTCAAATTTAACATAAATCAATTAAAAGGATTATTATCCACTGGTTTTTAACTTTTTGAAATTAAAATCAGACAAATATAGAGATTAAATATGAAAATATTGAATAATACAGGGATTAAAGGTTGAAGTAGACCAAAACTAGTATGGCAATAAAAGGGAAAATTTTAAAAATAATAAAGTCTACTGTTTAATATATTTTCTTTTTCTTTTACTCGTTTGTGTTTGTTGAGTAGCAGACTGGTCAACTTTTTGAGTTTTGGTTTGGGTATGTACTCGCGAATTTCGTAAAGAAAAGTGTCTGTTTGGTAAACGGTTTAACAGGAACCTCCAGTTCTTGGTTTTGCTAACCTAATGGAAAACGATTGCTATAGGGAAATGTATTTAAATAAACAAATAAATAATTTACCTTAGCGATAAATCCGTTAGTAAATTTATAATTTAGTTTTATACTATTATTTTTAAAAATTTATATCTCTATTTTTTAAATTTTAAAATTTAAATTCAATTATTAATATATATATATTAAATTAGTTGATGTAACATTTTGAAATAAAAATAATACTCACTTGGTAACAATGTTACTAAAAAACCTAACATTGTACTAAACCCGAATTTTAAAATATAATTTTAACAGTATTAATAATTAGACTTGAACTTTAAAGTCCGAAAAGTAAAATAAATAAATAAATTTCTAAAAATAATAGTAACTAATTAATTTTACATAAAACAATTTAATAAATAATTCATTTTACATGAAGTCAAATGTAGTTTTTAATAAAAATAAGTCAAATATATTAATTTTGCATAACTTATAAGGAATTTAAGATTTAATATCTTTATTTTAATTTAACGTAATTTTTATAATGTTATTAGTAGGAGCAAATTGATATTATTATTAATTATTGCCGTTAAAATAATGGGATGAACTTTTTGTTCATAATGTTATTACGATAAAAATAGTTAAATTATTTTCTCATAATAAAAATTCATGACAACATCAACCGTTAACATTATTATTAATTTTTAAACTCATTAATATTACATTAGCAAAAAAAATATATTATGTGAAACTAAATTAAGGTAATAAATCTAAAAAAAATTATATAATAAAAAAACTAAAACCATAATTAAAAAATATTTTTATTGTGATAGAGTGAAATGCTGAATTGTTTGACAGGAAAGTGACGTGTCCTTAACTTAAATCAAAATTACAAGCACTTAATTCGATGTTTATTACCAGGGGGATTTTAGAAAAAAAAATTAGGTACAAAATGAAATTTTAATTTTTAATAAAAATTAAATTAAATTTTATTAATTTTATTAATTTAAAATTTTAAAAAATTTTAAAAAACATGAATATTAATTTTTCATTTTAGGGTATCCATCCTGCCATCCCTAGATTCATCCCACAACATAATACATAAATGTATGTACTCTATAAATGAATTGTTCATTCTATAAAATGCATTCATTTGTTCATGGACTGGACAGCATATACGGCCCAGATTAGCATTGGATTGGATCTGTACAACGAATTGATTTAAATATTATTTAAATAATTAGGTTTAATTTCAGTTCTAGTCCTTTTACTATGTTAAAATTTGAAATTTAACTCTTATTCCTTAATTTGACATAATTTATTTATTTTTACTTTTATAATATCATCAATAGGTTAAAACTGATAATATTGTTATTAGTAACATAGTTAACTTGCATTGTTAATAGTGTTAATCTATACTATACTTAAAATCACTTACTGAGTTAGTATCACGAGCTAATCGAAATTGAGTAAATCATATTTTTTTAACTAAGTGATAAGATTTGAATCTACAAACCATAATTTTTAAACATTCAACATTATCATTTCAATTCAAACTTCATTTGTTTCTTACATAAACTTTTAACAAGTATTTTTTATAAATATTTTTTTACCCACATCGTAGGTATTCCATAATCTAATATATATTTAGGGACAAAGCCATAAACTTATTTTAGACGGACCAAAGTTAAACTAAATGCTTAATGGGTCAAAGTATAATTTTATTATTGTGTATATTTATTATTTTAGAAAATTTAAAGTGATTAAACTAGAATTTTATTACTTTAGTGGGCCAAACTACAATCTTATCATTTGATTAACTTAAAAATATAAAGGTACTAAAGTGATATTTTTACCACCCCTATATATTAATAAAAATACACGCTACCATTTTAATGAAATTAGCATGATGTGAATTTACTAATAACATACACGAATTATGTCAAATCAAAGTAGAGTGCTTATATTGAAATTTTAATATAATAAAGGGAATAAAATCAAATTTATATTAATAAATCAAAATCCTGAAGTAAGTTGGGCATCCAAAATAAAAATAATCAAGCGTGGGTATCACATGCATATTGCATTAAATATTAAATCAACCTACTGATAGCAACGGGGTTGGTGGGTCGGATTTTTGCCCACCTCAGCCCGACCCAATCCTAAGCTTAAAAAAATTTAACCCACCCCAAACCTGAACCTAAAAATTAATTGTATATCCAACCCCAATCTGACCCGACCTGAATTCAAACTTTTTTTATTTGAAATTGAGATTAATTAAATTTAAAAAATTTTATATAAAAAAAAAAACCATGGTTGAGAGTTGGTAGAGGGGAAAGAAAATTGGAATGATGGAAAATTAAGTGAGTAGAAAACTAGAAGGATGCATGGGCGAATCTAGGAAGGTTGGCGGGGCCCCGGTCCTCTTAAAATAAAAAATTTTTCATTTTAGTCATTTAAATTTTTTTAAAATTTTAAATTAGTAAAAATAAAATTGCACATTGACCCCCTAAAATGATAAAATTTTGATTAAATCCTTTTAAAATTACAATTTAATTTCGGCCTCCTAAAAAAAATTCTAGCTTCACCCTTGGAAGAATGGAAAATATAATTTTTCTTTCGATAGGTATGCTTACTAGAAGAGATGAATAAATAAAATAAATTGCAATTTTATTTCCATCGAAAAAAGTAAAACATTTGAAAAATGTATAATTTTGAACTAAGATAACATCTACCTCATTTTTCTCTCCTCTCACTTTTCAAATTGGAAATATTGGTTTTTATGCATTAGGATTGAAAGTAGTCATCATTTCTATTTTCTTTCCTCTCACTGTCTTACCAATCAAGTACACTCAAAAATTATCTTCCTTCCACTTTTTCACTCCCTCTCTTCCCATCATTTCATTAGATGTGCTCATGGGTCGGGCTGGGCTGAATCTAAATATAATATTAAAATACTTTATACTTGCCCAAGTTCGGACTGATTCAAAATATAAGCTTAAAATTTTGCCCAAGCTCGCCCATATTATTTTCAAAATTTTTTATATTTTTTAATTTATTGGAAATTTTATATAATAATTTTAACATTATTTTAATGTTTACATCAGAGTAGTATTATATTTTTAGTATAAGATTTTTTGATGTGTTATAAATTACATAATATATAAAAATAACATAATATAAAGTATTATAAACTTAAAAACGGGTCAAGCTAAAGCCTTGAATGTTTAAGTCTGAGCCCACCCCATGTTTTAAACGAGCCTACTTTTTTTTGCCCAAACTCATTTCCCGAGCCTAATATTTTTACCCAAACCTTCCCAAATTTTGGAGACCTTTGGACCTAGTTTAAACCCAACTAAACATAGCTTAAAGATGATAAAATAATGTTAGTAGTAATAAAATTTAAGAATTTTTAACCTAATCAATATTAAAAAAATATAATAATAAATTCGTAAATATATAAATTTATGCTAAATTTGAACTCCACTCAACCATTTTCTAAAACTAATGTGATGAGATGTACCCAGAATTCAATATCAAGAAAAACCACCTGACCCTATCAGATATGATCGGATCGGTTCGAAACCCGTGAGTTTTGGGCTTTTTTCCATCCCTAAATCAGCCTGAAAAAGAATAGATTCATACATGACCGTCCATGAGATAACCTATTTGCCGAGCGAGCTACGCTAAAATCACGTGACTTTGACAGCACTCGGAACATCATTGGCGGATCAGAGTCCACGTGAAATGAGTTGACCACTTTTAGCTTCATCCGACGGCAAACTTTTTTTGACGAATTCTTAAAAATGATACGCTTAGTGTGGTTGCAGCAACAATACGTCAACTTGAAACACATAGTCGAGTGAGTGAGACCTTTTACTTTACATTATTTTCGTGGGACCCACAATTTTAGGGTAAATTGTATTCAAGATCACTAAACTATTAGTAATTTTACGTTTTGGCCACTAATCTTCAAAAAGTTACAAAATTGTTACTAAATTATTCAAAAGTTTTCATTTAAATCAATGGGCTGTTAAAATTATTGTTGTATAGCCTTTTTTGTTTGCACCGCCTGCACTAATCAAAAGCTCTTATTCTCCTTCTCTTCTACAATTAAATTTTTTTCGCAAAACAACTTTGAATGTTATGAATTTGCGATTCAAAATTCAAATAGCTTTCTTCTCCAATCTTCGAAACTAATGGTTAAATCGATTTGGATCTAATGTATGTTTTTCTTCTCGTTGATGGATACTAATCCATTGTACTAATCATCGAATCGTTGCTTAAAGCTTACTAGCTGAACTTTTTTTAAAGTTAATATCTCAATGACTTAAATAAAAACTTATGAATAATTCACTGACTTAAATAAAAACTTTTAAATAGTTTAATGATCATTTTGTAATTTTTTAAAGTTAAGTGACCAAAATGTAAATTTAGTAACTTTGAGTATAGTTTATCCTTTTTCTTTATAATTAAAAGTGTTATTATCCATTTTACAATTTGAATCTAATATTGTTAGGCAGAGATGAAATTGAAGATTCTTTGTTGACTTAAATGATTTTTTTTGAATATTTTAGTAACTATTTTGTAACTTTTTGAAATCAAATAACTAAACTGTAAACTTACTAATAGTTTAATAACTTTGATTATAAATTATCCTTTTCTTTATTACTAGAAGTGTTGCTATCCGTTTTACTATTTGAATCCAATCTTGTTTGACATAAATGATATTTAGGATAACTTTAAACTATACTGAGAAAAACAATTTCAATTTTGGTTTAATTATTACTTAATTTTTTAAATTAGATTTTCAATTCATATTTTTTAAAAAAAAAATGTAGACTATTGTAACCCAAATTTTATTTTATTTATATACTTAAATTATTGAAAGTATCTTTAAAGTACTATATTTTTTTTATAAAAAAATCGATAAATTGAGGGTTGTAGAATTTAGTTCAAATATAAAGCTAGTTTAGCATAACTTTTGAAAAGGGTTTTCAAACCGTTTGGTTAAAAAATTATATTTAGGATTATTTTCAAAACAATACTTTTGAAGAGATAAAATGTTCATTTTAAACATAATATTGTAAAATAAAAAATATATATTAAATGATATTCAAAAGTTTTAATATTATACTAATTCAATATAATATAAAAAAATTATTATACTCATTATTAATACTTTAATATGAAATATAAGTTTTAAATATTTTTAAATAATTAATACAAATTATTTGTAAAGTTTAATTTTAATATATAAACTATATTTAGATATTGTACTATTAAAAAGAATCAAATAAAACAAATTTCAACAGAGTTAACATTTATTGTTTAAAAAATGTCATTTACAATTTTATAGAGTTATATTTCGAAAGCTTTTCATGATTCTACAGATGAAATATTTAATTTGGAGTTGAACTATAAATGAATAAAAAATTCATGTCTTTTTTTTTTAAATGTTAATTTTGTTCCAAACTGGCGTTATGTGATTCATTCTAATATTACATGGATTAAATTGACCCATGTAATATTACAAATACTAATATGATCCAGTTTCTATAATAGAGGGACTTCTTAAATACTTTTATCAAATAATAATATGGTTAAAATATGATGCTAGTCCCTGTACTTCTATAGAATTTAAGATTTAACCTTTGTACTTTAGAAGTTAAAATTCAATCATCCTACTTTTTCAATTTAAAAATCTCAATTCAACATTATTGTCGTCAATAGTTTCGATTAAAAATTTTCAAATTAACATGTTTATTTTCCATTAATCATATGCCACGTCACATAATGGTAGCCTAAACAACATGTCAATTTGACAAACTTTTTACGAAAAATGCTTAGCTAGTTTTGTAAAACTATCTAATAATTGGATTTGAGTGCAATCGATTGTAATTACATAATGATAGCATGTTTGGATAACCATTGTAATTGGTGGGTCTCATTGAATAGGATGTAACTAGGAGACCCAGATTACACCTTCCAATTCTTAAGGTGAATGTGAGAATTAGAATAATTACATAGGTAATTACACCAAATCCAATTTTAAAAAATTATTTTTATACCAGTTATAAAAATTATATTATAAACATGAACACTTATGAGTGTTTGAAATGATTATAACAAAAAATTATTATATTATAAATTCTAAAAATAATATTATAAAAATAAATTGTGTGAACAAATTTTATATTATTTAAACCCTAAAACTTTTCTAAAGTAACAGCCAAAAAGTTTATGATAAAAAAATAATGTACATGTTATAAAAGTGTTATAATATGTTTATTTATAAAAAAAATTATGACCAAGAAGTCAGGGGTGAAGCCAAAAAAATTTTTAGGGGGCCGAAATTAAATTGTAATTTTTATGATAATAAAAATGCAATTTTTAAAGAATTAAATCAAAATTTTATTATTTTAAGGGGCAAAGTGCAAATTTACCTTTATTAATTTAAATTTTTAAAAATTTTAAAGAGGCTAAATGAGAAATTTTTCATTTTAAGGGGACTAGGGCCCCTGCCCGCTCCCTAGATTTGCCCCTGCAAGAAGTATAAATATAACTTATTTATGTGTCTATGCCATATATTATAAAAATAGTATACTTGTTTATAAAATATTATTGTTTTTTTTTATCATAACTTGTTTATAATTTTTTTTTATAAAGTTATGGAAAAAATTATATTATCTATAAGAAGTGTTATGAAGTTATTGGACAATTTATAATTTTTTTTTATAAATGTTGTATATTATAAATTTTATATTATTTTTACTTAAGTGTTACAAAAATGATATAACCTAGCATAAGTTTTTCTTCAAATTAAGTTTATATAAGTTTTTAGCTACAAACTATTTGGACTGTGAATCCAAATATTATCAGGTCGATGCTAATTATGTAAATATAAAATATTTTTTGCACCATATTGTGGGGTATAATATAATTTGAGAAAATGGTGTCAATCACAAGTATCATACACATCTTGCAAACTCTTTAATTTGTGACATTTAACGCTTTGAAATGTGGTTGAGAAGATCTTTGTTGTTATAAAAAAAACCATATTAAGAACTTCACCTTAGTATAGCATAAAAAACAAAATTGGATCATATTAACATGTTACTTATTTCATAACTTTATTCATAAGTGGAATTAAGATAATTCTTACTTTGAAGAGTACATGGAATAATGAGATATTGATAATTTTAATGATGCAAATTCAAAGATGAATTCGATCAAAGATCAACGGATAATGATAATGAGCATATGTTAAATATTAAAGAGAGAATAACCCAACAAGTATGCACTAGAATAATTTGGTAAAGTTGCAAATGATTTTTATTTTTCTTATTATTTTTATTAGTAATCAAATTATTAACTAATTTTTCAGACTAATGTAATACACGTGATGATTTGATTTTAATTTTTTGCTACTTTTTTAGAAATTATTTTTTAAAGTAATTAATATTTTAATAATAAATTACAATGTAATTATACCCTGTCAACAAAATATGTCTAGAGAATTACAATTATCTTGTAATTACCCGTTTTAATCAATTACTCAGTGATATTCAAACAAATCCTTGAAATGTTAATGATTGGACTAAAATATAAAGCACTTAATTTTTAATTTTTTTAAATACATAGATTAAATGTTAAAATTTATAAAACTACAACCACTAAAAAAGAGAGTATATTTTAATCTAATAATATTTTAAAACTTTTAATTTAAATTCGAATTAAACAGAGCCAAATGAGCCATCCTATCTGGGGGACAGATCCACTGTTCAGCACTATATATGTATGTATGTATGCATCTGTGTGTACATCCATCCATGATGATTTGAACCCTTCCCCTTCTTCTTGGCCATAACCATAGACATAAAACTAAAAGTAGTTTTCTGAGAATCGAAGTACTTCATTTTTGTACTTCTTTATTTTCTTTTCACTTGCAAAACGTTTTTTTAGCTTATTTTTCTCTTCCTTCCTTAGCTACCACTATAATATAACAGCAAAACAGATTGTTTTTTTTTTTTATTATTTTAAGATTATTATTATTTTTCTCTTCTTTACTC
Organism: Gossypium australe; assembly: GCA_005393395.2. Lineage (NCBI taxonomy): Eukaryota > Viridiplantae > Streptophyta > Magnoliopsida > Malvales > Malvaceae > Gossypium > Gossypium australe. The sequence goes on from CM016615.1 coordinate 105,775,500, forward strand.
TTGAATCTCCCGTTTTTTCCCTTATTTTTCGATATTTCCTAGATTCACTGGTATTTTTTAGGGTTTACAGATCTAATCTGCTACTCTGCTTACTATTTTTCTCTTCTTAGCCATGTTTTGGAAGCTCCCATCTCTATCCGCCTCTTGTCCGGTGAGTAATTTTATTTTAATTAGTTAATTATTAAGATCTTTTATTAGTGTAAGTTTTATTAGTTGAGAATTAACTTGTTAACTTTTGGTTAGATTTTTTTTTTCTTTGTAGGTTTGAATCAGTGCTTTTCTTTTAGCTCAGTTATGTTGAAATTTACTTCTTTTTATACTTAATTTACTTTTGGATTCATTGATGCCGTAGCAGAGTAGCTTCACTGACTTAGATTTGTCCGCTTCTTTGGAAATTTTCATTGCTCGATTCGATGATTTTCAATTTTTTTTTTAGAAATCTTTAATCTAGTTTATATGGTAATGGCTGGAGTTCCTTTTATTTGAAGATGCAATATAATTGCTATTGAATCAAATTGGTGAAAATATATTAAGCTAATTATAGTTTTCTGGATTTGCTTTCTAATTGATGTTCATTCTCCATTTCCACTCATTTTCTTAAGAATATTGTTGAGTGACTCATTTTAATTTTTTGTTTACTATAACTATGATTAGTTTCGTTGACTGCGATTTTCTTTTATAGGTGGAGTCGATATTAGACAAGGAGAACTTTACTTTGGAAGAGCTTCTGGATGAGGAAGAAATAATCCAAGAGTGCAAAGCTTTAAATAGTCGACTCATCAATTTGTAAATTTTTCCACTATCACATTGCTCTTTTCCATTTTTTTGCTATTATTAATTTTTTTCTTTCTAATTAGTTTTCTTAGTATATCGCAATTGGTTGGATGCTATGACTTAAACTTCCAAGTGTTTGTATAATCTAGTAGAGAGCTAGTTCTTCATGTACTTGACTTTTTATGTGCAGTCTACGAGATAGAGCCCAGGTTGAGCAGTTACTACGATATGTTGTTGAAGAGCCTCCAGAGGATGCTGATAGCAAACGGGCGTTCAAGTATGTAATTTTCATTAAACCAGGAATAAGGAACTAGTCTTCTTTGTGTTTCCTTGTATTGTAAATTTTCTGATGCTATTTATTCTTTTTTGTGTAGGTTCCCGTTCATTGCCTGTGAGGTTTTTACATGTGAGATTGACGTTATTATGAATACTTTAGCTGAGGATGAAGAGGTATGGCCTTCATTTGCATTCTTGAATATGCATCTTTAGCTATGGACATTGCTATGGTTTTGTTTCATATGATTTTCTCTTTTTGGCAGTTGATGAACTTACTTTTCTCTTTCTTGCAACCAAACCGTCCTCATAGTGCCTTGCTAGCTGGTTATTTCAGTAAGGTGTGTTTGTTCATGTTCAGTTTAATTTCTGTGGCTTTTCATGCCATGCTTTCTTCAACTACTTCTGTGGTTTTTATTACCACTTGATGAGTTTCATTTGCTTTGTATTTTAGGTTTTTATATGCCTTATGCTACGAAAGTCTGTTCAACTTATGAATTACATTCAAGTAAGTAAAGTTTTTGTGTTTTTTGTCACATTCTTAGACCACTTGCAATTGTTGATACTTTTGTTCTATGTTATTTGAATACGGATAGTACATTCAATAACCTACAAATCTTGATAACTAATGAATTGAAACTCTGTACAGAATGTGCACTGACAATTTGAACTTTACCTTGTTCCCCTGTTGAAATTTAAATTAATTTTATATGGACATGCATGATGCACCTATGTGATTGATTACCTATAAGCTTAGTTAAACATACTGAATTAGTGGTGTAAACAATCATGTTAGCTATTAATCCTTTCCTTCTGGCAAGTTTGTTCTCTGGGTTTAGCTTATAAGGATGATTTAGGCCCACTGACTTGCCTGACAAAATGGGCTTGTTTGTGGTTTATGATCTTGAACTACAAAAGATAGCATGGTTTTATTTGTTTATGTGAATTTACTGAGACAGATTACTAACAGGTACATCAAGATGTATTCCACCAACTGGTTGATTTAATAGGAATCACATCCATCATGGAGGTACCCACCATTTCTTTGTTGGTTTATTACAATATTGGGTTTTATATGGCTTGGCATTTATATGTTTTGGTTGAATATTGAAATGAGGCACACCTTTTCACAGGTATTGATTCGGTTAGTAGGTGCTGATGATCATGTATATCCGAATTGTTTGGATGTAATGCAATGGTTAGCTAATAGCAATTTGTTGGAAATGATTGTGGATAAATTGAGTTCATCGGTAAGTGAGAATTTTCTATTCTATCATTTTCATGGCATACTATACTTTGTAATGAATCTCACAACCTGTTTTTGCAATTACCAGTGTCCTCCTGAAGTTCACGCTAATGCAGCTGAAACATTATGTGCAATAACACGGAATGTCCCATCTGCTTTAGCTACTAAACTCTCTAGTCCAAGGTCTGTGAGATCTTATTCTTTCTTATGTCAGCCTTACTTGCATCACCATCTCAATTCTCTGTCGTGAATATTTCTGTGATTTTGACCTGTGATTTTGAGTATGTTCATATACAGCTTTGTCGCAAGGATATTTGGTCATGCACTGGAAGATTCACACTCAAAATCTGGCCTTGTACACTCGCTTTCAGTTTGTATCTCATTGTTGGATCCAAAAAGATCAGCAATTGCTTCTCCCTTGATGTATTCTTTCCGAAATCAACAGATGTATGAGCCTCCAATCCCCATAAATCCGGAGACTATTAATGCAATGCTGCCTAAGCTTGGTGAGTGGATATGTTTCTCTGAAAGTTCTATGTAATAGTTTTTACATATAGTTGCATGTAATGCGTTGGCTTTCACTTTTAGCTATGGTGTTCACAACCGCTTGTTTTGTAGGTGACCTACTTATGCTTTTGAATGTCTTATCTGATGAAAAAATTTTGCCTACAACCTATGGAGAATTGAGGCCGCCTCTTGGGAAGCACCGTCTGAAGGTTCATGTTATATTCTCATCTTAAAGTTTATATGTCATCCAATATGGGATATAACTTGCACATGTTTGGGTTGTTTTGGTGTTTGTGCACAATGTAATGCAAACTTTTTTCATTTAAACTTTTTATGTTATGTCTGCATTAATTTGTTAATTTTTTCAGATTGTTGAGTTCATTGCTGTGCTGTTTAGAACTGGAAATGAAGCTGCGGAGAAGGAATTGATCAGCTCAGGAACTATCCAACAAGTTATTGATCTTTTCTTTGAGTAAGCTCTTGGTTAAAATTTGTCATATTCGCTAACATGAGAACTACTTGTTGGAAGTTTGAATCTAGAAGAAGGCACTTGGTTTCTTGAGAAAAGTGTTTTCTGCTATCAGGTTAATATTTATTGTCTCTCAAATTATATGCAGGTATCCATACAATAATGCGCTACATCATCATGTGGAAAGTATAATATTATCTTGTCTGGAAAGCAAGAATGATGCAATAGTCGACCATCTTCTTCAAGAATGTGATTTGATCAGGAAATTGATCCAAACTGACAAACATCCATTTCTTTCTGGTGATAATAATCAGGTAGATGTTAATCATATTGTTGTTTGTCCAGTTTGGTAATGGGTATTATTAAAAATATAATTGAAAATGGTTATAATGCTACTGGATCATGCAGCCAACTTACCTTTTCTGTTTGAGCAGCCAACTTTACCTGCTGCTGGAAAACATGCACCACGAGCGGGGAACATCGGTCACATTACACGTATCTCAAATAAACTTGTACAGTTAGGAGGCAGTAATAGCTGCATTCAGACACGTCTACAGGTGGGGAATTGGCTGCTTGTTAATGTTGTATGAATGCTTCTGTAAGGATCTTACAGGTTATAGGTGCATTTTTTATTTTAAGTCAGCAAGTTTTGTTTTAATTAAGATCAGGTTATGAATGTTTCAGTAGCATGGTAAATCTGTATTAAGTTCTTCACAGTTAGTGTTAGTTGCTTGGTTATTTTTCATGTTTATCGTGCCTTTCACTTGGCTAGAATTGCATGGTCTGATCTTACATCGGTTTAGGGAACTTTACCAGGATTCCTTATATTTCCTTTTGCCTTACACAAGTTCTTATATTCTTTATAGGGAAATAGCGAATGGAATGAGTGGCAAGCTAATGTTCTGCAAGAACGCAATGCAGTTGAAAATGTTTATCGATGGGCGTGTGGGTATGCTTCTGCTTCACTTCTGATATGTGGTGCAGTTAGATTAATATCTTATGTAATTGGGCATCAATTATCACTTGATCTGTCTGTGCTTGATATGTTTTTTTGTAAGGGTGTGCTAGCACTCGTGGATTTATTGTATCATGGAAGATTTATAACTTATAAATGGCATATAAACTGTGACTTTTTATTGGGCTCTTTTATTTTATTTACAGCTTTCTTCTGTCATATGATGCCTATAATTGTACAGTTTCTAATTGCACAACTCCAATTTTTGAAATCATCTTGTTATAGCACATTATTTCTGTTTGCTGCAACCACAGTTGCAAGAGCTAACAGAAGATTCATTTAAAGAATCACATGTATTTTTCCTTCTCATGTGCAGACGCCCAACAGCATTGCAAGACAGAATAAGCGATGAAGATGATCTTCGTGATAGAGATTATGATGTTGCGATTTTGGCAAATACCCTAAGCCAGGCTTTTGGGTACAAATGGAATGATGATAATAAAGAAGTATGTAGCGTGACTTATTCATGAAACTACACTGCACTCTGCATGTTTGCTATACTTATTTTTTTTTTATTAACTACTTTCAGGACAATGGTACCCTTGATCGAGATGATGAGGTGAGTGACTATGATTTCTTTTAATTAATTGAATTCTTTTTTGCGATTTTTGTTAAGGAAATAGGTTCTTTTCCCCCATTTTCTTCGAACTCTTCATTTTTATTGAAGTTCTCATGTACAACACATGGATATGGCGATACGACTTTCAAAGATCCTCCAAATACATAGGAAAACAAGGAAAAATCCAACCATACCCATGTTGGATGCATACCCATATCCGACACTCAACACTCATGTCTGAGTAACATAACTTTTCCTAGACATTGATGGTAACATAACCTTGGCCTATGTGTTAAAATGGAGGAACCAAACAAATAGACTTCTTGTCCCTATTTTTCTAATGTCAAACTTTATAGTAGATATATGTTTCCCGTTTGCAGGATGTATACTTTGATGATGAATCTGCTGAGGTCGTTGTATCATCCTTGAGGCTCGGTGATGACCAAGGAAGGTAAGTTTCTTGTTGTTACTCATGGTGATGGAGTAATTGGCTGATGAGGTTCATGATGGACGCTTGGGATGGGTGAATGTGTTTCAAAAAGTTTATATTTTTTTGTTAAGAGTAGCCATAACCCTATAGTTTTCTAATGCAGCAGCCTGTTCATGAATTCAGACTGGTTTGCATTCCAAGATGACAGAACCGGTAATGCACCTGCGGCCACATCTCAGACAGAGGTGATGGATGAGGTTAACTTGAATGTTACTACTAATGGTGGTAACAGTGGTAGTGATGATGAGGTGGTACTTGGAGGGGAGAACGAGTTGAATGAAAGCAAACAGTCCGTGACTGGCACATCTACTTCCTATGCTATGAATGGATTTGACAATTCCATGACCGGTGGAGACCTGAATTCACAAGGGGAGAAATCAAATGCTTCATATGATATGAGATTCTTTGGGTTTGACGCAAGCGAAAACGAAGACTTATTTGGAGATGGGCCTTTGCCCGAGTGGGTGGGGTGGGGAGAATCATCAGATTTGAAACTAGGTGGTTCAAGCAAAAACCCATTTCTAGACGATGACAGCTCAGATGTCAATCAACTGAGTCATATCGAGACGGTGGTCACTGATGTCGTTCCCCTGTCGAATGGAGACCCCATACTTCCAAATGTTTCCCTAGACTCCATGGATCTGAGTGACGGATCAGTGAGCAGTGATACAAGTCAGAAATCTCCACCAGCAGTTCCCTCTTTGTTCGAAGAGGATGTTGAATTCGTAGGGGTGGAATTGGAAGGTACAGAGAAGGCAATGGAACAAGCTTTAAAAGAAGGAATAGTTGGGGAAGCTGGACCGTTAAAGAGGAACATTATTCCAAAGGTACCACAGAAGGAGAATTCGGATGACGGTGGGGCTGGAATGAAGGAGTTCAATGATGCAAACTATTGGAAGGTCGATCAAGAGGTCGCCGTTTCGGAGTAATGGTGGTTGAGTCGGAAGTAAGATCGACATCACAGTTTTGTTCGATCTGAGGGCTGAAGCAGCAAAACTCACATGTATATTATAATTTTTTTTCTTTCCACTGTTATTTACTGTTTTATGTTTCTTTAATTGTTAGCGTTAACTCCTCTTTATTGTTGTTTTAATGTTTTCATTATTTGAAGGTATTTGGTTCTTCTCGTTGCCCTGATTTAAGGTAAGGGCTTCTCAATATTATATGTTAGTCTTTATGGAATTTTAATGCAATCATATTTGGTTGTATTTTCAATCTTTATATTAAATTGGTGATAATAATAATCTCTTATATATGCAACTGACTTGGGCCTCGAAATTGAAGCCAATATTATTACAATTTTGTGACTTGAATTGTGGTTACATTAGGCATATCAGCTGAAGATTTGATACTAAATCTTTTTCCATTTTACTGGTGAATAAGTTGAGTAATTACTAATTAGGTAAAGTAGCCTTTGGTGGGGTGGGTTGGTTTGGTTATTCTTGGGGGCTATTTCAATTAACTGGATTGAGGGGCCATGGGATTAGTGGGTATTTGTAATTGGTTAAATTTGATAATGGTTTATTATAGTTTAGAATAAAATCCAGCATTTTGTCCTTGAACTTAACCATTTTTTCTATTTTAGCTTTTAATTTTGTTTTATGCTAGTCTTGAAATACTAAACTTTTATTAATTTGGACTTTAAATTTAAATTTTGTTAAAGATATCATAATTGTTGTTGATTATCTAGAAATTTTATATAAAATGTAATAATTAGATTTTACAATTATAATTTTTTTAAAACAAAAACTCCGGTGATGTGAAAAAATCTCAATCTCATAGTACCACATCATTATATTTTAATAGAATCTAAGTTTAGGGGTCAAAGTTGAGTTCTAGAATTGATGTGCATCAAAAGAACTTTAAAGACTAAGGTGAAAAAAGTTACCAAATTTAGAGATTAAATGTTACTTATCCCTTATATTTTTTAGGTAAAGAAGAGATTTAATTAGGTAATTAGACCATTGAATTAGATATAGATAAAATTATTATTACAATATAGACCTCTCATTTGAAATTATCGATTTAACCTACTTAAGTAAAATTAAAGTTATCTAACCTAATCAATCCAATTTAACAATTTCGAAATTTAATATATTGTTAATTTTAAAAAAATTGATTGGTATACACTCCCATCAATGTGACTTGAATATCGAAAGACCACACAATCTATAGTTTGTGAGTGTGTACAAGGTTACAAGGTTGATTTCATTGCATGTTTGAATATAATTTGTTGGTTGGTTGATTGATTGATTGAGAAAAACCCACATTCTATTTTTCTTTTTCATCATATCTCATCATCTTCTATTTTGACTATCCCCATCTCGCCTCGAATATTTTAACAATATTCACATATTTTTTAATATTTAATTTTTTTATTACACTCTAAATAAAACATGTATCACTTTTAAATTTACTCATTAAATCGATTGCAACAAGATTTTAAGTGCGTTACCTGTGCTTAGACATGTTTAATGAAATTGTCCAAACTTCAAAGTATAATCGGCGCAATAAGAACACCAAAATACCATATGCTCCACTGGAATCATATATCGAAATTATAATTGAATTAAAAATTAAAATATACCCAAAAAAGATATGTATATATATGAATATTATATGAGTCTACTAATAAATATTGGGTACAGTGATAAAGTATATTGTATTCGTAAGGAGAGAATTCAGATTCAAATATTAGATATAACATTGTTGAGAGAAGCCACAAATCTTAAAATAATTAGTATTTTTAGATTGTAAAACGGACATGAAAGATTCATTGATCATACCAAAAATATTAAATATACTTTTCGAAACTTATGTTTAACTTTCATTACAAGAAATTATTATTATTGTTTATTATATATATGTGTATATATATATATATATGGTTTATTTATAATTTTATCTTTATTATGATAAAATTTTAGATTTAATTTCCTCACTTTAATTTGACATAATTTGATCCACTTACTTTTATAACGTTATAAGCAAGTCCAAATTAATAACACCATTAGTTGTTTCCATTAAATACTAGTTTGGATTTAACACACATCAATTTTAGAACATATGAATCAAATTGTGAGCATGTGTATTCCTATTGCATGGTTGCACTGAGTTCAGTTCAGTTTGATTGAGTTTTTTTTTTAACCGTCTATGATAATTTGATTCTCTTTTTTTTTTTTTAATATTAATTTTAAGTTTGAAGTGTTTTGGACTTTATTTTGAAAAAATAATTTCTCAAGTAAATAAGAAATAATCAACAACTCTTATTTTTATTATTTTTTGAAAAAAAACAATACTTTTAAGTTATATTCACTATTTTTAAATATATAATATTTATTTTTACACTACAAAAATTAAAAAATAAATTAAATAAAAAATAAAACTCAATTTAGTTTGAGTAAATGTGTTTTTTAACTTGGGAACTAAATACCATCCAAACACTGCAGTTTAGATTGGTTCTTAGTTTCTCGATTCTTTTTGTTTAATCCTGTCACATGAATATTTTGGATTTGACATATTAAAACACTAATTTGAAGAAAATTTAGGAATGTTATTATATATATTATTTTTATGAAACGACTATATATATTTGGTTTACTTTAGGTTTTAGTTCTTTTATTATGATAAAATTTGAAATTTAATCCCTTTTATTTTAATTTGACTTAATTTGGTCATTCTACTTTTATAATATTATTAGTAGGTCTAAATTGATAACAATGTTAGTTACTATTTTTGTAACACGCTATACCCAACCTGGCCTTCGGGTTCGAGTTACAAGGTGTCATATTCGTTGCCGGAACAACTACAATCAATACACAATTCAATTTATAACATAAACATTCCAATATAAGTTGAACAAGTATATAAAATTATTCATATTCTTTTTTGGGTCTTTACGAGCTTACGAAAACTCTAATGCTAACCCGAGGTAAAAAAAAGGACTAAACTGTAATATTTTCAAATTTTCAGGTTGATGTCACGACAACAAGGGGTTTCTTATTGCGACACAACATACTGTCTAGGTCTCATCTCAACGACCCATGCTCGACATCATGTCGTGGCATGGTGGCCTAATCTTGTTGCGATAACATGCACCTAACCTTGCGACATGATATCCTGTTTTTGCAGTTTCCAAACAAAACTTCAATTTGCACTTTTCAAACAAATACATATGCAAAATCAAACCACATTTTTAGCCAAAACAGAGGATCTCTAAGTCTCAAACATAACAAAACACCTTTAACTATGGTGTACCAATACTATATTACCTATAAGTTAACTAATTAGTATAATTCATTCCAAACCTTCAAAACACATACATATTTACCAATGCCATTGTCAATTACAACATTCCATTCCATTTCAAACCATATTTGAATCCATTTACAATTTGTATTCTATTAATCAAGATCATACATTAACCTTCTAAACCAAAAGTGTATATAAACATAGTTTTATACCAAATTTGACTCAACCTAGGTACATGCCATATTGACACAAAAACGAAACATAAACAAACTTTTTTAAGTCAAGGATTGCTTCCGGGATGCTAGATCAACAGCTCGTACAACCGGGAATCTACTATACTTGTGCACGAAGAAAACAAATCGTACGCCGAGCAAATACGCTCAATGATAAATCCATGATTCAAGCCAAAAATGCAATCTTATATATACGCACACATACCATTTAAACCTAATCTCATGCTAATCATGTCAAGTTCTTTCATTTCTATATAGATATGCATTAAACCAATTTTGCACCTACTCATGTCTTAGCTACCATTACTACTTAACTCAATTAAGTTCATTACATGCTTCAATCACCAAATAAGTTCCAAAACAATACCAGTTATGCTATTCAACAATAAAGGTACCATTTCTTTCTTAATATCATACCAACTGATAGCATAACATCAACATTAAATATACATATTCAGATTTAAACATGATTTTTAACTATTTCTAAGCCCGTCGACTCTCTCACTCGCATTCAGCCCCTAGGGCTTGTTTTCAATTCATTACATATATTGTCATGTATTGCATCTCAATTTCATTTACCATTCCTAATATCATTTAATCGATTCATATGTTTATAACCCTATTAACTAGATACGGACTAGAAATGGATATGCGGATCTGTCACCCCAGGTTGCCTAATAAAGATGTTGCTAACATGTACATACTACCACCCCAGGTTGCCCTGCAATGATTATTTTCACAATCCGATTATTCTATAACCTCGGGTTGCCTGAAAACAATGGCTCTATATGTACAATCTGCCACCCCGATTTGCCCAATAATGATGGTTTTCAATCAATAATCTGACCCTATGGTATGCCAACTATATCCAACTCGGTCCGAGTAACTAATAGGGTAATTAAATTTTCGATTCATTATATACATCATTCAATTCATATTTAATCATATCCAAATAATCCATCAAATCATCAAATCATCATATAAAAAACATATTTCAACTCAATTTTACACCAATTATCACATATCAATCAATTCATACAACTTTCTATTCTATTCAATTTAGTCCCTATCTTGATATTCAATCTAAACTGTAGCAATTCAATTCAATAATCCAATAACAACTCACCTCAATAGTATATTATGCAAAATAACATGATCATATGTAATAATTAAATTGGTCTTGAATCACAAAAATACAAACCAAAATTTTGAGCTATTCGTCTACGATTTTCGGTTTTCCTCTCCCTCTCGACGGTTTCGTGTCAACGTTAGTTGAATTAAAGACTAAAAGCTTGAAACCCTAAGAAATGGCCTCCTCCTCTCTTCTTCTTTCCTTGGGCGGTTGGAGAAGATGATATCTCCTCTCTCGTTCCCCTTACATTTCTATTTATACTTGGATTAATTTGCTAATAACTTAATTAACTATATTTTAATTAAATAAATCTTAATTCACTTAAGTTAATGGCCATATAAACATACCGTCCACTACCACTCACTTTAGCATGGTCTAATTGTTGTTTTGGACCTTTGGTTAATTGAAATTAAGTCCCCAAGTCATTTTCTAATTAAAAATCTATAATGATTAGATTTTGCAATTTAATCTTTGGACCCTAATTAACCACTATTTCGGCTAAATTGACTATCCAAATTTCAATTCATCTATATAATAACTTTATAAATATCTTTATTTAATATTTACGAAAATAAGATCCTAAAACCTAAATTTCTGATACCACTAAAAACTGGGTCTTTACAATTTTTAAATATCGATTCATATTTAACAGGAAGTATATTTAAAACACGTGAATCAAATTGTAATTTCATGTATATCTATCGCATGGACAACAAGGATACAAGTATATGATGAGTTAAAATAAATATCATTTTAATAAAATTAAGAACACTATTTGATCAACTTGCTTTAAATGGTAAAATTTTACGGAAGGTTCCTATAATATTTATTTTCAATATATTTAGTCCCTTGACCTTTTGGAATGTGTATTTTTTAGTCTTGAGTCCAATTTCTTCAGTGAATTTTCTTAAATACTTTCACGTAGCTTATCTTTCCTAAACATATGATGATGTGACATATAAACACCGCTATTTTTCTTACAGTTAAAGGAATATTATAAATTTTTGCTTTCTTTTTAACGTGCAAAAAAATTATCCAACTGTACAAAAAATGCAAGGAAATGTTTTCAAAGGTTTTTAATTATTTGACAAAATTAACGAAAAATAATTGACAATAAGACTAAAAATACAGATTTCGAAAATAAATAAAACTATAAACAATGAAATTATAGTAAAAGGATTAAATCCATTAAAACAAATAGTATAAAAACTTTATATAGAACATAACCGTTTTAAATATGCATTCACGTTATATTTAAATTAACATTTAGTGTCCAGGTTAATACGCGATATAAATATTTTGAAAAATAAATATAAAATTTTAAAGTTTGAAAATCAATTTAAAATGTAAGTTATAATTTGTGGATTAACTATTTTAATTTTTATAATAGAGCAGGAAAAATAAAAAGAGAAGTGATAACATGAATTGAAAATATCACGATAAGTCAAAATCTCGAGTTTTTGCGCATTGTACTTTTTCTTATATCGTCCTTCAAAATATACAGACGACAGCGGCAAAAAGCGTCGATTGTACATCATATACAGATGAAATGAATGTCAACCGTTCAGATTGTGGAAAATTTACCAAAGTCAAACCCAAAGTCTTTGGTGTTTCACCTTAAGAACATAAAGAAAAACATTAAAATTGAATTTTTGGGGTCCACCGCACGAATGGACGCCCTTCACGCCACGTCATCATATCTCTGTCGTTTACACTTAAGTACAAGACCTTTTTGGTCCAATAATGGTTTTGGTTCTTCTACTGTACTCAAATTTGTGATTTAGTCTCTTATTTTATAATTTAACATAATTTGATCCTAAAATTTTATAATTGGTTAAATGAATTTTTTTTATTTAAGCTTTTCAGTCCATAAATTGACCCCTTTTTTTTTTTTTTTCTTAATTTCAAGTATGACTATAGTAAAAAAATATTTTTAGTTTGGGTTAACATAAATTTTAAAAATTGAGCTTGAAAATTAGATCCATTAAAATTTGAAGATTTTATACTTTGAAATTATACCACGTAATCAAACTTTTACATTTTTTAACTTCATAGACCAAAATGACTTGATTGAATATAATTATTAAGTTCAGAGATAAAAAATTATATTAACCCATCAATTTTATCCATAATCACGTAGTCAAGGGGTCAACATCTATAATTAAGTTGAAGTTAATGTTTGGAAGTTTGAAATTTTGTCATCAAAATTAATGAAGTGTTATTAATTATTGTGATGAAATAAATATTATTAATTGTACAAAGTGGATGAAAGCTCAAACTAAGTCTCTACAACATTTAAGACATTCTCGGATTCAGTGTTCTATGCTTAATTTTGCCTTCAATCCCCAAAATCGAGTTTGGGGTTATGACTACTACTTTCATCCAGTAATTTGGCTTTTAAAACAGGATAAATGTTCAAATATAATAACTACATAGTAATTTACTTTCTGAATTCAGAAAAATTAATCCATTCAATAAAAATAAACAGGATAAGGTATTTTTTTTCTTCTATTTTTGGGATTTGCATCAAAAATTAAAATCTCCCCTTTATTTTTTTTATAAGATTTTTAGTGTTGGGATTTAAAAAAATTAAAATAGTAATTTTGCTTTGGTCTAGTGTTCACAAAATTCAGTGAATTTTCAAACCTAAAACAGACCAGACCAGCTTGGCCGTCAAACTGTTGGAACACTCAAAAGTCTTTCATGTTTTGTGTGTTTATAATCCCAACATATCTCATTTTAATGTTTCATGAAAGATCCCAATGTTTTTGCTCCTTGAATCTTAATGGTCTTAATTTAATCCGATATTATTAACTCAAATTCAAACTCAAATATTTAAAATGATCTCGATCAAGCATCAGACCCGAAACAACTCGAATCCGAAATAGTTAGAAAAATATAAATAATCTGACCAAATTGTCTTAACTCGTCCAATTAACAAGTTCTAATTAGAACATGCAAAATTATTTACAAGTTTGGTTTTAGACAATTCGAAGCTTACAATAAACTTCTCTAAGATTGACAATGTTTGCTTTAAGACAAGTCAGAGCTACCACTGCACTTTATTATGAAAGCATGCATAAAAACTGAAATTCCTTACAAATGGGAAGTGTTATTGCATCAACCGTAAACTTTAAAACACATTAACATCAATGTTTTTTAGGACACTAACAGACAAGATAATCCCTAAGAGGAGCTTAGCAAATCCCTTTAAATTTTGTTCTATTAAGTTCTTCAATGATCTATGCTTGCTTTTCCCACAACGGTCCCCCGAATCACGCAAATATGCTTAAGGGACCTCTTTTGCTCGGCCCACCTAGCCCGTTTTCGGCTGTTCGAATCCCGGTAAGCCAAGACCTGGAAAACCCATAACCATGAGAACCGAGGTTTAGAAATTCGGGAAATGAAGAAAAATTGTGTGCGATTCACCTTGCAACAGTTTCATTGCCTGAATCCGTCCTTATTGTCAATCTTTTTGCTGTTTTCATAAATGCACTACAATATAGCATGGGAAGATTGTGTAAATATAAACCCAAAGCTAGATCGAAAGAATGAAAAAGATGAATCGGTTTTTTGAATTGATACCTGAATGGTTCTTCTCCAGTTTGTTTGACAGCACCTGTTGCATCTCGATACAACACATGGCCCAACATCTTGGATCTTTCTATTCCAAACATGTTGGCCAATCTCCTGTACAGCTCTTCATAAGAGCCAAGAACTGAGAGGTCAAGAGTTCGTCCGACATCCTCCGAGTCCAAGAATACCTTGCAATGACCAATATCGAGGCCGGTTTCCGTGCTTCTATAATCCTGGTGCCACAAAAATCTAGCAGTAGATGACTTCTCAAGAGAAGATCGAGAACCATCAGAAGTATCTTTTGTTTTTTCGGCACTGCCATCTAACGAACTATTTCCGTTAATAACTTGTGAGACAACTTCACTTGAACAGCTACGAGAGAGCTGCTGCTCAGTAAGTATCGGCTGACCAAAGAGTAAAAACTGGTGTCTTTTTGTGTCGCCAGATTTCTCATTCACATTAGAATTCCCTATTGTTAACAAGCAAGAAAGATTATCAGTACCATTAGGGCGCCTTGCCATCATGATGCCATCGGAAATTCTAGAGTGGGGATCGAACCGCTGGAAACCGGGCAGAAAAAGTCCGGACTGCAGTTTATTATTAAGATGGAGATCGGATAAAGATAACCCAAATTGAGCATGCCTGGCTCCCTGTATGCCTGCAGGAGCATTATCAGATAAAACTAACGGACAGCCGGTCCCATGGGGATTGCCATTGCTTGAAAACGCCGACATAGGAAATTGTCCGTCAAGAGGAAAATCAAGATGTTGGGGAAACCTAGACTTCTTTCTCGGTGGGGAGAACGGCGACAAGTGGATGGCAGGCACATTCGATACCAATTCAACCAACCAGGGACTAACACGTTTAACGTTTTGAAGCAAATCCGGTTCATCCCATGTTACCTACAACATTAGTTATCAAAGTCAGGCTCCCAAAAGAACCAACAATCCGGCATAACTTTTGAAGTCGAAAGCAACACTAAACAGATAAAATTGCATTGGCTCCAAAAAGTTTATAATTCAATTATGACATCCGAAAAAAAGTTTCTGGCTTAGCCCCGGTTAAATGTCAACTGGAGCAGCCACAATGTTTTACCGGTTTAGCATTACTTTTGCCATGAAAACCTTACTGTGCCAACAACAATGCTAAACAAACCTGAAAACATATATAGTTTTAAAGCTAAATAATTCACCTAAAAGAACCGCCACATGTTGTAACCATTTCTTAATGTATCAAATAATAATCCGCAAACCTGAAGAAGTCGCCAAGGGGAATTAGGCCACCGAATGGGATCGACAACTTGGACAGAAGACACAGTCCCCATGAACCAACTAATCCTTGAAGAATCTTCTGTCTCGAAAGCCATCTTAAACCTCATCCCACAACACCAAGGAACCCTCATTGCCGCCTTCACCGACGATGCCTTAACACAAAACTCCGGTGTGCTCGCTCTTGGGTAATAAACAACCTCGAACGGCTGACCGCTGGCCGCCAGCGTAGCCGCCTGTAAAACGGCTTCCGCCTTCAGTTTCCCCTTTCCTCTCCAATCCCCATTTCGGTTCATCATCATCATCTTACTCTCGTCCTCCCTTAAGAAAGACAAAAATGGAGACCCAGCTTCGGGTCCGTTTCCAGTCCCGCGCTTGGCTCGTCGGATCCCGACGCACAGGCCGCCGTTTTCGGACCTTAAGAACACGATGGAATCGCCGGCAACGAGCTTCTTATGGTTCACGAAAGTGCTCCACCCCGTAGTCAATAAATGCCTCCTCGGGGTCCCTCTATAAATATGCCTGAACTTCCACGTTTCGCCGTGGACATCCACGGCGACGACGGTTTGAACAGGAGGGTCCGCCGTGTAATCCAGCGGCGGGAAAATGGTTTCGGCGCAGTACCTCGGGACCGAAAACCCACCGCCGTTGTTGGCGTCGGATTGGGTCAATGTCTTAGCGAAAGAAGCACTCTGCAAAGAACTAGAGCCGGGACCGGCGGAGACGAGGGGAAATCGACGGCGGCGAGTGAGTGCTCGGCGTGGCCTTGAGGGAAGTAAAAGACCTTGGAGTTTAATGGTGGGATTTGAACCATGGGCCCAGCACATGCATGCCATAACTGTGGATCTAAGCTCTTCTCTGATTCCTTCATCGATTTTTCGATTCAGCCTTTGAAAACAAAGAAGAAAAAAGAAAACCCAGAAATTAGTTATGAATTTAAGCTTGAAAAAACCTGAAACCAGAGTTCATTAAAATTTCCTCACCTTTTGTCTCTGCTGTACCTTTATTTTCTTTCACTTTCTCGCGTGAGAATTAAACAGTTTGAAGAAGCAAACTAATATAATAAATGAACACAGAAAATAAAACCTGAAACCAGAGTTCATTAAAATTTCCTCACCTTTTGTCTCTGCTGTACCTTTATTTTCTTTCACTTTCTCGCGTGAGAATTAAACAGTTTGAAGAAGCAAACTAATATAATAAATGAACACAGAAAATAGCTTCAAATTAAGAAGGAAAAAGAAAAAGAAAAAACAGAACCCTACTGAGTTAACTCTAAAAAACAAAAATGAACACAGAAAATAGCTTCAAATTAAGAAGGAAAAAGAAAAAGAAAAAACAGAACCCTACTGAGTTAACTCTAAAAAACAAAAATGATACTGTAAAAGATGGGGTTTTTTTTTTTTTTTTTTGCAGGTTACTGAGGACTGGGTTTGGTTTAAATTGGAGAGAAATAAAATGGAAGAACATTTAATCTCTCACTACACAAACAGGAACAGAACAAACAAAGAGATCCCAAATCAAACAAAAGAGTTCACTTTTTTTTAATAAAAAAAAGGTATAATAATTTATTAGCACATGATTATGACGTTAAAATCTCATGTGACGATATGGAAGGGGAAACTAAAACTCATATCGCCACTCAAACGTGCAGTCAAAAGATGAACTCTTAATTTTCATACCAATCCACAACTTTTTTATTTTATTCAATTCAATCTAATATCATAATTCACATCATTAAAACTTGAGTGCCTAAGAGTAAGGTTACAATTTTCTTTCAAGGACTAAAATTAAAATTTTAGAATTCAGAATACCAAAATAAAATTATGACAAACTTGAATGTCACCTGTGCCCAGTATAAAACTAAAATAATCCAATTTGAAAAACAGAAATGATGAACTTGAATAATTCGAATCCAAAAGGACCTAAAAACAAAATAACCCAAATTTTTACATGGTGGAAAATTTTGTTAATCTAATCCAAAACACAATTTATTTGTTTTTATAGAATTATATAAAAACTTAAATATTTTTTATGAATAGATAAAATGAAAGCATTGTCTAAATTTGACTAAGATGTTAAAGAAAGACTTCATTTAAGGTTCAATAACTAATTATTTTAATCGAAATTAATAATTTCCTATTTTAATATTTTCTCATTTAACATCATTATCCGCTTAAACTATTCATATTTTTTTCTCCAGCTTTTAAATAGTAGGATAAATGTGCTTTAGTAAGCTCGAACTAACACCCTTCTATATCGACAACAATGCCAATACCAAGAGGATTGACTGAGACCCCAATCTTCCCTAAAATGAAATTTTTTACCTTTAGTCCCTTTAGTTATTCAATTCAGTATTTGTAAATTGTTGATATCGATGGGAGTTCAAAAAATACAAATTTAATTATGAAATTTTAAAAATTTGAATATTTAAAAATTATACTTCAACTTTTTTTTTTATATCAGTCATGAATTAGATAAATTGGCTTACAAACTTTTTATTATACTTTTATAATTATAAATAAAATTATATAAAATGGTGATTTTAAAAATATGAATTGGTTTAAATAATTGAAAATGATTGTTTCTTTTGTTTTTTTGTGCATAATATTTGAGGATGGTGAGTGAGCAACAGATGGGTTGATTAAGTATACTTATTTTAGAGCCTCTTTTTTAAATAATTTCGACTTAAGCCCATAATTTTACTTTGGGATTCCCTAATTATATGATTATAATAAGTGAAATATCCATTAGTTACAACCTACGACAACAACAAATATATATATATATATATAAATTATTAAGAAAATATGAAAATAAATTGGTAAGATAACTGTCTTTCGAATTTCGAGAATAAAAAAATGTGTTTTATTTTATGTAAATCATCTCGTTTAAATATATTTTAGTTAATAATTTAATTGTTAAAAGTGAATTCGACATGAAAAAAATGATTTTTATTTTTATTTTTTAGTTAATCGAATTGAGTTATTTAATTTTTCAAATCAACTCAAATAAGTAGTTGGTTTTTAGAGTTCGAGTTGAGTTGAACTTTACAACTTAAATAATAAATTTGTGTAAATATCTAAAACAAATTAATCATTCTAAAAAATACTAAAATATCAAAATAAGCTTCAAATTACAAATCATTTATAAAAAAAACAATTAAAAAAAGATATTTAAATTCTAAAAAATGGAAATATTAAATCTAAAAAAGTTTTTTTAAAAAAATCCAAATCAATTTAAAAGGTTTTCAAATATATATGGTTTCAATTTATGCGCTTTAGCTTGAAATTTAATCATATTATCAATAACATTTTAATTTGTCAAGTTTAACTTTTTTTTTTAATTTAACTCGAACAAATTTATTTGATTTGGACTCGAATTTAATTTTACTCGACTCGATTAAAAAAATGAAATTATAATGATAAAATAAGAATTATTGACTAACTTGAAATCTTTTCATTCAATTTGATCAAACATTCACTCTACCAAATTTTATCAATCTAATTTTGCTTCGTAATGCTCTAGAAGAATTGAATTAATAATTAACTCAACTAATTAATTAATTAAAATAAATTTGAAGGAAAATCCACACATTTATTATCGAACTAACTGTTAAGGCGAGACTCGAATTTAAGACCTAAAAATATTCCAAAACCTCAACCTTACTATTCAACTAAACATCATTAACTTTCTCAATGTTTCTTATTTAGGCAAATAAATGAACCATTTTGATGGAAATGCAATTATGGGAGGGCAGCATTAACACAAATTCCTTTGGCAAAACAAAATTTAATTGGAAGATTAGAAAAGTGATTTATTTAGGCAAATAAATGAACCATTTTTGCATGTCACCACTAACATGAACTTTCTTTTGGCAAACAAAATATTTATTTTTAGCACACATAATTAATTTCCAATAATTAGTTGGGTCTTTCATTCAACAAACTTAAATCCGCCAACCTTTCAAGTAGCTAGCTTGCAAATTCAATTTCTTTTAATGTTCATTCTTCTATTACTACCTTTTCAATGTGCCACACTTTTCTATTAATTTGTTTTAATATTACTAAAATTTATAAATATGCCACCGATATTTTCATATAAGTCAATTCAATCATTAACATTATTCGTAATTTTTCAAGAGTTATATTTAGCGCCTCAAGAAAGGTAAAAAATTCAGATATAGAAATCTTTGAAATGCAAAGTTGATGGGTGGTCTTTGATTTCCTTGTCATATTATGGTATTTGTCATTGCTTTAAGGTAACTACTTTCAATTCTACAAGGCTTCAATTGAAAGCTATGAAGTTTTGGTTACAATCCTTGGAAATCAAACAAAATAAAAATTGGGAAAAATATGTTTGCATGGGTCGGGTTTGAGTTTTATTCGGTCCAAATCAATTTTAAATTAAATAAGTTTAAAGTTATTCTTATGTCTATATATTTATAAAAAATTGTAAATATTAATATAATTTAAAAAAAATAAACTTCGACTTGACTAAACACTTATTATTATTTTTTGTCATCATTTTTCAAGAATAACTCTAAAGAGTAGGAAGAATCTTGAACCTAAGTCAGACAAAAGATTGAAAGAAAATAGAGAAAATGGAAGAAAATGCCCTAAAAGCAATGCATTTTAGACAAATGGGAAACCCCCATGAAAAAAAAAAAACCAACAAATTGAAAGCTGTTGGTTATGAAACAACATCAAAACCGACAATGGAACATGAATATATCTTTTAAGTAAAGACAAATCCCAATTAATAACATGGAATTGTTAGAAAGCAAGAAGAAGACATGGTCTCAGTAATTGGTGAACAATCAAACTACACTTGTCAAGATGAATATGGAGGGAGTATATTTGAGTTTTTATTTTATTTTTTTGTCTTTTTTATTTGGATTGTTTTTCAGATTGAGTTTTTCTTTTTTATATTTAGTTTCTTTTTTTAGGTTGGGGTCATTCATATTTGAGATTGTATTTTTTGAATCGGTTATTATAGATCCAAATCAATCTGAATTATAATCAATTTAAATCATTGATTTAAGATATTTTTAGTTCGGTCATATTAGAGTTGATTTTCTATCATCAAATCAAGTTATATTCCAATTAATCTATCTGTTTTCAAATTCTTATAGAAAGTGACAAATATAAAATATAATTATTGCTATAACAACATATTTTTTAGCTCATTTTTCTCATCACATTTTTTTAACAACTTTCTATGTCTATTGTTTGATAGTTAAATAAACCCCCTAATTAAATTTAGAATCAAACTGAGTCGAACCTTAAACAAAAAGATGCAGGTCTTTTACTCACATGACTCGAGTCTAATATTTAAAATATACCCAAAATTTTACCACTTAACCCAACTAAGATAGGTACAAAAATAAATAGAGAATTTGATTGCAGAAAGCTTAATGCTCAATTGTCTTGTATGTAAAAAAGGCAAAATTGGTGGCCAATAAGCATGGTTAGGCCAACCATTATTTTATGACCTAACCCTAAAAAGAGTGACATGAAAAACAGTCCAACGAGCAAAGCAAGGTTCGCAAATTAGCTAAAACATACCATTTTTGTTCTTATACTTCAACCCTTTTAACTCCCTTTTTAGGATGTCCCTTCACTCTTTTCTTTTTCCTTCTATTTCTCTTTGTTTTCTCGAGAAGAAAATTTCAAAATCTCACTATCTAATTTAAAACACTCTTTATATTATATGAGGTGGAATAAAGATTTAATGATCATTTAAGTAAAACCGTTAAATTTAACAATTAAATCACTTAATTGTTGAGTTTTGTCTATTAAAATACTCATTTTAGTATAAAAGATTGGGAATAATGTTATTTGAATTGGATGATTGGTTAGATAAACTGAATTAAAAATCTAAAAATATATCAATTTAGATATAATGATTGAATTAATTTTCGAATGAACCGATAAAAAAACAATAATTGAGCTGATTTTCTAAATAAATTTTTATTATTTATTTAATTATGGTGAGACCATTGTGAAATCGAAAATCAATGATGTAACCGATATAGCTTAATATGATTTTAAGGTTTTTTGCTAGATTACGCAGTGTGCGCATTTTAGCGTTAAACCACATTCTTCCGAGTTCTGACAACTAAAAACCAACCAGAAGTTGTACAAAGTTGGCCCACGGGTGACGTAGGGGAGCTTGTTAGTATACACGTGGCATGATCAGAATGGTCTGGGCCCATCAATGATAGAAAACATTGGGCTTATCGAGGACTGACAAGATGATGATGTTGATGATGATAGGGGACAAAACACTAGGAAGGGAAAGTGGGATCAATGGGGACTAAGATGAGACAGACAACACAGGAATCTTTGCCCTTATGTTTGTTTTTTCAACTCAATCGAACAAAAACATGCAGTAAAAAACTAAAAATAATTTATGACACCTATACAACTAAAAATAATTTATGACACCTATACAGATAGAAAAAGAGTTAATTTTGCTATATTTATTTATTGCTAAATTATATTGTGAAATTTATGATTTAATCCCTCAATTTAATTTGATCTCTCTATTTTTTTGATTTTATTTGTGGATCTAAATTAATAATACCGTTTTTGTTGTTTTCCTTGAAGTGGTGTTGATTTTTTTATTGTTATTTGTCCATACAATTAAATAAGACGAAAATTAGTTATACACATTAAACAAATAATAAATTTACATGTTAGTAGAGCGTTTAAGATTATTATTATTATTATTATTATTATTATTATTATTATTATTATTTTCGATCGTATTTATATATATATAAATATTTAAAATAAAAAATGTAAGTAATTTACTTAACATAAATTCTACGTATGTAATTTATTAGGTTTGAAAATTGATTTTTTTTATTTTTATTTCATGGATTAAATTGTAATTTTCAACTATTTTGAAAATAAAAATGCATATGGCATGTTTCATTAGGTAATTCATGTATGTGTAGGATCATTGAATATTAATGAACACAATTTTATAAGTGAGTTTAAAATGGATTGGTAATGGGTCGAATATTTGTAATTTTTGAATTATTTAAATTTAAATTTATAGATTTGTTTAAAATTTTAAATACGCAAATTACTTGGGTGTTACTATCCAAAATTTAATCTGAGTTAAATATTATTATATGCCAAATATCCAAATTCGTAAAAAAAAACCGAATCCAAACCACAAAATAATATAAAACCAAACAAAAAATAAAATTTATTTATAATTAACAATAAATAAAAGAAAATTAGCAAAAAATAGTTCAATAAAAATTTAAACAAATTAAATATAATAATTTAGCATCAATTTAAATATACCTAATAACTTAAACATAAGAATTTCAAACAAATTAAAAGTTTCATAGCAAATTGGAAAAAATTCTGAACTTAATATTTTCAATCATATTTCAAATATTTGAATCCGCAATAATTTCAATCTGAATTCATGAAATAATATAAAATCAAACAAAAATTTTTATTTACAATTAAAAATAAATAAAAGTATATTAAAAAGAATGGCTAAATAACAATTCAAACAAATTAAACATAATAATTTCGCACCAATTTAAATATACATAATAACTTAAACATAAGAATTTCAAACAAATTAAGTGTTACATAACAATTGCAAAAAAATAAAAATAAAAAATCCAAACTTAATATTTTCAATCATATGTCAAATATTTGAATCCACAATAATTGAATCCGTGAAATAATATAAAATCAAACAAAATTTTAATTTTAAATAAATTTTATTCATAATTAATAATAAATAAATGCAAATTAACAAAAGTAAATAACAAATTAAACATAACAATTTAAAGTTAAGAATTTCAAACAATTTAAGGTTTCATAACAATCTGAAATAACTTAATTACTTAATTCATGTTAATTGTATATATTATAATCTACCATAAAATTAGTTACACATTAAAGGTTTAAGATTATGTATCATTAATATAAAAAATGTACATTATAATGTCATAATTGTAGATAAGGTGACATATAATTAATAATCTATCTTAACTATATAATGGTAACTGTATGTATTATAATTTGACATAAAGTTAATTGCATGTTTAGGGTTAAGTTTACATATCATTAATATAAAAATATACATTATAATAACATAATTGTATATAGTGATACATATCATTAATTATCTACCTAATTATATAATGTCAATTGTATATATATTTTATAAACATAACAAGCATATGAATATACACATTAGTTATTGATCTGCCATAAATTGATATGGCAAATTAAGCCCTTTTTTACACTTAATGAGCTTATACTTAAGCATTTTATGGCTTTATTTCATGTTTTTTTTTAGCATTTATTATATTTTACTTTTGAATTTAGTTTTATGTGTTTTTAGCGTGTTTCGGGACCAAAATGGCAAAATCTTGTCTTGAGGAGTTTAGCAATTAATTTGAGCTTATGCAAGAGGTGACCAAGACGAGAACTTGAAGAAGTCTCGATATTGTGCCCATGGTCGCGACACCAAATCTTCAATGGTGCGACATTGAAGCATTCCATCACCGTAAGGACTTGAATTTCAACAACAAAACACTATAGATGAATTGGTGATGGAGTTGCGACATCGAGTTTTATGGTCATGACATGGAGCTCCTAAGGTCATGATATTGAGGGTAATCACCAAGATTGAGAAATCCTAGCCATCCAAGGGGCTAAAGTTGTAACACGGTGGACTAGGGTTGCGACACCGAGGTTGCCAAATGTCCATGGGAGTAAGCTATTAGGGATGTCAAGACACCAAGGTTTAGGTGTCGCAACAATGAGGTTCGACGAGACAAATTCTATAAGGGCATTTCTTAGTCAAAACAAGCCAAATCAAATGTTAAGGAGGGACTTTTTGTCCATCTTATGTTAAACTTGTCAAAACTATATAAATTACTTGTAGAACATTTTTTGGGACAACTTTTTCATTAGGTTAATCGTTAGATTAGTGGCTGCTAGTAGGGGCGAAGTCAGAAATTTTTTTAGGGGGATCGAAATTAAACTGCATATTTTTACGATAGTAAAAATACAATTTCACCATTTTAATATATATATCTTTATAAAATTTAAAGGATTAAATCAAATTTTTATCATTTTTAGGGGGGCCAAAGTGCATATTTACCTTTACTAATTTAAATTTTATAAACTTTAAAGGGGCCTAAATGTAATTACTTTTATTTTAAGGGGGTCGGGGCCCCTGCTAGCCCCCTGGCTATGCCCTTGCGAGTATATATTCGATTATCCTCATTTAGTCTAAGTGAGATCGAGAGATTAATTGGAGTAAATCTAATTGGGTAAATTTTTAACTGAGAGGTATAAATTAAGCCAATTAGAAAATTATTTAATTTATTTTCCTAATCCAAGAATTAATTATTAACACGGATATTAATCAACTACTTCATTTGTCTTTGATTATTTCTATAATAATTTGGATTTTTTTACAATTCAGTCCTTTAGATATTATAGTAGTTTAATTCTTTAATTTTATGATTTGTCGTGCTATACCTTTTAAACATTAGCTAACTAGACTCACTATTTTGTATGCTTATTACTGTTAATTCATTTTATCAACCAATCTCCTTTGGGTTCGATCCTTGAAATACTCCAGAAGTGTTTCATTGTACACTTAGAAATATTATAACGAGACCTGCAACACTTGTAGAACACCGCACATTATATTATTTGCTTGCAATTTCTTTACTTAATGTACGTACACCAAGGTGCGATCAAGTTATTGATGTCATTGCCAGGGAGATTTTGTGTTTGGCAGTTGAATTATTTTGTAATAATTTGCATGCCTGTTAGAGAGATAATTAGTGATATCTGAAATTATAGATATGGCATTTTACTTTTTATACATTGCCCGTTATTTTCTATTGTTAAATTTCAATTTACTTAATTGTTTA
Organism: Gossypium australe; assembly: GCA_005393395.2. Taxonomy (NCBI): domain Eukaryota; kingdom Viridiplantae; phylum Streptophyta; class Magnoliopsida; order Malvales; family Malvaceae; genus Gossypium; species Gossypium australe. The sequence goes on from CM016615.1 coordinate 105,801,224, forward strand.
ATTTTGTTTAGTTTCCTGTGGTTTTATCATCCATTGTATGATTTGGAGCAGTAATAAGTTGATTTCGTCTGATTCCGAGCCAAAAAGAATGCTACACAAGGTGATAAGGGGGTTATTGTTGGATCTGGTGCCCTAAGTGTAGTAAAATTATTTTGTATACTTGTATTTTTTTTGAACAAACTGGTTTAATAACAACATCCATTAATTACATTAATACCCTTGTATATTGCCCTAAATAGTTTTTGTATGCAAAGTAAAATGATAGCAAATATTGACTCACTGATTATCTAACATTTAACTAATACTAAGTGGCATTATGTGGTCAGATCATAATATGAGTAGACAACTTATATTAGTAGATGAACCTAAACATGTCCTTAGTCTAATCAGAAATGAGCAAATTGGTTGAAAAACTAATATATTGTCTACCAAATTCAATTGGGGAGATGTTTTGTCTTGAGCATCGGAGTGGATGAATCCTTAAAGATAGAGACATAGATGTGATTGACTAGACTGACAGTACACCGAATAGGACCCAGATAGAATAGATCTTAAATTTTTTTATGTATTTATTCACTTGTTACGTTCATAGTGTGTCATACATTAATCCTAAGTGGATGATGGACTATGTATGTGTAACTTGTATACTTTGATGTAAGTAAAAGCCTAAGTTCAAATAGATAAGGAATCGGAAGTTGGTGCGTTGGGCATATAACTTTTGCAGTATGTAGCATCATTCACAACAGTGGAATTCATAGCCCAACTAATGGGTAAATGATATCCTCCCATCGGCATTACATGATAGATGTGTAAACGTGGTCAAGGTCGTTTGTCTTTGTGATAAATGACTTGATTACTATTTGATAGTAATTAGCTTTTCATAAAGGAAGATGTAATGGTAAAATAGGATCACATTGGGAGAACAAATTTATCCCAAAGAGATTAATGATATCCTACAAAGGTAACACAATTATGACACGATCATTGGATGAGCACTGGTTGAGTAGCTTTCGTAATGGTATGTAATTAAGGAGAATTGTTGATATTAATGTATCAAATATCATTAGAATTCCTGAAAAATTTTCAAGAGTAATAATTATACAGTAGATAAATTTCATAATGAAAGTATATCTAAAAATAAAATTTTGTCTCGACCTAAAGATCGAATGTTCAATAAGGACAAATGGTCATGCAATGACATTATAAAGAATTAGTATTGAGTATCCAATAGTGTTTATATAATCAAAATAAACCAGGATCATTCTTCATGTAGATTTGAGATATTGAAAAAGAATACAAATGGTCATACAATTATGTTATAAAATGATGGTCCTGAAGTGTCGTTTCTTTATGTGTCCAATACATATAAAGTTACTGGCGACATCTAAAGCATGAGAATGCAATTATATTTTATTGTCATATTGATACGCATCAACAAAATTTATTGTATATGTTGATGATTTACTATTGATGAATAATATTGAACATCTCACTATTGAGTTATAAAATGATGTTCAAATAAGAGGAGTAAAATACACATTGTATTCTTTTTTCCTTGACAAAGTTTTATCCTATTGGGTTTTACTCAGAAGGTTTTTAATGAGGCAAGTTTGTCAATGCATATAAACATGAGTAGTGTGCTCTTTTTCTTTCACTAGGATTTTTTTCTAGAAAATTTTTCCTAGGAAAGTTTTAACGAGGCATATTCACTCTTTGTTAATGGTCATTCAAGGAAGAGTATTATAAATATTTTTTTATTATGGATGTCCATAACTCTCAAAGTAGTAACCTCCAATGGAATTACAACGTTTTATATTATTATTAAGTCTATTTACTCTTTGCAACTTAAGGGATTCTATTATGTTAAAAGCCCTATAAATAGAGACATGTAAAAGACTTGTATGGACAGACGAAAAAAGAAATAAAAAGTTTTTTCATTTATCCTTATATTGTATTGTCTCTTCCTATTAATTTTTTTCTTTAATTTATTCATTCATTTCATTATTTTATAATAAAGTGGATAAGTCTAAAGATATATATACCCTCACATTTTTTTATTTTATTTTTGTCAATTCAATGATTGAAATGATGTCACAAGTTAAATACTTAAAATTAATGTGTTTCAATTTTGACTCGAATTAAAAAATTCAACTTAATTCACCTGAATATGAATTTGATCAAATTCAATACAATCTAGATCTGTAAATAATTGGACAAGAAATAAATCAAAACTAAAATAATTCAAATTTAAAATGACCTAAATCCAGAACCTGTAATGTTCGAACTCAATTGTTCAAACATAAATGATAGAAACTCGATATGATTTGATCTACAAACTCAACTAGTAAATTCGAATGACTTGAACTCAAAATTAACTCAAATTCAAAATGATTCGAAGTTAAAATGACCCAGTATTTTTTAAACTTGAAATATCTAACCCATTTAATTCAAAACCAACTTGACATGTATAAGTCAACTATACATATATACATACCACAATAGGAAAATATGAGAATGGATAAAAAGATACAGAAAATCTGTTGAATGAACTTTTTTAATATAACGCCCCAAATTCATTAAGTTTGTTTCTGTTAAATTTTGACAATTATGTATCTGCTTCAGTGGTTAAGTGTTCTGGGTGTGTGTGAGAGGTCCCAAGTTCAAGTCTTGCCTTTGGAAAATTTTGGTACTTTTTCTGACTTAAGCCCTATCCTTACTCAGTGGGCTTATATTAGATTGCTTGTAAATCCATATCAGAATGAGCCTGCTGGTTTAAGTGTAAGGGAGTTAGTGTGTTGGAGGTCCTGCGTTTGAATCCTTGCGTGAGCGTATGTATTTATTTTTACTCGGTTGCGCGTAGGAGTTTCGGTAGTGTTGGGTTTCTAAGAGGTTGGTTGCTAGTGGGCTAGTGATTTTATTTTATTTTTATTTTTTTCTTTTGTTGGAATTTCCTGAAAATTCTCCCAAATTTGAGGTCAATTGTTGTTCTCCATCGTTCTGTCAACTCTTTTCTCTCATTCTACTATTTCTTTTGTTTTCCCATTAATCTTGGTATTTTCGGCTTTTGGAATTGGTATATTGCGGTAAGTGGTGGTAAGTTTTATTCATCGAGTTAAGAATAGGTTCCGTTTAGTGCCGTTCTAGAGTTAATGTTTTGTTTTCGTCAGCCTAATTGCTGGGTTTTGGCAGCAACTAATTGGGAAGATATGGGCTCTTCTCTTGTGAAATTGTAGCCAAAGCTGTTCGGAGTTTAAGGTAAATGATGAACATTGTTTTGGATCATTGTCGGTTTGTGGTTTTGATTTAATCGTATATTATGTATGATTCTGAGCGTTGGTATGTCGATCTTTAGGTTCTAGAGGGTTCGTGGTTGCAGTAGCATCGAAATCGTGTCAGGTGTGTACCCGAAACGCAGAAAAACAGGATTCGACGAAAGTTGAAAAATCCCTCTCTCGACGCCACACGGCCGTGTGATCGAAGAAGGCCAAGCTGTGCACAAGACACAACCATGTGATGGCTGGAGTGTGGCCGTGTGGGCCACAAGGGCTAGACTGAATTGGGCGTGTGGGCTTACATGGGTACGCCACACGGGCGTGTGAAAACTGAGCCAGGCCGTGGGATCCACACGTGCTAGACTAATCTGGGCGTGTGGGCCCGTTTATCTAAAATTTTCCCTAGGGGCTTACTGTAGGGTAGGTAAGGGCTAACAAAAACCCAAACTGTATGATCTGTTTGACTGATATTCTATACTAAGCATGATAGTATATGCATGTTATATTTGTATGTAAGCATAATTTATTTGTTAATTCCGTATACATGTTTTGTTACTGTGACTGGGGTGGGGTGATATACATATTGGAGGAAGTGTTTAGAAAGGCAGATTATGCCTAATATCTGGCAGCATAGCTGTATTATATCTGATATGTACCGCATCAGTACAACGTGATGTGTAGGGCTGGGTGGGTGTTTTGAACCCCACATGGTGTATAGGGATGGTCGGAGATGATGTGTAGAGGATGGGGGTAGAATTCTGTTATCTGATTTGCATATCTATAACTGTATCTGTATCTGAAATTGGCTCAGGCCCGAATCTATATCTGTATCTGACATGGGCTCAGGCCCGATTGTGAATGTGTCTGATTTGTGATATTCTGTATGTATACTTGCTTAACTCTGCTGGGTAACACACTGAGTTTACGTAAACTTACCCTTTTTTCTGGTTGTCTATACAGGTAACCCACAGTCTTAGGCGGATCGGTGTAGGAAAGGACTCAACGGTGACCACATAATTTACTGCTTTATTTTACTTTTGGGTTATTAAGTTTTAGCATTAAAGTTGTATTTTCTAGGACTCTGGACTCTTTTAATATTCTGGCGTTGGTTTTGGGTTTTTACTTATTTAAAACTGTGATGGTTTTCTAAAATCTTGAACGGTTTCCTGGACACAACATTTTTTATGAGCTTCCGCTACATACACGATTTACCTGTTGATGATTAAATGAACGAAAGCTTTGAAATTAATAATAACTCTAAAGGCTAATAACTGGAAATATTTTAACTTAACCACAATGGTTTCTCAACCCATTTCATGTGACTTTTCTGGATTTGGCCATAACGTTTAGGCTGGGTTTGGGGTGTTACATTTAGTGGTATCATAGCCAGGTTACAAAACTCGACTGTGGATTTTGGGTTTAAAAAAGATTATTTTTAAAGAATTGGTTTTCAAATGATTTTGAACACTCTGATTTAATATGTGGTACACTGAGTCACCAGCGTCAATCCTGTAAGTATTTCTGATTTCTAATAGAAAATTCTAAAGATAATATTGATAGTTTATTTGAAAACACTATAGTTAGTAAACTCTGAAACTGTAGTGAAACTGATTAAGACTAAAACTTTCGAAAATAACTCTGACATTCTGATACTTTATGCATAAAACATATGTTAATAAATATTAAACTAATGCATAAAACTCTTAATGTAGATAAACTCGATTAGACAATGAGCGCACGAGGTATCTGTGGACCTAGTATTCAAGGTCGAGATAAAGGCCGTAGGGGGCTTGAACTGAGTCCTCATCTCTGGGCAGCATGTCGAATTTGGACATTAGTGAGACATCGGTGTCACCTGCTACTGAGACTAAGTCTCAGATTCGATCAGCTGGGGACAAACTATTCCAAGCCATGTTGAGGATATTGGAGAGGGTCGTTGGACCCAATTCTAGTTCTAGGGGCCGAGGGTCGATAATTGAGCGACTTCGGTCCAATGAAGCTGAGTTATTTAGGGGTGTCACAGGAGTCGCCCCTAATGTGGCTGAGTACTGGTTGGAGGCCACCGAAAGGATAAAGGATGATCTGGACTATACCCCTGAGCAGATTTTAAAGGGTGCAGTCTCCTTGCTTTGCAACGAAGCATATCAGTGGTGGTTGACAGTTAAGGTGGGCACTCAGGCTGACCATCTAACTTGGGAGTTCTTTAAGACTACATTTCAGAGTAAATATGTGAGAGCCAGCTACGTTGATGCTTGCAGGCGTGAGTTTCTGAACCTCACGCAAGGTGATCAATCTGTGGCCGAGTATGAGGCTGAATTTCTGAGGATGAGCCGCTATGCTCGAGGTATGGTGGCATCAGAGTATGAGACGTGTAATCGTTTTGAGGATGGACTGAGGGATAACCTCAGAGTTCTGATTACTCCACAGAGGGAGTGAGAGTTTGCTGTTTGAGTAGAGAAAGCTAAGATTGCTGAGGACGTTAAGCGCGTGGAGCGCCAGAATAGGGACAGAGAAAGAGGTAAGAACAAGAGGGACTCAGAGCCCTCTAGTTCTTTTCCGAGGCTTAAGAAAAAGGCTAGATCTAATGGGCCAGTTAGAGTGGCGGCCCCTGTTGCTTCTATTGGTCCTACTAGCTTACAGTCATGCAGTGACTGTGGGAGATGCCATCCGGCCGAGTGTTGAAGGAGGATTGGGGCTTGTTTGAGGTGTGGGTCTCTTGAGCACCACATTCAGGAGTGTCCGCTAAGGGCTGATCAGGTGCAAGCTCTGGCATCAGGTCTCGCACAACCACAGAGAGTAGTTCAGCAGCCACCTAGGGGTGGAATGGTATGCGCCGAGGGCAGAGAGCACTGGGCAGAGGTGCTGGTCAGACTGAGGCAGGGTAGCCTGCTTTGGTTTATACTGCTCGGCGCTGAGAGGACAGAGATGCTCTTGACTTCATCACCGGTACGTTCTTTATATTTGATGTACCTTATTTGACTTTGATAGACATAGGGTCTACTTACTCATACATAGCTAGTACTGTATCTGGAAACCTAGGGATTTCGGTTGAGAGAACTACGAGTGAGGTTACTGTATTGAGTCTGTTGGGGCAGTGTGTTTAGGTTAGCAAGCTGTATAGGGACGTTCCCTAAGTGGTGCAAGAGACGATTTTTCTAGCTAATTTTATGGAGTTACCATTTGGGGAATTGGATCTGATTCTGGGTATGGACTGGTTGGTCAAGCACCGGGTTAGTCTGGATTGTGTGGCTAAGAGGGTCGTTCTGAGAACTGAGGGAGATGAAGATGTGGATGTAATCGAAGAGCGCCAGGATTATTTGTCTAACGTGATCTTCGTGCTCATGACTAAAAAACTGGTCCGAAAAGGTTGTGAGGCGTACTTGGCCTATGTAAGTGTTTTAGATTCTGGGGACTCTTCTGTTAGGAACATCAGAATAGTAAAGGACTTTTAGGCGTCTTTCTTGAGGAGTTATCGGGATTGCCTTCGAACCGAGAGGTTGAGTTTGGGATCGAGCTTCTTCTGGGTACAGCTCCGTGTCCATTGCTCCCTATCGTATGGCATCGAAAGAGCTTATAGAGCTTAAGGCTGAACTGCAAGAGTTGTTGGATCGTGGTTTCATTCGTCCAGTGTGTCTCTGTGGGGAGCACTAGTTCTGTTCGTTAAGAAGAATGATGGGACCATGCGGATGTGCATCGATTAACGACAGCTGAATAAGTTGACCGTGAAGAATAAGTACCCACTTTCGAGGATTGACGACTTGTTTGATCAGTTCAAAGGGGCTTCAATGTTCTCTAGGATCGATCTCCATTCAGGGTATCATCAATTGAGGGTTAAGGAGGTGGATGTGCATAAGACGACATTTAGAACTCATTATGGACATTACGAGTTCCTAGTCATGCCTTTTGGGTTGATGAATGCACCGGCCGCGTTCATGGATCTGATGAACCTAGTGTTTCAGCCCTATCTGGATCAGTTCGTCGTGGTCTTCATTGTCAACATTCTGGTATACTCTAAGACTGAAGATGAGCATGATGGGCATCTTAGAGTAGTGTTTCAAATTTTGCGTGAGAAGCAACTTTACGCTAAGCTAAGCAAGTGTGAGTTCTGGCTTCGTGAAGTAACTTTTCTGGGGCATGTGGTTTCTGCAGAGGGGATTCGTGTTGATCCTCGAAAAATTAAGGTAGTGTTGGACTGAAAACAGCCTAAGAATGTATCTGGGATCTGTAGCTTTCTGGGTTCGACGGGATATTGTCGGCGGTTCGTTGAGGGGTTCTCTGTGATTGCTGCACCGTTGACTAAGCTTCTGCGTAAGGGTGTGCCGTTTTTCTAGACTGATGCACAGTAAGAAAGCTTTGAGAAGCTCAAGTCTGTTCTGACTTAGGCTCCGGTTCTGATATAGCTTGAATCTGGAAAGGAGTTTGTATGTACAGTGATGCGTTGCATATCGGTTTGGGTTGTGTTCTGATGCAGGATGGTAAGGTTGTGGCTTATGCGTCCCGTCAGCTTAAAACACACGAGAGGAATTATCTAACGTATGATCTTGAGTTGGCTGCTGTGGTCTTTGATCGTCGAAATCAGATCTTTAAAATTGATAATGAGAATGATCGAACCTGGAAACTAACTCTGACAACGGTTTTAAGGCAAGTGCACCTATCAAACAGTAGTATAGTTTAGGCAAGACCGAAATATCGAATCTCAAAGGAACCAAAAGTACTAATACTAACTCTCTTTCTATTATTTAGCCTAAGAATTAAGTGAATGGTTATCTAATCTAAATTTAACTATCAACTAAACTAATGACGCAATGACAAAAAGAGAATGAATTGGGGAAAAATAACTTGGAAGAAAAACCAATTGATTAAGACGATACCCTTAGGAAGAATCCACCTAGACTTCACTTGTTATCTAACACTGAACCAGACGATGTATTCACTTAACTTGATCTGTAAGATTCCCTAATGTATATTAAACCCTCTCTCGAAGTGAATAACGTCTAACCCTAGGTTGATTAATTGAAATCTTTTTCTAATTAAAACCCCTAGAATAGCATTAACTCGATCTATGGACTCTCATATTAGGTTTCACCCTAATACGGCAAAATCTCGTCACCTTATCTCTAGGCGTGCGATCAACTCCGCTTAATTATGCTAGATCTACTCTTAAGTAAGGACGCTCCTCCACCTAAGCACATCATACTTGAATCAATATCCCGAAAATATTCAACACAAGAATTAAGAACAAGTCAAATGTTTATCATATAGTTCAGCAAACGATAACAAGATTCATCTTAGGTTTCATCCCCCTCAAGTATCTGAGGGTTTAGTTCATAATAATAAAAGAAAACATCTCAAGAGAAAAGATAAAACAAAACATAAGAAATCTCTAAAACTCCCTGAAGGAATTGAAGGAGAGATCCGCCGTCTTGAGTAGAATTCCAGCTTCTTAAGATGGATCAACTGGCTATCTTCGAGTGATTCTCCACAAATCTGACCTTTTCGGCTTGGCTCCTTGGCCTAGCTAACCGCCTTCTTTCAGGTAACACTTGGGGTGTTTATATAGGCTCTTGGAATGCGTTTCTTTGGCCTTAAGTATCCTTTTCCGATTGAAATTGCTCTTTGCCACGACAGAGACACGGCCATGACACACGCCCATGTAGATCGTGGCCAGGCCGTGCTCGGACTTCTTTAATGAGACACGGTCTTGTGAATCGAGATCAGGCTGTGTTCTAGGAGATTGACGTGGCACGGCCGTGTGGGCTTAAGTCTAGGCCGTGTCGATTTCCTCTTTGGCCCAATTTGGTCCGTTTTAGGCCCGCTTTCCGTTCTTTTCATCCTCGGGTGCTTTCCTGGGTACAAAACATGAAAACAAAGGATTAAGAGCACCTTTTTGCCTAAATCGAGGCTTAATTTATCCAAAAGCATACTAAATGTGGGCTTAAAATATGTTACTTTTACGGTTTATCAAATACCCCCACACTTAAGCTTTTTCTTGTCCTCAAGCAAAATTCTCAACTTACAATTAAAACGAACTTTCCATAATTCATAATTCCTACCGAAAATGTCTCATCATAATTCATAGATAATTTATACAAGGATAATTTAACTCAAAGAGTCCTAAAGATTCAAATAATCAAAGTCATACATTTGTAGCATAAAAACGTAGGTGTCTCCCATTATCTAAATAATTACCTTTAATTCAAAACCGACAAGGAATGACATCATCGCAAAAGATTCACTCAAATCACTCGAAGTGTTTAAGGTTCAAAATTAGCACTCATAAGTCGAACCTGAAAAGTTAATCCCATAGGCTTGCCTGAAAATCAAATCTCCACTACTGTAAAATGAGATGATAAACAGATCAATAGGTCTTTGACAGGGTTGTAACGGGGCTAGGGTTAAAGGTGTGGAAAAAGGCTGAATTAGGAGGTTAGAATCGAGATTGCCCTGACAATTTACCTAACTAGAAAAATGAACTAATCCTAAATAATTACATCAATTGAAAACTAATGATACGAGCTTTTTCTTCAAGATTTGGAATTTAATGCATAAGCTCACTTAATCACACAACTAATAATGAATATAGTTCGTTTTTTTAAGAACAAGTCAAATAATAGGAAAGAACTTTTACAACTGAAATATAAAACATAATTAGGCAACTATTCAAAATCAAATATCGACAAAAAGGGAGTCAAGGAATGGTGACAACAAATACAAAGGGTTTTGGGTTAATATTAGTGGGTGAGTCAATAAAAAAGGGTTGTTAGGATTAAACGGGGTTCACTAGGGGTTAATTGTGAAGGTAGGCTTTTAGTGGAGTAAGTGGGTTAAAACCTAGGTGCCTTTATCATCTCTGTATATCAAATCAAAGGTGTGGTCTCGATATGTATGAACGAGGTAAGTTCTAGAATAACAATTCAAAGTTGACACACTCATAATCAAAGCATGAAAAAGAATATATGCTCTATAAGGCTCAAAAATCTCACAAAAAATTATGGGTGTTTTTGATGTCAACCTCGTAAATTTCAAACTTCAAGATAATATTCAAATTTAGGTTAACAACCTAGCAAAAAATTTTAATTCTAAAAAATAGACTTATCATGCTTGATTCTCTAGTATCTTAAAATTTTAATCATCAATGCACAATTGACTATGGCTTACTCAAAAACATGTCAATAAAAATCATAAATCATCAGAAATTTCATCCTAATTAGTAATATGAGGAAATTACTCAAAAACAAGACTAAATTTAGGGATTTGAGAATAATGCAGAAAGTTAGGCACTTTTACCCCCACACTTAAGATGTACATTGCCTTTAATGTACAAAGATAGATAATTAATCATGTAATACTAAATCAAAAAGAGAAGGGGAGAAGTAACACTTCCTGAATTTTTGGATGGATTCCTTGAGTTGGCAGAGGTCGTGATAAAAGATGACTTATGTAGTAGTGAATTACACCTAGTGATTTGTTCGTTTATATGGAGTGTGCAATTGAAACTGCGAAGTCATCAGTTAGATATCTCGGAGGCGAAAATAAATATGTGTTAAGTATACTCGAAGGTTAGATAACCAATGATAATCATAATAAGAGTTTGCAATGTATAAAGAAAAAGTTCAAATTAAGATGAATAAAAATTAAAATAGAGAAACAATAAAATTAAAATAAACTTAAAATAAATAAAAGAAAAGTTAGATAATTAAAAGGACTCAGAGGTTCTCATCGTCGCCCGGGTCGTGTGGTGGTATCGGTGATGAGATATGGAAGTGATGGCATATCTGCTGAAGGGTGGCATCGATCCCATCAAAACGTCGAGCGGTGTCAGTGAACTGCTGGGTACAGTACTACTCGAATGGGTGAGGTGTGTAGAGATATCCGACAAAGAAGCTGCTGTATGTAAGGGTCGCTGGCTCGGGAATGGTGCCTACTGTGGTGGTGGTGGGGCATCATCAGTAATGTCCTCGGGCTCTGTCTCGTCTGTCGCTAATCGGTACTGAGGAGGGTCGGTCCCACGACGAGTTATCATCTGGCCGATCAGTGTGAGCGAGGAATTCTGAGTCTCGGTGTTGAGGAGGCCAAAGTGTCGAGCCAACCGTGTGATGTACGACCCCATTGATAAAATCCCCCTCCTGTGCGGCTCTGTCTGGTGCTGAATCGCACGGGCTATGAAGTATGCAAGGTCGAAAACGTGCCCGTCTGACATGCACGATAAGTAGTAGACGTCGTGTATATTTACCACACTTGTGCTCTCACGTCAACCCGTAATAGTGTGAGCTAGAATAGCATGGATATACTGCAGGGATGGAGCAAGGGCTGTCGCCTTGGAGCGACTGGGGTCGTTGATGCCCGTGTTGGGGTGTAAGCTGTGCCAGTAGCTAATGGGGGTGCAGTGGAGCTGACGGTATAGCTCGGAGAGTGGATTTTTTGCTACAAACTCATTTGTATAGATCCCGAGTGCCGTCCTGAATTGTGGTATGCTTAGTCTACGTACCGTTCCCCCTAAACGGAATTGAATTGTTCCTGAGTCGTCGTATTGGGCCATCACTGTCTGTAGGGTGAAAGTGGTGCAAAACTCGAGGGTGAGTTCCAAATATGTGGGCTCGATGATGGAGAAAAATTATTCTCACGGCTCGGTTGAGAGAAGGGCTTGAATATCGTCTGCTAGCCCGACCTGTTCCAAAGCGTCCCAGTTAATGCACCTACCGGTGCCGAGAGGTCTTTTCCGTAATGCCTTGTATCGTTCTTCCTGAGCTTCCTGAGTAAATTGGAGGAAGCGGTGTTGTATTTCGGAAGAGACACTGGCTGAGAATGAGCCAGGTCCCTTTCTTTTCTTAGTTGAGGCGGTCGTGGTTCGTTTTCCTCGTGATGATGACATTGTACCTGATCTTTGGCATTTATCGCATGAAACGGCATACTTGTTGGCATCTTCGAAAAGAGTTGGCCAATAAAATCCAGATTCGAGTATTTTGTGTGCTGTCTTAATCCCGCTGTAATGTCCTCCTGAAAGTCCTGAATGGCAGTGTTCCAGGATTTTACTTGCTTCCGCCCTTGTAACGCATCTCCGAATTACTTGATCTGCACATATGCGGAAAAGAAAAGGGTCTTCCCAAAAATAGTTTTTCGCATTAGCAAAGAATCGTTTCTTTTGATGATGTGTTAACCTTTTTGGTAAGATGTTAGCAGCTAAATAATTCGCAATATCTGCAAACCATTGTACCTTGAAGTTGGTTATAGAAAAGAGTTGTTCTTCAGGGAACGAGTCGTTTATCTCACTTTCGTCAAGCTCTTCGATATGTGGGTTCTCAAGTTTGGAGAGGTGATCTGCTGCAAGGTTTTCAGCTCCCTTTTTATCCTGTATTTCCACATCAAATTCTTGTAAGAGTAAGATCCAACGTATGAGTCGAGGTTTTGCATCAGGTTTAGTTAAGAGATAACGAAGAGCTGAATGATCAGTGTACACAACAACTTTAGATAATATTAAATATTGCTTAAATTTATCAAAAGCAAAAACTACAGCTAGCAATTCTTTCTCTGTGGTGGTATAGTTTTCTTGTGCGCGTGTCAATGTTCTGCTAGCATAATAAATTGGCTGAAAATACTTGTCTCTTCGTTGTCCTAAAACTGCACCTACTGCAAAATCATTCGTATCACACATTAGTTCCAAGGGTAAATTCCAATCAGGTGCAATTATAATCGGGGCATTTATTAGGTTATCCTTGAGGACATTGAGTGCATCTAAACATTCTTGATTGAAATTGAAAGGAACATCTTTTTCTAGTAATTTTGTTAAAGGCTTAGCTATTTTAGAAAAATCCTTAATGAATCTTTTGTAAAATCCAGCATATCCTAACAAGCTTCTAATAGCCTTAACTGAACTAGGGGGAGGTAATTTTTCTATGGTTTCAATCTTTGCTTTATCTACCTCAATCCCTTTACTAGAAATCTTATGTCTTAGCACAATCCATTCTCTAACCATAAAGTGACATTTTTCCCAATTCAAGACAAGATTCGTCTCCTCACATCTTATTATAACTCGTTCTAAATTTTTAAGGCAAAGGTGGAAAGAATTACCGAACACCGAGAAGTCGTCCATAAATACCTCCATAATGTCTTCTACAAGTTCGTCAAAGATGGCCAACATGCAGCGCTGAAAAGTAGCAGGAGCATTACATAATCCAAAAGGAATTCTACGATAAGTAAACGTACAATATGGGCATGTAAATGTTGTCTTCTCTTGATCTTCAGGCGCTATTGGGATTTGGAAGTAGCCGGAGAGTCCGTCCAAGCAGTAGTACATATGCCCAGACAACCTTTCTAACATCTGATCAATAAAGGGTAGAGGGAAGTGATCTTTTCTGGTTGCGTCATTCAGCTTCCTATAGTCTATACAGACTCTCCAACCTGTGACTGTCCTGGTGGGGATCAATTCATTCTTTTTGTTGGTTACAACAGTCGTGCTTCCTTTCTTCGGAACTACCTGCACAGGATTTACCCAAGTGCTGTCAAAAATAGGATAAATTATTCCTGCATCTAGAAGTTTAATTACCTCGGCTTTGACAACTTCTTTCATATTGGGGTTTAACCGTCTTTGAGGTTGCACACACGGTTTATACTCATCTTCCATTAAAATTTTGTGGGTGCAAAATGATGGGCTTATTCCTTTAATGTCCAACATTTTCCACGCTATGACCCTTTTGTGTTTCCTTAGTACCCTTAGCAACTCTTCTTTCTCCTGGGGTCCTAGGTCCGAGGAGATGATTACTAGTAGCGTACAATTATCCCCTAGGAATGCATATTCTAAGTGCTTTGGTAATTGTTTTAGTTCTAGCTTGGGTGGCTGATCAATAGAGGGTTTTTGTTTTAATTCGTCATTAATCTTGATGTCTTCTATTTTCATCTGTCTAGAAGGTGATGCATTGGGATTCTCTTCATCGGTATCGTCATCATTCCCCTCACCTTGTGAAAGACACAGTTCCATCGTGTCACTGTGCATGATTTCCTGCAAAGATTCTTAAAAAATGTGATCAGTGGCATCAACAAAGTAACAAGAATCATCTTGTTCTCTAGAATAACGCATGGCATCATAAATTTGGAACACAATTTCTTCATCTCCTACTCTTAATGCGAGTTTACCATCACCAATATTAATGACAGCTCTAGCGGTAGCTAGAAAGGGTCGCCCCAAAATTAAAGGTACCTCTACATCCTCATTCATATCAAGCACAACAAAATCAACGGGAGATATAAATTTATATATTTTTACCAAAACATCTTCAATAATTCCCGTAGGATACTTAACAGATCTGTCAGCTAACTGAATACTCATCCTAGTGGGTATTGGTTCCCCGAAACCAAGTTGCTTAAACATTTTATAAGGCATTAGATTAATACTGGCACCTAAGTCAGCTAATGTTTTTTCTATGTTCAAACTACCAATTAAACGAGAGATAGTGAAACTTCCTGGATCTTTCAATTTGGCTGGTAGCTTGTTTTGGATAATAGCTGAGCATTCCTCATTAAGTTCTACTGTTAAAATTTCCTCAAACTTCTTTTTATTTGTTAGAAGCTCCTTTAAAAATTTTGCATATGTTGGCATTTGCGAAATAGCTTCAACAAAAGGTAAGTTAATATGTAGATGTTTGAAAAGTTCAAGAAATTTACCGTATTATGCGTCTAAGCCGTCTTTCTTCAACTTTGCTGAATACGGGATTGTTGGTTTAGTTTCCTCACAGGTCAGAGTTATCTTTTCCTCATCGGGATCATGTGGTACCTCCTTCTTTGTTTCGATTAACTCCTTTCCACTTCTCAGTGTCACTGTTTGGACTTGTTTTTTTTCCCTAGATAAGGTTTCGAATCGTATTTTAGAAACTAACCTAGTAAGTTTCCCGATTTGATCCTTGAGTTCCTGTGACAATGCCTCAAGTTTTGTTTTTATCCTCTAGAAACGTGTGTCTGGGGCTGTTATGAAGTTTGTTAGGACCTCTTCAAGGTTCGACTTATTTTCTTGTGGGTAGGGCTGTTGTTGGAAATTTTGGGATGGTTGTTGCCTTTGATTTATTTGATCGCCCCATGAGAAATTGGGGTGGTTCTTCCAACCTGGATTATGAGTATTACTATAAGGGTTATTGTTAGATCGAAAATTATTACCCATATAGTTCATCTGCTCGCTCTCCATGCCCTGTCCGTAGGGTGGGTACTCAGGATTCACCACTCATTCACTTGCGTCGCACTGCATTACTGGATGTACCTGCGAAGAACCATAAAAACTATCAAATTTTTTATGTAACAATTCTACTTGATTTGATAGCGCGGTTACTGCATGAATGTTGTAAACTCCGGCTGCTTTAACTGGCCTTGTCCTTGTAACTTGCCACTGATAGTTATTCAGTGACAACTCCTCTATAAACTCGTAGGCTGCTTCAGGAGTTTTGTTGTTCAGAGTTCCACCGGCAGCTGAATCGATTAGCTGCCTTGTTGAAGGGTTCACACCGTTGTAAAAAGTTTGGACCTGTAGCCACAATGGTAGTCCGTGGTGTGGGCACCTCCTTAACAAATCTTTGTATCTCTCCCATGCGTCGTATAATGTCTCTGAATCTATCTGCACAAAAGAAGAGATATCATTCCTTAATTTGGTCGTTTTGGCCGGTGGAAAATATTTTAATAAAAATTGTTCAGTCATTTGATCCCATGTAGTGATTGATCCTCGTGGAAGACAATGTAACCACTGTTTGGCTTTATTTCTCAGGGAAAAGGGAAATAACCGAAGACGGATGGCATTATCAGAAACGCCATTTATCTTGAAGGTGTCGCAAAATTCTAAAAAATTCGCTAAGTGTGTGTTAGGATCCTCATCCTGCAAACCATCAAACTGAACAAACTGTTGTATCATCTATATAGTGTTTGGTTTTAGTTCAAAGTTATTTGCAGCAATAGTAGGCCTAACAATACTAGACTCAGTTTCTGTTAAACTAGGTTTAGCATAATCATACATAGTACGTGGAGCATGATGTTCGGCCATCTCTGGAGGTGGCGGATTATTCTCTGTCATCTCTTCTATGGAATTTATTTCGGCTTCTTGCTCTTCGTTTATGTAGTTTAGGCTTCACCTTATTTCTCCGTGATTTCTACGAACGGTACCTTCAATATCACTATCGTAAAGTAGAGGTCCTGTCGGGTTCCTTCTAGTCATAAACTAAAGGTACCTGAAAGGGACAAAAGAAAGAAGAGAAATAAAAATTTAGAAAAATAAAAAATAAAATTTAATTGAAAAAAATAAAAATAAAAATAAATATGGCTAAAGTAATAAAAATTAAGCTTTCTTAATATTTCAGCTCCCCAGCAACGATGCCAAAAACTTGATCGTCGAAACCAGAGCTTTAAAATTTATAATGAGAATGATCGAACTTGAAAACTAACTCTGACAACGATTTTAAAGGAAGCGTACCTATCGAACAGTAGTATAGTTTAGGCAAGACCGGAATATCGAATCCCAAAGGAACCAAAAGTACTAATACTAACGCTCTTTCTATTATTTAGCCTAAGAATTAAGTGAATGGTTATCTAATCTAAATTTAACTATCAACTAAACTAATGACGCAATGACAAAAAGAGAATGAATTGGGGAAAAATAACTTGGAAGAAAAACCAATTGATTAAGACGATACCCTTAGGAAGAATCCACCTAGACTTCACTTGTTATCTAACACTGAACCAGACGATGTATTCACTTGACTTGATCCGTAAGATTCCCTAATGTATATTAAACCCTCTCTCGAAGCGAATAACGTCCAACCCTAGGTTGATTAATTGAAATCTTTTTCTAATTAAAACCCCTTGAATTGCATTAAGTCGATCTATGGACTCTCATATTAGGTTTCACCCTAATCCGGCAAAATCTCGTCACCCTATCTCTAGGCGTGCGATCAACTCCGCTTAATTATGCTAGATCTACTCTTAAGCAGGGACTTTTGCTCCTCCACCTAAGCACATCATACTTGAATCAATATCCCAGAAATATCAACACAAGAATTAAGAACAAGTCAAATATTTATCATATAGTTCAGCAAACGATAACAAGATTCATCTTAGGTTTCATCCCCCTTAGGTATCTGAGGGTTTAGTTCATAATAATAAAAGAAAATCTCAAGAGAAAAGATAAAATAAAACATAAGAAATCCCTAAAACTCCCTGAAGGAATTGAAGGAGGGATCCGCCGTCTTGAGTAGAATTCCGGCTTCTTGAGATGGATCAACTGGCTATCTTCGAGTGATTCTCCACAAATCTGACCTTTTCGGCTTGGCTCATTGGCCTAGCTAACCGCCTTCTTTTAGGTAACACTTAAAGTGTTTATATAAGCTCTTGGAATGCGTTTCTTTGGCCCTAAGTATCCTTTTTCGATTGAAATTGCTCTTTGCCACGACAGGGACACGGCCATGACACACGCCTGTGTGGATCGTGGCCAGACCGTGCTCGAACTTCTTTAATGAGACACAGTCATGTGAATCGAGATCAGGTCGTGTTCTAGTAGATTGACGTGGCACGACCGTGTGGGCTTAAGTCCAGGCCGTGTTGATGTCCTCTTTGGCCTAATTTGGGTCGTTTTAGGCTCGTTTTCCGTTCTTTTCATCCTCAGGTGCTTTCCTGGGTATAAAACATGAAAAAAAATGATTAAGAGCACCTTTTTACCTAAATCGAAGCTTAATTCATCCAAAAGCATACTAAATGTGGGATTAAAATATGTTACTTTTACGGTTTATCAGTCTTTGCACTGAAAATTTGGAGGCACTATCTGTATGGTGAGAGGTGTATCATCTACACCGATCACAAGTGTCTTAAGTAGCTCCTTACTCAGAAGGAGTTGAACCTTAGACAACATCGATGGATTGAGCTGCTCAAGGATTACGACTACACGATCAAGTATCATCCTGGTAAGACCAATATGGTGGCTGACGCTCTAAGTCAAAGAGCGATGTTTGATTTGAGGGTGATGTTTGCTCGTCTTAGTCTGTTTGGTGATGAGAGTCTGTTGGCTGAATTGCAAGTTAAGCCGACTTGGATTGAGCAGATTCGAGATAAGCAGTTTGGGGATGAGTCTCTGGGTTTACGATTTTGTCAGATTGAGAGTGACAGCACTTCAAATTTTGGACTGAATAATGAGGGGGTCATCTAGTTCCGCGGTCGGATTTGTGTACCAAACGATGAGGATATGAGGTAGTTTATTCTGAGGAAGGCGCATAGTATGCCCTATGCTATTTATCTCGACAGAAATAAGATGTACCATGACCTCCGTGAGTTGTACTAGTGGCTGAGTTTAAAGCATAAAATTACCAACTTCGTTGCTTGTTGTTTGACTTGTCAGCAGGTTAAGGCTGAGCATCAGTTGCCTTCGGATTTATTGTAGCTGGTTAAAATTCCCCTTTGAAAGTGGGAGCGAGTAACGATGGATTTCGTTAGTGGGTTGCCTTTAACACCCACTAAGAAGGACTTTGTTTGGGTCATCGTGGATCGATTGACCAAGTCTGCGTACTTCATTCCTATTCAAACTGACTACTCTCTGCAGAAGCTAGTGAAGTTGTACATTTCTGAGGTAGTAAGACTGCATGGGGTTCCTGTTTCGATTATTTCTGATAGAGATCCTCGTTTCACTTCTCGGTTCTGGAAGAAATTGCACGAGGCTCTGGGTTCAAGGTTAGACTTCAGTACTGCGTTACATCCTCAAACCGATGGTCAATCTGAGAAGGTGATTCAGATACTGGAGGATATGCTTCAGAGTTGTGTGATTGATTTCCGAGGTAGTTGGGAGGATTATCTGCCGTTAGCCGAGTTCGCTTATAATAACAGCTTTCAATCTTGTATCCAGATGGCACCTTACAAGGCTCTGTATAGTCGTAAGTGTCGTACTCCATTGGGTTAGACTGTGTTAGACGAACCGCGAGTTTTGGGTCCGGAGTTGGTTTCTGAAACTGAGGATAAGGTTCGACTGATTCGAGATCGACTAAAAGCTGCTTCTGACAGACAGAAGTCTTATGCAAATTTGAAGAGACGTGAGTTTGAGTACTCTATGGGGGACTTTGTGTTTCTTAAGGTCTCTTCATGGAAGAAAGATCTGAAGTTCGGCCGGAAGGGAAAGCTGAGCCCTAGGTTTATTGGACCGTACCGAATTCTGAAGCGGGTGGGACCAGTTGCTTATTAGTTGGAGTTACCCCCTGAACTAGACTGTATACACAATGTCTTTCACGTATCGATGTTGAGGCGGTATCGTTCTGATCCATCCCATGTTGTCTTGATTGAGGAGATCGAGGTTAGGCTAGACTTGACCTTTGAGGAAGAACCGGTTTAGATCCTGGATCGCGATGTTAAGCTCTTGAAGAGGAAGTCCATTCCGTTAGTAAAGGTGCTGTGGCAGAATTATAGCACTGAGAAGGCTACTTGGGAACTTGAGGACTCGATGCGTCAGCAGTATCCTTATCTATTTTGTTCAGGTAAATTTCGAGGCCGAAATTTCTTTTAGGGGGTAGAGTTGTAACGCCCCCAATTTTTTAAGTCTGTTTCTGTTAAATTTTGACAATTGTGTATCTGTTTCAGTGGTTAAGTGTTCTGGGTGTGTGTGAGAGGTCCCAAGTTCAAGCCTTTCCTTTGGTAAATTTTGGTATTTTTCTGACTTAAACCTTATCTTTGCTTAGTGGGCTTATATTAGATTGCTTGTAAATCCATATCAGAATGAGCCTGCTGGTTCAAGTGGTAAGGGAGTTAGTGTGCTGGAGGTTCTGAGTTCGAATCCCCGCGTGAGCGTGGGTATTTATTTTTACTCGGTTGCGCGTAGGAGTTTCGGTAGTGTTGGTTTCTAAGAGGTTGGTTGCTAGTGGGCTAGTGGGGAGTAATTTGAGGGATTTAGGGGTAACTGCTTATTTTTATTTTTTCTTTTGTTGGAATTTCCCAAAAATTCTCCCAAATTTAATGTCAATTGCTATTCTCCATCGTTCTGTCAACTCACTTCTTTCGTTCTACTATTTCTTTTGTTTTCCCATTAATCTTGGTATTTTCGGCTCTTGGAATTGGTATACTGTGGTAAGTGGTGGTAAGTTTTATTCATCGAGTTAAGAATAGGTTCCATTTAGTGCCATTCTAGAGTTAATGTTTTGTTTTCGTCAGCCTAATTGCTGGGTTTTGGCAGCAACTAATCGGGAAGATAGAGGCTTTTTTTTTGCGGAATTGTAGCCAAAACTGTTCGGAGTTTGGGGTAAGTGATGAACATTGTTTTGGATTATCAGTTTGTGGTTTCGATTAAATCATATATTAAGTATGATTCTGAGCGTTGGTATATCAATCTTTAGTTTCTAGAGGGTTCGTAGTTGCAGTAGCATCAAAATCGTGTCATGTGTACCCGAAAAGCAGAAAAACGAGATTCGACAAAAGCTAAAAATCCATCTGTCGACGCCACACGGCAGTGTGGTAGGCTGTGTGCAACGACACGACCGTGTGATCGACGAAGGCCAGGCTGTGCGCAAGACATGACCATGTGATGGCTGGAGTGTGGCCGTGTGGGCCACACGGGCTAGACCGAATTGAGCGTGTGGGCCCACACGGGCACGCCACACGGGCGTGTGATAACTAGGCCAGGCCGTGTGATCCAAATGGGCTAGGCCAATCTGGGCGTGTGGGCCCATTTATTTGAAATTTTCCCTAGGGTTGTACGGGTCGTCCCAAATGACTGTGGGCCTACTGTAGGGTCGATAAGGGCTAACAAAATCGTAAACTGTATGATCTGTTTGACTGATATTCTATACTGAGCATGATAGTATATGCATGTTATATATGTATGTAAGCATGATTTATTTGTTAATTCCGTATGCATGTTCTGTTACTGTGACTGGGGTGGGGTGATATACATATTGGAAGAAGTGTTCTGAAAGGCAGATTATGCCTAATATCTCGCAGCACAGCTGTATTATATCTGATATGTGCTGCATCGGTACAACGTGGTGTGTAAGGCTGGGTAGGTGTTTTAAACCCCACATGGTGTATAGGGATGGTCGAAGATGGTGTGTAGAGGATGGGGGTAGGATTCTGTTATCTGATTTGCATATTTGTAACTGTATCTGTATCTGGAATGGGCTCAGGCTCGAATCTGTATCTGTATCCGACATGGGCTCAGTCCCGATTGTGAATCTGTCTGATTTGTGATATTTTGTATGTATACTTGCTTAACTCTCCTGGGTTACACACTGAGTTTACGTAAATTCACCCCTTTTTCTATTTGTCTATACAGGTAACCCACAGTCTTAAGCGGATCGGTGCAGGGGAGGACTTGACGGTGACCACATAATTTACTGTTTTATTTTACTTTTGGGTTATTAAGTTTTGGCATTGAAGTTGTATTTTCTGGGACTCTGGACTCTTTTAATATTCTGACATTGGTTTTGGGTTTTGGGTTTTTACTTATTTAAAACTGTGATGGTTTTCTAAAATCTTGAACGGTTTTTTGGACACAACGTTTTTTACGAGCTTCCGCTACAAACACGATTTACCTCTTGATAATTAAAGGAATGAAAGCTTTGAAAGTAATAATAACTCTAAAGGCTAATAACTGGAAAGGTTTTAACTTAACAACAATGGCTTCTCAACCCATTTCATATGACTCTTCCGGATTCGGGCAGAACGTCTAGACCGAGTTTGGGGTGTTACATTTAAGGTTAGTATAAGAAATATTTTAATTCCCTAAGCAGGTTACATGTACTTTTTTTAATATTTTTTTTCATTATACATTAAATGGGACATATGTCACTTTTTGAAATCAACTTATAGAGTTTAATTCCCCATGTTTTGGCATGATAATTAAGGTGTTTATCGTTTCAGGTGTGGTTTAAGTTTGAGTCGTGCTAGTCACGTTACTGTTAATGGCTTTGCCCTTCTCTTATAATTCACCAAAAAAAAAAAAAATCAGTATCAAATAAGTATTCAATTTTTTAAATATAATTCACCAAAAAAAATCAGTATCAAATAAGTATTCAATTTTTTAAAGTATGATTACTTGTATTCTCTCAAAGTTGCGAGTTTGAATAAAAATGGAAAGAGGTAAAGCAACATTTAATGCATGAACTCCGCAATTTTTTTCAACTTGGCCCTTAAAATTTTTTCATCCACATTGGTCTCAATAAACATCTTTATATTTTTTTTTGTATAAAATCAATAAAAAAAACTCACCTATAATAAGATTTGAACCTAAGACATCATGATTTTTAAACCTTTAATTTTACCATTTGGCATAATGAAAAATTCAACCCTTCACCTTGACATCTTTTGTCAATTTGACGTTTATTTTTTTTTTAGTTAAATTTAACTATTGATCCTTTAAAAAGAGTCAACGTTAACCATTAACTTTTTAGAAAAGTTGAATTGCTATTTTCTAATGGAAATATTAACTAAAACATTACAATTTTAAACATAGCAGTCCGCATGGCAATTCACATGTAATTATGTTTTTGATTTTATTTTTATGAACTTTTAATATTTTTTTGAATATATTTTATATTTTTTAAATTATTTGTTAATATGGTATATAAAAAATAGTGTTATGTTAACATAAAATACATATGGGCTATGGGTTATCACGTCACCATCGTTAAAAAGTTAATGTTTCGGTCAACATTTTTAGTAAAAAAAATTATTAAACTTTTTTTTATAAAGTTAATGACCAAATTTAACTAAAAAAAATTAAATTGACAAAAGATATAAACATTCCAAACTAAATTAACATTATCTTTTACCACTTCAACCAAAATTTCAATTATTTTTTAAATAATTTTTTAATAAAAAATTTTTACATAATTTTTTCCCCAAGTGTCACATAATATTGTTGTGAATGGGTATGGTGGTAAGTTGAATTTTACTTACATTTCAAGTATAAATTATTTGTAATGATGAGTTGGGTTAAATGAAATTCTTTCCTCTCTCTATATATACCTCATTTATACTATATTTAATTGTCTTATTAAATTAAATTGATGTGATAAATTAATTATATATCAATTTAATCAAAAAATAATTAAAATTATATTTTTTATAAATAAAAGAAATTATTATGACGATATTTTTATTTTATATATCTATATAAAAATATATTTAAACCTATAATAAATTTTAAAAAATAGTCGGAGACTTAAATTTCAAATAGAGTAAATTTTTTTGAATAATCTCATTATAGGTTCTGATCATATCTCTTAATTTTTACACAATGCCTAGAACTGCTCATAGCTCCTCCTCAACTCTTAAATAGGAGGATAATACGCTTCAGCGTACTCGATTTCACATCCTCCTGCATTGACAACAATACCCATACCAATCGAGTTAAAACTCAATCTACCTAATTCATTCAAAACATTATTTATAACTATAAAAGATTAAAAGGGTTTATTGTTGTTTTGCGTTGCTAGGAAATAGGGTTAAAACGTGACATTCAATTTCAATCAAATAAAAAGCTTGAAAAAGAAGAAAATAGGTAACTTGCTTAGACTTGGATGAATAGCTCTGTTTTACCTCCACTCTATGAATGACGTTCCACTGCTTTGAAGTGAAGCAATTTTAGTTTGGTCTCTTTTTTAAGTATATATAATTGCTGTGGTTTGATGTTTCGGTTTTGGATGATTTAGGTTTCGATTTATTTTGGGCTCAAGCGATTCTAATTTATAAGTTAGATTTTTTAGTCGATTACGTTGAATTTAGGTCCTTTTGATTTTGGGTTAATCGAGTCAATGAATTTTAAAATATATGAATCATTTCGAATTTGAATAATTTTAGATCCGAGTTAAGGTCATTTTAGGTTTGAATTGTTTTGAATTTAGACCATTTCAAACTTGTGCCACTTTGAGTTTAAATCATCTGAGTAGTTGAGTCTTGCAAGTCAAATGATCTTGTATTTAGATCTTTTGGGGTTATTTTGAATTCTTATAATTTAAATGACACCCAAGTTGATTTTTTATCGAAATCGAGTCATTTTGGGTTCAAAAGTCATTTAGGTTTGCAAGTCAAATGTGATATAAGATTTGGGTTTTTATGATTTTGGACAAACCGAGTTGGTTGAGTCAAGTTAATACAAATTATAAAATTTTTGAATTATTTTGAATTTAAATAATTTTGAATTTAAGTTTTGAGTTATTTTCAAACTCTTGTTATTTTGAATTATTTTGAATTGATCAATTGAATTTTAAATCTTTAATTTAGATCTTTTCGGGTTAATTTAGATTTGTATCATTGTTGAGTTTTTATAATCAAATTAGAGATTGGATTAAAGAAGAATAAATGAATAGGGTGACAGAACTGATACATAAATGTCTTTAACAAGAGCTATAAGCATCGCTAAAATTAACCCTAATTTGAAAATTCACCCTCCAAACATCTCATCTAAAGTTCCTACTTATTCCATCAATGTACACACTGAACCAGAAACAAAAATGTAAGACACAATGACAATGAAGCTCCCTATATGAAGCTTTCTCTCAACTACATACTAATCGGTGCCTGCGGGATCGACAGCATGGGTGGTGTTCCGGTCGTCGGCAAGTTGGCCTGTTTTCTCATCTCTACCACCTTCTTATGAGAGTTGGAGTGCAATGCTGGAACAAATGTGGGACTTGCAGCAGGGCGATACTCAGGGAGGAGACGGCCGGACCTGAAACGAACGCCACATGCGTTACAAAGGGTTTTTGGGCCCATTGGTCCTTCTCGCCATTGTGGGGTTTTCGTAACTTCGCAGTGCAAGCATTTCCTAACTTCGATAGGCTGTCGGGAGGGGGATTTCTTCATCTCGCTGAAATCCGAAAGCCATGTCAGGTTCATTTTCTTCTTCAGTCTCTTTTTGGCAGGTTCCTCGGTGAGATGGCTTTCTGATTCAGATTCAGAACCAACTGATGAATTAGATCCTCGGGAGGTAGAGGAGGAGGAGGATGTGAAAGGCAATGTGAAGTGCACATTAAAGGCAGATGCTCGTCTGCGCTTGCTTCGACCGCGTTTCACCAGAAAACCAAGCTTAGGGTTAATAAGTACCGGATTTGCAGCAGAGCAAGTACTACTGCTTTCAAGCACAGATACGGGACTGGAGGTCTGGAACCGGATTGAACCTTTGACATCAGTGGACTCACTGTGTAGGGTAACATTTCTGCCGGAGGATGCTTCTGTAACGCTCGACCACCGGTTTAGCTGAGAAGATCCATCACACTAGACACGAAATGGAAGACAAATTCAGCATAAAGTCAGAATTCAATTGAAAATGATAAAAGAGAAGAAACCATTCAATTTAGAATGATTTATCTGCTATAGAGAAGATTCAATATGAACCATGATCTTATTATATCTGCATCATAAAATACAATGCAGTCTCGTGGATTTTGCAAAGTACGTCGGACATCCTAAATAACCCATTTTCACCGATGGTCAATAGCACCATTCATAGAAGAATTCGGACAATAAAGAACCGATTATACAAATATTCTAGGGATAGAGAAAAACTGCATATCTTAGACACAAAGTCACTTCGATAAACATTGCTTCTTAACAAAGTAAAGAATGAAGGATCACCATATTGATGTAATGGTTGCTTTCCACAAATCACACTGTGAAAGTGCAAATGCAGTCATTTATCCAACAAAGCACTCAGGCATGACAACATGCAAATGCAATCATTTAGTAGACACCCTCGGAGAACTATTCCGATAGACATTAAATTTTAAGGCTGAAAGCATTGTTAGGCAACACGTAGTTTTAGTTCGATGTCGTGAATGCCAAGTCATATGTCTCCTACCAAGTTAGCCCTACAACAAGAGCTTGAATATCCGGTTTTCGATTGATATTTCATACTAAAGTTCGATAAACGAATCGATGCGCTATTACTTACATTGACTCTCAACTATTTAAAAAACGAGTTCAGGACAAATATTTCCATCGATAACATGCGATAATCGCTCGTTCCAAGTAATACTAAATTCATAAATACATATATCAGTCATCACTAGAGGGAGGGAAACAAGGTTAACTCACAGAAACCGTAAGGCATTTCGGCGAACTATCATTGAAAAAATCACCAGAAAAGCCGGAAGACATGCCGGCGAGAACATTAGCAGGCGGCGGTTCCAAGTTCTGAAAGTTACAATCCCACTCTTCGCCGCCAGCGGAGTTGTTGTGTTCTACGTCATCATCAAGAGGCAAATGAAAATCTATGACACCTTCTCCACTACTACCATCACCACCATCAGTGCCTTCAACATCTTCTAATGGGAAATCCAAATACTTTATTACATCATCAAAGAAATCATCATTCACCCCATCAAACCCTTTGTCAAACCAAGAATTATTCATAATGTTATTTTCTTCTGTTCACACAAAAAAAAAAAACTAATTAGTAAGCATTTGATTTAAGTATTTATAACATTAAACCCAAGTGAAAAATTAATTAAAAAAACGCCTATGGGTTAGCAAAGACTTAAAAATCCCATTTGGAAATTACCTTATGTAGCTAAAATTACCTTTTTAAAAAAAATATTTGAGCAATAACTTTTTTATCATAAAAAAAATTAAGCAATTAAAGACTGTACAGCAACACTTTAGGCAATATTAATCATGAAGTTTCCTATTAAGTTGAATTTTATAAATGGGAAAAATTGTCTCTTTCTAGGTTTGGAGAATTAGTTAACTTGTCATTTCAGCATGTAAATTAACCAAGCCAAGTACTAAAAATTTTAAAAAATATATATAAAAACAAATTGTAATACTAATTACCAGCTAAAAAACACTGTAAAAAAAAGAGAAAATTTCAAGAACTTGATTTTTTTTTTCAAAGAGCTTGTTTGGGTACATTGAAAATTAAAAAATACTGATAAATTACAAAGAAAAGAGTTGGTACTAGGTACCCTTTTTCTTCATTTTCTCAGAACCAAACAGCAAAACCCAGAATGCAGAAAGAGAAATGGAAAACCCCCCTCAAAATAAAATAAAATAAAAACCCAAAAAGAAAAGCAAAATGCAAAGAGAGAAAGAGAGAAATGGAACCTGGGTTTCAAGCGGAAGAGTGAAGGAGAGGCATTGTTTGGATGAAAGGAAAATGAGAGAAAAGGGAATCCCTTTGGGTCGTGATTTTTAGGGATATTTTTGTTTTCTCTTCTCGAGTGAAAGAGAAAATTAAGTTTTAATGTAAAAGAAGGAAGGTTAGCACATGGAAGGTAGGTTGTGTGTTTTCCTTTCAATCACCGCTCATCTGTCATCAATTTTTAAATTCCTTTTTTTTTCTTTTCAAAAATATTAATTTTCATTATCAAAAACAAGGAAAGAAAAAAGGGTTTATTAAAAATGGTTTTTTTTTTTTTTTTTTGAAATTGAAACATTTTATACCCAAAAAAATTGAAAGAAAAAATCTGGGGAGATGGATTTTGAAAAGGAAAGCCAAAAGGAAAGAGGTGGAGTAAACGTAGATCCAAAAAAAGTTTTCTTAGGTCAAATTTTATTGAAGATCCTTGTATTATGTATTTTTTTCTGATTTAGTCCTTCTATTGCAATTTCATCATTTCTCATCATTTTTTTTTCGAAATACATATTTTCAATCCTGAAACATAATTTTTCTCGTTAATAGTGTTTCGTGATTTATTTTCAATTTTAAGTAATGTTGTAAAAACAAAACTAGCAGTGGAGTCAGTCCGATCATGAATTTTTCAATTCTAACATTTCTAATCAACTTTATACCCAGTTTGATCAGTTTTTTTTGTGATACCAGCCAATCCGACCCGATTTTGACAACCACGGTTTAAGATCAATTTTTTCCATTCGTTTTGTTAAATTATTTGATAGGATTAACAAAAAATTAACCTCCTAACTGAAAACATACATTATATATTAAGAAGTAACGGGACTAAATTCTTCTAAAACCTATAATATAAGGACCATTTATGGAATTCCAAAAAAAAGAGATCACCGACGAAAGATTGAAGAAATGGGAAAAATCACCGACGAGATTGGAATGGAGAAAAAAGAAATATGAAAGTGTTGTCCAAATTGGGTCCCAATTTTTTAGTTGCAGCTTACCACTCACATGCTGTGGTCCCTTTCTTCTCTTATTTTCCTTTCCATTTTTTATGGTTTTTAATTGATTTTCATTTTCAGCTTTACATTTCTCTTTTTTTTTTCTAAAATAATTTTTTTTTGGGTTTTTCAAGTTTTCGATTTAATCTCTATATTCTTAATTAAAATTTAATTTAAATTTAAATTTTTATTACTATCCACGACCTCGGTTGATATTATTATTATTTATAACCACAATACAAATGAGTATGCTTTAGAATTTTAGATTTAGATTTTCTTTTCCTTTCATAATGCTGTTGAATATAATGGAGTTGGGCACAATTTTAGGTGCATTATCTTTTTCTTGTGTGCTTCTTTTGACTATTAAGACAAAAAAAAAACAGAGGAAAAATGATTTCAGCAAATGGCCAATGTTTGTTTGTTTGTACATATATAAAGAAAAGCATGTGCCTTTTGTAAATGATATATATTATTATTTATGCAGGCAAGGGATTCACTTGTACATTTTGGTAATTTTCATATAATTAATATTTTAATAATATAAATATATTTTTTGTGTAAATTTTAAAATCCATCCAACATTTTTATTATATTTATCTAAAATATTGTTTATATTAACATATATGAAATGGTTACATAAATCAAATTTATACAAAATTTAACATACATGATCCACATAGATATAATAGAAAATATATACAGAAGAGTATAACATTACTTTGTATTTCACACTAACACCAGTGAATACCATTTATATGATAGACATCCAAAGGAGGGAAAAAAGTTTGATACAATGCTTCTTCCTATTTGAACCCACAATCATTTCCATACAAATCATTCTCCATTTAAATTAATTTCAGGTTATTTGTGGGATTTTTATGATTATATAAAATGAAATCATGTGTTAATGGAATTTGGAGTCTGGGTCTGAAACTTTTTGCATGGTGACCAACATCCATCATGAGAAAAAGAAAAAAGAAATGAAATGGCGTATACATTAAGTGATCAATTATAAGTTTGAAGCACTAAAAAAAATACCCAAGTTGTATAGTCTTGGATCTATTTATATAAATATATATGATCCCATGTATCTGAAACCAACCACATTCCAAATTCTGAATCAAGTTTGGAGGTGGTGTGGGTCTCTCCATATGCTTTAAAGTCAATAGTTTACATAATAGCATAGGCCACCCTCTCCATTTATATATATATATATATATAGTTATATTAACCCCACACCCATCGTAAAGATGAAGATTTTAAATCACAAAGACTCAAAATTTCTAACCAACTAGCAAGAGGAGCCTTGGAAATGAGCTTTACCTCACATTCATCTGCCAATTTGGTGCAATGTTTGTTTTCAAAGAAACATCCTGCACCAATCATAAGCACCTGAAAGCAACTTCACAACTGCATCAGAATTGAGATTGTCATCATGTAAAACAAATCATAAAGCATTTTTTTCATAGATATATAATATCGTAATAAAGCCAGCCATCTCTACCGGAAAATTTTGTACCCAAAACTTTGTACCCAACGGTTGTGCTTCACATGTAAGCACTCCAGCATGATGAAATAATAAGCTAATCCCCTATTCTTTTTATACAACTTTTGTTTTTCGTTTCTTCTTTGGGTGTCATCCGTAAAACCGAATAGTCAGTAACATTCATATCTTCAGTTTCAATGTTCTTCGCTTTGCATTTACAAACAAGAAGATGAACAGCAAGACAAATGGCATGGTCCACAAACAGGCATCCCAAAGCTTGATGCCACCCGAATAAATGAAGATGCTTCCTAGCGTTCTCTGCAAAATTACACAGCATAATAAGGATAAATTATTGTTGCTTGGACCTAGATCTCACCATGTAACAATCTAAAATACACTCAGATATCAAGCAAGCATATCAATGATATGCACAAACTTTGATTAATATCCAGTATTCCTTATCAGTCTTGGATGTTACCAAACTGGGGATGTAAATGAGACACGTGCTTGCAAGCTACTCAAGTTTGACTCTAAAAAAAATTCAAACTCGATTTGGTAATTATTGAGCCGAGCCCGAGCTCGAGCCATGGATTGAGCCGAATTCGAGCTTAGTAATACTTGACTCGAACGGCTCACAAGCCTTATCGAGCTTTTCATATTTTTATATTATTGAATTACATTATTACCCTTAATATATATTATTAGCCCTAGGCTTAAATTATTGAGTCAAGCTTGAGTTCAAGCTTGAGAACAAAAAATTGGTAAACGAGCTTAATCGAGTTCGAGTTCGAGTTCGAGCCGAGTATCGAGCTTCGAATTTCGAGTCGAGCTCGAGCTTGGCAGTATTCGAACTCAGCTTCGCTCCATTACACCCCTATACCAAACTCACCGCATCAAACAACTTCTCGGCTGCTTGCTTGTGCTGCTTTGCAAAGATGCCTTGAGCATACTCATAGAGCTCCACATCAAGCTTGTTAAGTGATTGTATCCGCTGGAGGACCATTTGAGGAACCCTATTACGTGCCTGTAAATCCAGATGTTAATAATAAACAGAAGAAGATTTCAACTTTGACAAAGCTACGGTTGAACTTCCTCTCCGAGATTGAAGCAACCACTTGATCTTGTGCTTCGTTTCTATTTTTCTTTTACTTCTCCCTCACTTTTCCACACAACTCTCTTTAATAGTGGTTATGAATACTTTTTCCAGTTAATTTTGAAACCTTGAATTTTCCCTACATACTGTACACATAATAGATTTACAAATGAAATCCCAAAATATGTAACCCACAATCAAGGCACTGGAAACCTATTTCCCTTGACAAATAGATTGACTAACATAAATAATCATATATGAAGATACAGCACAACTACTAAGGCATGGTTTTGTTCTAGCCAAAGTACTCAAATAAATAGTCATATAGCAAAGCCAACCATGCTCTAGAAATAGATTACACGAACTATTTAATAATGGTGGGGCATTTTAATGCTCTGTATTTTAGCTTACCTCCTTAGTGAAGTTTGCAGGTGAGATTCTCTTCAAGGAAGCTATACGTCGACGTGTTTGGGTCTTTCGCAAGCCGGAAATGCAAACCTCATAAGTGTCCATAAGTTTTTCCACAGTCATCTGTTATGGTAGAAAGAAAATAAAGTTATACCGTTTAATGCAAAAAGAAATCACATTAAGTCCATAAAAAGAGTCAGATATCACACTAAAAAAATAGCTTACATTATCTTGGTTTACTTCATTGTCATCTGATGATGTGGTTTCATTCCCCTTTTCATCTGAGTTGGTATTCTGTCATACCGTTTAAAAAAAAAAGAAATGGTTAAGAGTCCTACATTAGTAGGTATCCAGATATTAAGCATTTGTTCGCTAAAATGCAGCACCTGATCCAGCTCTGAATCTGAAAATGAAGTGCCCTGTTCTGCAGCACAGATGATTTAAGTAAGCTAAAATATCTTGGTATCAATCAGTTTAGAGAAAGACAAGAAATCACAGTGTGGCAAAATCAGCACTTCGATGTAATACAATCAAATACAAGAAATTAAACAAGGTTTTACAAGGCTTTCTTCATTAGATAGGTTTCAGGGGGATATTTCAATAAAACCCCACACTAACCTGAATTATTAACATTGGCTCCCTTCCCAATAGCATTAGAGTTTACCAGCTGAGAAATCACTTGCTGCCCAACCACATTGGCAAACATTGTTGCAGATTCCCTATGGTCCTCAGTTAGACCAACATATAACATATTGTCCAACCTCTTCTGCAAGATTTACAAGTGTTTACCATAATTCCAATAATATACCATAGAAAGGGGGAATCAGAAAAGCTATATGAAAGTTCTTAAAAAATTCCAAACTATGTCAATTACCTTTGCAACTTGAAGCACGTAGTCACCAAGATTGTTGTACTTGTCTACGCAATGGCGCACCTCATGTGATTCAGGTAAATAAGAGTTGTTTGTCAACCCTGCAATCTGTAAATTAAATTAGTAAACCAGCATTTTGGACAAGAACATAGATAGAAATGGTGCACAATGTGGATTGGTACCTGAAAGGTTGCACCATTATGGACAATTTCATGAGCTATAGGATTGTTAATGTATTTGAGCAATGGCATTACAATGTCTTCCATGTTGTATGGATCACCGCTTGTAAAATCACTGGTGCCCCTAGTTTTCCTAGCATCTCTCTGCTCATAAAGAGTAAAAGTAAATATAAATGTCTTGTAATAATTATATCATCGCATGAGAAGTCAAAAGACAACTTCCCCCTCTCAATCACTTCAGATCACACAAAATAAGTGCAGATATGATAGGTTTTGATCATGGCAACTAAGAAACAGAAGTGGAGATGTTCTCAAATTGGTCAAAGTAATGCTATCTTAAAACACAAATCAACACACAAACAAGACTACCAATTACCGACTGCACTAAAATGCATAAAAGGCTCTCTAGGAAAGCCCTTCACCCAAAATGCGGAAAGGTATCATTGACATTGAGAAATGCAATGACCTTCACAGAGAGTAGACAAAACTCTAATCCCTAATACAGTGAAAAATGAGTAGCACAAATAGCAGAAAACATACCCGAGCAAACAGGTCTTCCCGCATCCACGGAACCAGATACTTCCAAGGCCATATATCCAGAGTACTTACTCCTTTATTTTTAGATCGCAAACGTCCTGCCATTTGTGTAGCAGATGTTAAGTTGGGATGCACTAGGAATCTAGCTGCCACCTCCACTGAAAACTCATATGTGCTAAAGACACGGTCAATCGGATTCCTAAGTATCGTCACCACTGATGTCCTGCCCCTGGGAAGTTTAGAACTTATGCTATAGTCATCATGAGTAACCAACAACCTGCATTTTTCCTTGCTGTATTCAAGTGGAAAAAAAATCAATCAAACATCCTCGAAAGGAAAAGGAATCACAAAAAACGAGAACTCATCCTTCAACTTTAAATACAAATAAAATTCCAACCGTACCTAGGATCGAACCGTAGCTTGTCATAAGATCGGGGGCACTCTAAAGAACTCGAATACAACTTCTTTAAGAAACTGCAAGCATAAACAAAAGAAGTAAATCCCAGAATGGCGGACATCTTATCGTTCATTCATATGCATACATAATATATCATATATATACATATATTAACTAAGTTAAAAATTGCACAGTCAATGTACCAGATGATATATTAACTAAGTTAAAAATTGCACAGTCAATGTACCATATGATAATTACCAGTGGAAATAGGTTCGACCTCCGGTCCGAGGAACATGAAGGAAGAAAAGTAAATCCTTGAGCGCGTGTTTATCCTCTTTGCTTCCATGTTTAAGCGAATTAGTAGCCCATTTTTTTACCACATTTTCGCAATGCTCGTAATCAGTTACAGAAAAGGCATTCACCACTACACATAATATAAAGGGGAAAAAATTCAAAAGATTTAACACTTCAAAACATATCAAAATCAATGGATGAAAAACACTAAAAAAGGAAAGAAATTGATTCAGTGAATACCTAATCCAAGAAGAATTAACGGAATTGTGCATTTTACAGTAGAATCCATTCATTCAATTCCTATTCAAATCACTGCCGAGAAAAATAATAATTACAATAAATAACAAAATAAAAAGGCGAAAGGGGGAGGGTCACAACTCACAGATCACAATAAAAAAAAAAAAACCCTAAATCGCAATAAAACGCTATATTACAGAAGGTGAGGAAAAGGGAATTTCAATTTTAAAAAAAAAACTAAAAAAATAAAAAAGAAGAAAAATATTCAGAAATAGTGGGCTGCTACCTGTATCGAATAACGGGATCTCGTGCTCATAAATTAAATCCCTTCGAAGCTGTGTCGGGACTTTGGGTACACACAATTTAACTCTTTGATCAATTTTGGTCCCACAAAATAAAAAATTACGTTGTGAATTTCCGGGGTTTATTTTAAATAATAATTTTCTCGACAGCCAAACAGGGTTTGGGAAATTTTTTTAAGGGAAGAGAAAAAAAAAGAAAGAAAAGGAAACTTCAAGGTTGTGATCTGTGTCCGAAGAAGAACACAGAACCAGCCTGAGAACAACGAAAACTGACGAACGATGAAAATGATTTAGGATGTGGAAATTTGAAATAGTAGAAAACTGCTTTTTATATATACGTGGCTTAAATCACAAATAGGTAGCTAATCTATTTTATTTTTACAACTATTTCTAAATTATACTCCTCTATCCAAAATAATATGAAAATTATATTCGATATCTTAAAATTAGGTAGAAACCCAAATTACCCCGCCAATAAAATAAAATTTTTAACCAAATATTTTAGGTAAATTTTAACTGAAGTATTTTAAATTTTATCTCTTTTGTTCTTCGTCAAATAATTTTAATGACGAAAAATTTAAAAATTCATCAATAAACTCATTTGAACCCAGTTTTTAGCAACAAAATCGAGATTTCAACAATTTTTTTTTCTTTTTAATTTTTTAATATGTCTTATGGAACCCATGTAATACTTTGTACTTGTGGAATCTATAAATTGTACGAGAAAATTTTTCTTTAATTAAATTAAAATTTTCAAATTTTTTACACTCTCTTACTCCCTACTATTTTTCTTCTTACCTTTAGTGCAATATTTTAACTGTTAGATTTTTTTTTTCAATCCTCTTGCCATTATTTTTTTCTATTCAGCCTCTTCTCTCTATTTTGAATTTCATGTTTTATCGAAGTTTTTTTTATTATAGAAGTTTCTCAACTTTAATTATTTTATGCAAAGTGCATAAAAAATAATAGAAAAAGTTATTTTTTTAAAAATAATACATAGATTTTGAATTAGGATGAGAAAGAAATCGAAATAGAGATTTTAAAATTTTAAAAAAAAAAAGAGAGTTGGTGGGAATCTGAATTTTTTTCAAAAACGGGTTTGAATAAATTTTTAATAAATTTTTGAATTTTTGTCATCAGAGTCATTGGGGGAAGAACAAAAGAGATAATATTTTTATAAATATTTAAGGAAATAATATTTAATTTTTGGGATTTTTTAGTTAAAATTTACCAAATGTCACAAAACAATTGATTAAGAGATTTATTTTAATGACTGAGTAACATTTAATTTAAAGAAAAGATAAATATGTTTATAGATTTTATAAAAAAAAACTTTAGGAAATAACAATTATTTTATTTGGATTTTTTTAAGTTAAAAATTGTCCTCTGCCATAAAATGTTTGGGTAATAGTTTTTTTAATGTATGGGGTAATAATTTTTTAATATTTTTAATTAAATTTATTTTTTAAAAATTATTTGATTTGAATTAAATCAAGTTAGATGAACCCATAATTGAAAAACATTTACTAAAATCCAACTTAAAATGAATCAAATCCGAAATTAAAGTTTTAATTATTTTTAACTTTAATTAACGCAGCCTTTCTATCACTACAATAGTAACTTTATTGATAAGAAATATTCTTATGTGGGCTAATTAGTAAAACTCAAGCCACAAATATTTTGTTTAATTGATGCATGATAATTTTTTTTTAATTTAGTAAATTTATCTAATATCGGATTATTCATTTGGTTCGAATCAAGTTTGAACAAAATAAATTTCGCTTTGAATAGTCTAATCATATTAAAGCATTGCTTATAAATTATTATTTTTAATTTATATTAATTCTAAAATATATAAATATTAATAAAAATATTTCTAAAAATAAATAAATAGTGATATATATTTTTTACTGAGTCTATTAAAGTATTATGTTGATAACATGAATGTATTGTCCATTTTAGTATTGTGAACCACATCCTCAATCTTGTTCACAGTTTCTAACCACAGCCTAAAAACACCTTTCAATAACTAAACAAAATAAAGTATGGTCCTTGAAAAGCTTCACACAAAAGTAGGATTTGAACGCATGACTTTTAGAATATAAGTCATGCAAGCATGTATGATACCGTATAAATTAAGGGCTCTTAATATTTCATGTAAACCACTTCGAATCTTTTACGACCGTATCAGTAAATTTGAACTAAAAAGAAATCAGAAAGGAAACTTTAAAAGAAAATCGAGACATATGTAAAAATAACTTCATTATATATTTTTTCTTTAATTAAAATTATTTGAGTATAGCTATTAGGATATGAATAAAAAGTGGGTTAATGCTATATTACTTTTATATTTAAATAATGAAATAGACTATTTTTTTTCCTTAGTGGAATAAATTAATTGGGTTGATAAGAATAAACTATTTTATTTTTAAAATTAGATGTGATTTCACTACCAATAATTCCTTTTAAAAATTTTAAAGTCAACGAGGGATAGCATTAAAAGTAAACAACGAGTGAAATGATGAAATTCTGATATTAAATTTATGATTACATAAATTTCGAGTTAAATTCTTAAATCCGTTTTCTCTATTAAATATGATTTTTTTTTTTTTTTTTTTTTTTGCTGTTGTTGTCTAATATGGTTTGGATTGGGGGAATAGAAAATAGCGAAGTAGGGGCATAGCTTAGTGGGTATGGAGTTGGACTGTTTTATTATTTTAATCCATAGTTGCATATATCAAGTTGTCGCCTTGGGTAATAAGATACGTGGTGCAATAATAGAAAATGCCAACATTTTGGCTGGTTTTTTAAACTCCAAAGTGCCTAAATGGTGCCCAAACCACCCACTTTGGTGGTGCTTGGGGACCCCACCCCACCCACAGACCATGGAGCTGTGTAGATTTATCAATTGGTCACATCAGATTGTTTTAAATTTTTTATTTATTTTAATTCTATTCAATTGTGAATTTAATTGCATGAGTATTAATTCTAGTTTTCAGTCATTTAATATTTATATTATTTTCGATTTAAATAGCTTAAAGTTTATAGAAATGTTGTGAGTTTTGATTATTTTGATTATTAATAATTTTAGATTATTTATTAGGACCATAAAAATATTTTTAATAATTTTGAATTCAATTGAAAAGTCAAAATTTCTAGGTTTATGCACGGTATTCCAAACTCATGCATAATGTCTGATTGAGGTAAATTATTAAAAAAATGGAAATTTTGATTTCACTAATTAACCCGTGTTATCTGTACAAAGAGTTGGTTTTTTTTTCAATGACACGATATCTACCGCACCAAATGTAGCTGGCATTAGGTAAATATATGCTCATTTTGACTGAATAAAAGAATGTTGCAGCAATGCAATATATGCAATGGTATGAACTGTTGATGTTCTTCCTCAATCCAAGCAAGTAAACCATCAGATTGAGAATTAATCATACTTTTACCGGAACCGATTTCGCGGCATCCAGATGGTTCAAGCGGCACGTTCCGAGAAGGTACTCCGGCAGCTCATCTTCCGTATTTGCCTGCATATAAGAAAATCAGATGAAAACTCTTGTAGACCACAGGGACAAGTGTAAGATCATAGATAAAAGAAGAAAGGATTCGTTTGTTTCTAAGTGCTTTAGAGCTAAGGATATGCTTGGCATAACGGATAAAAGAAAGTTGTTAATCCAATGGTTAAGCTATAAAATAGGAAAATGCTTATTAATTTTAACAGTTTGATTAACAAACACTCCTCCCCATTCTCGGTTCCAACCAAAGCTTAAGATATCTTATTAATTGAAAATCGTTTAATTATAGTTTTAGTCTCTCTATAATGCTGAAAATTGAAATCTAGTCCCTCTACTTTAATTTTACATATGTGGCCCTTTATTTTTATAATATTATTAGTAGGCTCAAAGTGATAATACCGTTAGTTGTTATTCGATCAAAAAGTCAAGGTCACAGAAAAATCTAGTCAAACCTTTTTTCTTTTTGTCATGCAGTTAAACACGTTTCAACCGAGCTTAAGGCTGTTTTTTTATAAAGAAAAATCCATATCATCACTTAAACAATAATAACTAATGGTGTCATCAATTTAGATCTATGAACCAAATTATATCAAATTAAAAGACTGTTGAGGTAACCAAATTATACCTACACTTACCTGTATCAAAAATGCCATTTCGATAACCAGATTGTTGAGGTAACCAAGCACAAGATTGACCACGCCTCTTGCCACTGTCGATGACCCAATGTCAATCCCAAGCTGAAATGATGGTTGCAAAATTTTAGTATGCCATGTTGTACATAATTTTTTGTCATGCTTTTGTACAAATTAGTAACTGATACGCCTCTCCAGCTTGCATCAGAAGAGAAATTTTCTAACCTAATTGTCCTTTTGGTTTGAAGAGAGAGAGATGAAACTATATGGTTTATTTTCATTGCATTCTCCAACTAATTTGTTATTATCATGAAATTATTATGTTCTCTTTCTTATCTCTTCTTTACAATGCAAATAACTATAGGTAAGTATAATTGTACTGCACAAAATTCTTCCCTATCCAAATACACTCATCTTCTGAAATGGGGAAATTCTTATGTGCGTATATACAATAAACAACTATAGCAACTTTGTTATATAGTCGATATTTTGTATGTTTTTTTAGTACACTATAGCAACTTTTCATCTATAACAACTATAGTTATAAACTATGAAGTTCACTCTTTACTAAATTAGTTCTCTATAATTTCTTATCTCAAATTTTAGTAAAATTAGTTATATTCCTGAGTGAAATAAAAATAATAACTTTTAGTTAAGATATTATTTCAATAAAATGTTACAATTCTATATAAAAAAATCTATTAATCATATTTTATTAAATGAAAATATTTTTTAATAATAAATTACATTTGTAAATTTTATCTAAATATGAAATACTATCAAAGGTGTATAACAATCAACACTTTGGAACAAATGAGATTGTTAATAGAGTTGAATATATATACTATATGCGTGTGTTTGGACCGGAGGAAATGAAGGGTTTAGGGTAGTTACCTCCAAGTAGTTTTTGCCATGGAAATAATTCATTTCCAGAGCATGGCCAATTAGACAAGCTTTCTTTCCAACACTCTGCTTGACTATCCAGGACCCCTAACAAAACAAACTCGAGTATCAGAAACATTGCTTTATGCGATGTGAAATGGAGTTTGCATACAGCACAAAACCAGCTAGTCCTCATGGTAAATAATTCATGCAATTATTCATTTTCTTCATAGGCCACTTGACATGGGTAAACTCAGTTCAAAGCTTTATGTAAGAATTTCCTACAAAAGCAAATCTTAAGAAAGGTAAAAAAAAATCATAATCTAAGTGATGCAACTGAAGAGAAAAAAAGGGTGTCAAACCCGACTGAGAAAAGTTCACTTTTCCAGATAAAGAAGGCATGC
The DNA here is from genome assembly GCA_005393395.2 of Gossypium australe. NCBI lineage: Eukaryota > Viridiplantae > Streptophyta > Magnoliopsida > Malvales > Malvaceae > Gossypium > Gossypium australe. Next base: position 105,840,804 of record CM016615.1, read on the forward strand.
ACAAAGATATCAAAAACGTAATTTCGTCTTAAGACCTTAGTCCTTTAAAATCACTGGAGCTGAAATATAAATTGTTTATCCCGTTAATGGTTGAATGGAGTTAAACACAAGCTTGCTCTTTTTTTCCCCGAGTTCCTTAACCCCCTAGTGAGTTCACTACCATACAAGAATACCCATAGATCCTCAATCGTAACTGCAAAGTGCTGCATGCACCAACCTTAGATATGTATGGAATGAGCTTGAACCTTGAATTTCTATATGCATCATCTCCGTTGACAAAGTTGTGTAGCAAGGGTGAATCTTCCACAGTAGTATTCATCATATAGTATAGTGCTAGGCTATATGTTGTTGAACCTGGAACCTGTTTCGTGTTAAATGATTCAATTATTTTGAATGCTCAAGAACCAAAAAGAATGGAGATAGAAATACATATTACTTCGCAGAATGAAGAATAAGTGAAAGACCAAAGTACCTGTATGTTTACAATGAAGAAAAACTCTGGCCCTCCCCGAGCAGCATATTTCTGCAAATAAACAACTCGTAGAAGTTCTCCAATTTTCAATTTGCAATCAACATATTGCACAATGCAACAAGTACGGCTTGAGTTTACAGGTAACTCATGGGAAAATGACAAAGGAAAACCTGAACAATGCCCCCAGGACGCCCTCCTAGATCATCTTCTCGTTTGTCAGATCTTAACCAATCTGCAGCGACCATTTGCATCAATGTGCCCTTTGCCTTAAACTGGCAGAAAATAAGAGTAAAGATATAATGTTAAACTGGAAGTTGAAATTTAATGCGGGAAAACTAAAAACGGCGGTATCCATAAAGGAGAGCTTATCAACATATGGTAATGTAGTAAGGCAAAACCCTGAAATTGATTGCATCTAAGACATTCTAAGAGCTAAAACCAAAAATGGAAGGAGGAGATAATTTAGAGAATATCAGAGACAAAACCTAATTCACCGGAAGATAATGTAGTAAGGCATACAATGAACCATCATAGAACACTCCAGCTTAACTTTTATTATTCACTTCAGCTTTGACGTTAAACCTTATGAAACATCATTCTTCATACCTTCTTTCGATCTTCAAGGTAATTCTTCCCACGAATCAAAAATGTGGAGGGTTCCGCTGCTGTCCAACTGCAAGGCAATGTACATGTTGGATCCTTAGAAAGAGTGTTTCCATAGGAGCAACATACGCCATCTTCCCTTGTCATGTCTTGCAAGTCCATGTAGCCCCTCTTCTGGACTGCAACATATAAGAATTGTACGCAATTAGCAATAGATCTTTCTATAACTACCTTTGAAAAAGAAAAATCTTTATTGGCGAAATTCAGAAGTTAAATTGAATATTGATCATCAAAATAGGAATCACCTGCAAGATCATGTATCTTTTTCACAAAAACAGCAGCCGTTGATAACTTTGGTTGGCGTGTATCCTGAAAGTTTCCAATCATATAGAAGTGAAAATTGGAGCTAAACAACAGAACTTGTTATAGCTCATTTAATGCAAGAGCAACTGTAATGCAGCCATTATAAATGAAATAGAAAAAGTGGAGAAACACTGCAGTATATCACATCCTCTATGAGATATGAAGCAAATTTACCCAAAAATCCATTTGAATGTAAAATCAGTAATAACAACTTCGACTTGTACCTGAGAGTATACTCCAGGACCAAAGTCAGAAGCCCATCCATCTTCTGCTCGATCGTGGTCTGTTGGTTCTGGAACATCAAAGAATTCATCAGCAGCATCATTGAGACCTACCAGACTTGAGTGTTCTGAAGATGCCCTTTCCATTGCTTCATTCATATTTTCCTTAGTTTTTCCAGCCTCTATCTCCGTACACATATCAACTATGCCATCCTCTTCACTTTGATGCAACCTAACATTCCGCATCAACTCTCCAGATGAAAGATCAGCAGTAGGATAGTTTCCTTGTTTTGCTTTGAATAATTCTCTTAATGCTGCAAGTAGATGATATAGATTCCTAGAAACTTAATACCTCAATGATCACACAAATTTGTAACACAGACACATACACACAATAAATGAATTGATAAATAAGATTATATCTGCAGTTGGATTTTAGGGTAAAAGATGACACAATGTCATAACAGAATATATGATTACCAGCAACTCTCTCAAGCATCCGGATGGTAATAGATCTGACTGCAGATGTTCGAAGATAAGATTTCCAGAATTTCCAATCAATTGCAAGCATGTGCTTTACAACAGAGTGTTTTCCTTCGGTCACTGGAGATATGACATATCCACCACCTGCAAGAAATGCCAAACATTAATCTTGTAGATTAACTTTTTATTTATTTGTTTTTAATATAAATATCATTCCCTTTCCTTAAAAAGGAAATTAAGTGTGCATCATATGCCACATCTCACAAATGTGTTGGTGCATATATCAGGACAATATAAAACCGATCAAATCAAAATAAAAGCAATGCGATAAGCAGTTATCAGCAGTGTTCAAGCTGAGAGGCCAAAAGATGCTTCCACATTCAAACACACACACAAGTACCAGTCTATATGCATGTGTTCATGCACACAAGGGATACCAAGGAAAAAAAAAAACTCTTGCATGATAAATTAAACTGAAAACAGCTCATGCATCTTGTAATATGCACATCAGATTTAGAGAACTCAGAAAGATCTCTTTTATGCATAAATTTCAGGCATACATTACTTTTAAGGCTGGCACGGACATAGCTTTTCTGTGGGGGGCACTTCTTGTGGACCACTGAGTGGTACAGAATAACTGTGATAATATCAACCAAAAGAAGTGAGTTTACAATTCAACCAGATTCTGACTTCTGAATAGAACTTTAAGAATTTCCTAAGAGTAATTACTACCATATGTTCCATCATCTTCTCTTCTCCAATAGCGCCGCAACAAGAGATCCCTTCTTTTCATTCCCCTGCAAGTATAATTAATTAGTGAAAATATATAAACAGAAACATTTGTCTTGCAAAGCATAATGTCTAAATCAGAAGTTTGGATCTGACCAAGGTAACCAATCACTATATAGCTGCTTGTGAACAATATCAGTATGACCATCAAGATGTTCGACCACACTACCCTTGTAGAAACAGAAGTCCCATCTGCAAGACAATTTGCAAAGTTACACTTTGTTTTAGAAAAATGAGGAATTTCATAAAATGCAAAATACACTGCTAGATTAACAGAATTATAATTTTGCACGACTTTACGATGCACAAGAGAACACCAAAGCAGTAATCATAATTCAAATAGATGAATTGGATTGGGCACCAAATACAGATGCCACATCTGTGCATGATATCATCTTCGGAATTTAGATTTCTGGTTTTTTGTGTACTATTAAACTTAGTATACTCAGTTTCTACATAGACTGGAAATTCACATTAAAATGGCAAAGATTACATAGTTTCAGTTTCTATAATGCATCAAACTAAAGTTCACATTTTCACTCCATTACAACTTCAATAAGACCAGCTTTAATGGCACATAAAAAGTTGCCAACTGAGAAAGTAACAATTACAATCCAATCTGTTCCATTGAATCACAATGCTAGATTTACTATGATTACAAATATGCATAGAACTGAAGTACCATTAAATCAAGCCATGGCTCTGGAAAAGGGTATAAGAGCTAACAAAAATACAAAGTACTTAGCAGCTTACTCTGATCTTGAGGGTCCAAGAGACATTAGTGTCTGGAAAATGGCTTCTGAAGTTCCATCTACAACACCCACAGCCATGATTGCAGGATGGTCGTCCCACTGCCAATTAGAGAGGCGTAAAACACAAAGCCAAATTGCTATTTCATGATAAAATAATTGACCAGTGAATCAAAAGCTACTGACCTTTCCATGAGAATCCCTATCTTTAGCTTCTTTAAACAGTCTAAGACCTGCATTGAACTCACGGGCTTGGACAAACAACTATTACTATATAAAAAATCCAAAATATTCCTTTTGTACTTACCGTCCTGACAGCCAAAGATTGTCCAAGGTGATGGTGCTACAACGTCAGATGTTACTCTGTCCATCTTTGTAGTTGGATAAAGAGTCCAGTCAATAGAATTATTGTGATTTGAATCACTGGAACTACTCAATCTGCATGCACGGAGTCCTTTTAAGAATTGACATATAGGAATGGGATATAAATACGAAAGAATACAAAATTAAGAACAAGCATCATGTTCTCTCACACTCATCACTAAAAATCATTTCAAACATATCCAACTCAAGTTATTCAAGCAATCTGCGAAGAAACCAAATTGTATGCAAGCACGAATGAACAGATAGAAAGAATCCAGAAGTAAAATATATTTTGAATAGTAATGCAGGAATGAAAACTCATTATTATACCTGAAGGACTGCCATCTACTCTTTGAACAAGCAACATCATTTCCAGGGCGTGGACCACCCTGCATACATAAGTCTCAGTCTCATCCCATCCTAAATCAGAAACTTATGATGTGCGATAACAAGAGGAAGCGATTTGGCACCTTTAAGGCTGCTTCCTGAAAGGAATGAATCCATCTTGCTGCTTCTTCAGGACTACTAGCTCCTAGCTATAAATTTAGACTCCATATCTCAACCATGAAGGTAAAAGTATGATAGATATTGACTAACAATATTTTTCTGAAATATTTGCCTCACCTTAAGTTGATCATTGTGATTAGAACTATTATAAAGGGTGAATATGAAGAATACCTACAACGTCAAACAAAGAACTGTCATTACAAAAGATCCAATGGCATAAACTGATATATAAACCAAAAAATTTACCACCATTCGAGGAAAATAACAATTTATACACATACTTTTCTGTGAATGCTCTCCCTCCCATTATCTGTAACTCGAATGCTGGAATCAATGATTGCACTTCTTCCTGATTCCTGAAAGGCAAATAAATGTTTAGCTCTTTCACCCAATAAAATTGTCAAACCATATTTATAAAGAAAATATTATTATTCAAAGTGAATGAGCCTAAAGACTATCTTGACATCCCCGAGTATTCATTCATCAAACTATATACACAATACTTTCACAAAGCTAAGAAAAACTGCTACAGCTAGAAACAAAGGACTCAATAGCTTTAGCGTTGGTTATTTCTTTGAGGAAGATGAGCCAAGTCCCCCTAGAGCAAAAGACGTGACCACATTACAAATTATGCTCAAGATAATGCTAACAATGAACGCAAAACTTAGCCAAGTTGGTTCACGCAGCCATCTTTAAAAGGGGGCATCTGCAACTCTCTTCTGTATCTCCTAACTAAAGCCTCTTTTATAATAATAAAAAAATAAAAGCTAATATTTGCTTCGCTTATGATTATCGTCAAATCAACTCCAATTTTCAATAATAAGAGAAAAAATGACTTCAAATACTGTGACATACGAATGTGTAAAGTAAAAATATTCCTGACACAAAGTTGACCGTAGTCAGTAGACTTTTTCCGGATTCAATTGACCTATAAACAGTTATATTTCTAACACAAAAGCAAGAAAAAAGAGTAGCAGCACAATTTGAACTGCTAGATTGAAAGAAACTACTAAAAAGAGTATAATGAGAAAACAAGCCTTATCAAAGTACTCTCATACTGTACCAGAAAACGTGTTTGCAATAAGTTCATTAAACTATATTCAACTAATCCAAAAATTAGCAACTAAACGGTTATTAAATAAACAAATAGTGAAATAGGAAATATAATCAACTTAATGCCATTATTTCTTTATAAACATTCGTTAACTGAGTAATGAAAGTTGCAAGATAAGCTTCTCAAATCTCAACAAAAAAACAAAAAGGAGAAAGAAATAAACTATTATTGAAAAAGAAAAAAAAAAGAAGGAAAGGACCTGGAGACTGGAAATAGGCATGGATTTGAAGCAATTAAGAAGATGCGCTTCAAGAACAAAGTAACGTTTCCTTGAATACTGTAATCCAATCCGATTTGAACGTATTATATACAGCCATCCTTCCATTTTTAACTCTCCGCCGCTCTGCGAACAACCTGCCATTTTTTTAAAGAAAAAAATTCTTTTGCCAAACAGAGAATCAAAAAACTGCCATAGATGATGATTTGATCCTTGATTTTTCACATTAATGGAGTACAAAGAGAATCAATGTATTTTTTTCATTTTTTTCTTAATTTTGAAGTGATGAAAATTAGCAAAAAGGAATTCTTCAGAATTTAAAAATGAACTATCGATTTCATTGGGCACTTTTTTTTTTTTACTTTTTCTGTTTGATTATGAAAACTGAAATGGAGGAAAGAGTTTATATAAGACAAAAGATTGACAGGCGAATCTTTCACAAATGAAATTACTTTATTACCCCTTCGGTTCTTTGCTTCGATGTTTGAAAAGTCTGTTAAAACCTATCCATCAAATCATGTACTTTTACCCTTTTGTTTTTGTTTTTAATTTATCTATTTAATTATTAAACAATTTTATATATTCTTGAAAAATGAAGTAAACTTCTTGATTTTGAATTAGATAAATATAAATCAGACGGAATTGGATTTTAAAATTCTAGATTTTGGTTTAGTTTCGGGTGCTCTAATTTTGGGTTTAATTATTTTGAGTTCAGATTATTTAGATTTTGGTTATTTCGTTTTAAATGATTTTTTGAGTTAGATCGAATTATTTATTTAAATCATTTTAAATTCTGATCATTAACGGTTAAGATCATTTTGTGATATTTGATTGAGTTATTTCGAGTTTGAATTATTTTGAGTTCGGGTAATTTTGTGGTTGGCCGCTATGGATTCAAAATATTTTTAAGTTGGAACCAATTCAAGTTGGTGATTTTTTATGACGAAGACAAATTATGTCGGATTTGAGTTTGAGTTAATTGGATCTAAGTTTTTAAAATTGGGATGAAATTGATAGGTGTTAGTAAACTTAACGAATTACAAAAAAAAAAAGTTAAAATATGTTATAGGTTCCTGTACTCTTCTCATATTTAAAATTTAGTATCTGGACTCTTATTTTTAGGAATTTATTCCTTTTGTTTTTCAAATTTCTAAATTCAAGCCCAACCGCTATCACTGTTAGGATTATATTGTTAAATTTAGGTCATAACAACTTCATTTTTTTAGTTACATTATTACCAAATGAGTTTTTTTATTTATTTCAAAATGTCAACAACAAAAAATAGCAGTGTTAAAAATTAGACTTAAATTTTTTAAATTTAGAAGGTAAAATAGCTAAATTTCTGAAAAAAATTACAAATACTAAATTTCAATTTTTTTAAAATAATATCTTTTAGAATTAATATCTACTCATACAAGAAAAACAACAATGGTAAATACACTCCAATTGATGATTACCATTTACTAATAAATATTAGGTCAGGGGTGAAGCCAGAATAATTTTTTAGGGGGCGGATAAAATTTTAATTTTTTATAGTTTATATTTTTATAATTTGTAAAGGATTAAATTGAATTTTTATAATTTTAGAGGGGCCAAAGTGTAATTTTATCTTTATTAATTTAAAATTTTTAAAAAATTCTAAGGCCTTTTAAACAATTTTACATTTTAGGGGAGGCGAGGCCCATGTCAACCCCCTGGCCACGCCCCTGTATTAGGTGTAATGGTAAAGTATATTGTACCTGAATGAGAGAACACACGTTTCAACCTCAAAGACAACATTATTAAAAAAAAATAAAAAAATCCCAAACCCTAAATATAAATCGAAGACAACATTATACTCCCAAAATGTTGATCTATTTAGGTAAGATAATTTCTAAATATTTTATAAATCATCAATATTGAAAAGAAATGGAAAAAGATGGTTGATTCCAAAAAGAAATGACGAACTAATTTGGCTGATATCATGAAATTGACATTAAAGATAAGCAAGCTTTACTCATTTTTAAAAAGAGTACATATATATATATATATATATCTTTCTATTTGCTCCACTCAAAATACAACTATATAATTATCATATTTATGGAAAATGGAATCAAAATAAGAGGACCACTTCGGAAGCTTTTATATTCCTTAATTAATAATTTATACTTACATTAAATTTCGATTAAATTAGTGTTATAAGTTCATCAACCACTAATTTGATTGAGGAATAATGAAAATATTATTATTTTATAAAATAAATTGCATTAACTTTTATCACATAATAAAATTTATACTTCATCATCAAACTAAATATTCATTTATTATTTATATCAATTTTTTTATAAATATGTTTATATTATTTATTAAATCTTTGATTGAGATAGTGTCACCCTCGACCGGATCACCATCTCGATTAGAAAATTATAAAAATATCTTTTTGTAATTAAATAATAATAATTATTCGAGTGTATTTTTTCTCTTTTTATTTTAACCAATTAAAATATGCACATGACAGAATTTGAATTTGCATCAATTGAATTATTAAAACTTTAAATTTATTACTAAACTAAAGCTTCATTTTGATATATTCTATACATTTTTATTTTAACATGCACAATTTATTATCTTAACACTAACTCATAATTGATGACCAAACCATGATAAAAAAAAAACTGTAGTGCATTTAGTATTGTTTATCTGATATATTTATATGTTTAAATTTCATTTTTATTCACAATTTAATTTAATTTTTTATTTTAATATTGTACATATTTATTTCATGTGTTATTATGATTAATTAGTCTTGAATAAATTAAATTAGTTCTTTTTCAAAATAAATGTCTAATAATACAGTAAGATATAACAAAGGTAAAAATAAAAATTCAATCCATGATTTTTCATTTGTGAAAACATTTAATACTTTCCTCCATTTTTTTTATACAGAAAATTGCTTAATATATTATGAATGAAAATTGTAGAATTTATGATATAATTATAAAATAGTAAATTATTTTTCTAAGATATATATTTTAAATTCTTTTATGTATCAATATTGAAAAAGATGGCTTGATTCCAAAAATATTACAAACTAATGTGGTTGACATCTTGAAATTGACATTAAATATAGACAAGCTTTTGTTTAAAAAGAATAAAAAGGGAAAAATATAAACAAGCTTTATTCATTGGATATATTGTCTTGCTATTTGCTCCACTCAAATTAAAACTCTGTAATTATCATATTTGTGGAAAATGAAATAAAAAGAAAAGGACCATTCTTAAAGCTTTTATTTCAATAAATTAATAGTTTCATATTAAAAACTGAAATAATATTATTTTATATATATATATATTTGAAGTTGATTTGAATCCAAAATGATTTGTAAAAACAAAAACCATTCAAACTTGAAATTATATAAATTCGAAATACCTCAATCTCAAATATGTGCATGTAAGAGCCCTTAGTAAGGCGGCAGGCAAAAACGTTGGCCCCTTCAGCCCCTCCAAAAGATTCAAATAATGAATTTAATTTTTTTAACCTTTAATTAAATGAAAAATTTTCATTTTTAGCTTCTTTAAAAAATTAAGGACAAATTCGAGTTCAATAAATTTTAGAGTTAAAAATGTCTAAAAATTCGAAATTAATCTAAAATTTGATTATTGTCTAAAAAAAAGGCAAATCAAAAAGAAATAGAAAACAATGTCAATCAAATTACATAATCATGTAAAATTTTTATGAAAAGTTATCGATATTAATTATTTGGACTAACTAATAATATTATAAAAATATAGAGATCAAATTATGTTAAAAATTAAAGTGTAGAGATCAAATCTCAAATTTAAGTATAATAGAAGATTCGAAATTCAAATTTAACCATTTTTCTATAATTTTAAAAAAAGCACCATACTCGTGTCTCAATTTTAACCCTTACAACCTTCCTTTTATATATAGTTACTAAAATATAAAGAATAAATCCAAAACGTTAGTATAATAAAAAGTTTGAAATTATAATTTTACCAATATCTTATAATAATTAAAATTTGATAGTTGACGTGAATTTTTTAAAAAACTTTTGTTCCAACATGCCAAAATATTTTTTTGTTAAAATAATATTTTTAAAAACATTAACAAAAATTGATTAAAATAGTCAATAATATTAATTATTTGGATTAACTAATCATATTATAAAATATAAAGATCAAATTATATTATATATTAGAGTATAAAAATTAAATCTTAAATGTAATCATAATAATAGGATTAAATATGAGATTTGATATTTTTATATATAATGCCAATGAAAAAAAGACATGTACACACAAAAAATTTTACTGCGTTTCTATAGATATAAAAATATAATTTTAAGTTGATTGAATTTTAGTTCGATTGGCATGGATATTATTGTCAATGCAAGAGGATGTGGGTTCGAAAGTGTTGAAACATATTATCCTCTTATTTATAGGTTGGTGAGAGACTACGAATGATTTTAGACATTATCTTAAAAAAGAGTTAGATCAAAACTTTTAATGATATCGTTAAAAAAAATTATAATTTCAAAATTTATGTTTATAAGAATGAATTTTTAAAAAACTCAATTATTATATTTATAAAATGGTTTTTGTTTATTTTTAATAGGTTTTTGTTTTCCTTGGGAGAAGGAAAATGAGGCGAATTAGAGTAGCTTAGCCTGTTTTTAGGCGAGAATCTCTAGCTTAGTGTCACCTATAACTCATACTCCAAAATACTGTCGTTTAGGGTGAATTAGAGCCAGATTGGGCCAGATTTTAAAAAAAAAAATTATGAGATTCAAATACAATATTTCAAAGTTTTACGGTGAATTACAATAATAGGGAAAATCTAAACAACTAACGAAATTAGTGCAACTCGAATCCAAGTCACATCTGGACGATATATACCTTAACCATCAGGCCATCACATAGGATTCAAAGTTTTGACAGATTTAACTTTAGCATTCAGCTAATGTTTCATTGGGAAACAAATTTTAAAAAATTCCAATTTTTTTATTTAAATTTACAATCCAATCATTGATCGGGTATTAACACTTTCATGAAAAAATCTTTAATTAGGTCTCGTTTAGCATTGCGTTTGAAGGTGGAAAAGTATTTTTCCATTTAAACTTAAAAGTTGAAATTTAGTTTTTGCATTTGTAGATGTAAATTATCAAAATACTATTATTTATATTAATTATTTAAAATGCATTTAAAATTTTGGATTAATTTATATTTCATGTATCATTAAATTAAATTATTTAAATATTATTTATTATTATATTTAAAATTTTAAAATATTTCATGTGTAATTAAATTTACAAATAATTTTTTAATTATTAAAAAATATTCCAAATGTATATTTTATGTATAATTATATTAAATTATTTAAATATTGTCTAAATTATTTTTTAAATTTTCAATATTGCGCCTAAAATGAACATTCTAACTTTTCATTGCAGTTTTTTATAACAATGTCAAACACATTAAATTAACAAACTACACTTTTTCATAGTATATACGCACAACATTTTCCAAAAACACTTTTTTCCAAATTATGTTTTTCAAAAGTATTTCTCAACCGCAATAACAATAACAATGCCAAATTAACTTTTACTATGCTTATTTTATTTTATAACTATTTGCTTCTTAGTTGTTGAATTCAGACTTGACCGGTCAACTAAATCATGAATTGCTGGTCCAAATAGTACCAAAAAATTGGATGAAGATTGAATCGGCGCAAAACCGGTTGTACGGATAAAAAAGCGAGTTAAAAATCTACTGAACTGGATTTAAATTTGTTTAAATATGTAATTTTATTTTTATTATTTATAAAATGAATGTTTATATTTCTATTGTATTTATTAAAATTTCCTTGTTTAATAAAATTTTCCTAACTTTTTTATATTTATGAAAATTTAAAAATTTTAATTTTAATATGATTGAACCAATAACGAATGGTCTCGTCAGTTTAATCACCGGTCTAGTTGTTAAAACATTGGTATTTATGGTAGATTTTAAAGACCAATGCTAATAGTACCATTGATAGGACTAGGTTTTTCAAATGAAAAAAAAATAAGAGAGATATCTCACCTTTTTAAGTACAATGATTAAATCTCAAACTTCATTTAAGTACATAACATATTTTGACCTTTTTTAATTTAATCCTATTTAATTTGTGAATTCAAATAAAACGTTAGTATTTGATACATTGATAATGTACTTTATTTATTTCACAAACAGCTTTAAAAAATTGTCATATATCTCTCTTTTTAAAAATATTTATTTTTTAATATTTTACTATATCCAATATGACACTTGTCAACCATTGACCTTGCTTATGGAGTTTAAAAACTCCACTGGGAATTTACCAAATATTTTCCCTTCAAACAAATGTTTATTTGAAATTACAATATATTGACATTGAGGTTATGGTATTGTTGGTAAAAGATAACGCTCTAAGTCATTGAATACTTAAGTTTGAATTTTGCTATGTACAATTGTCATGTGTGGATAGCGTTCTAAAAAATAAGGTATGGTGCATTAATCCCACATCAAAAATGAAAAGGAGGTTCCAAGATTATATAAGCGGGTGCGTTGCATATCTTATTAGTTATTTCTTTTGAGACATGTCTTTTGGGAAGAGGGTAGTGGCCCCATGAAGCAAGAGGGTCCTAGATTATATAAGCGAGTGTGCTGCGCATCCTACAATTAGACATATCTTTTGGGAAGAGGGTAATGGCCCTGTGACACATGTATAATTGTCATATGGGTTGTCTAATTATATTTCTGTTCTTTGTTCGTTGGTGCTTTGTACTAATTTGCTTGTACTTTATAGTTGCTTAGAGTTGCATTATTATATTTATATTTGTAAATTCTAAAGAAAAAATTTACAATATATTTCAAATTTAAATTTAAAATTCTTTTTTTTTTCTAAACTCTTATTCAAACCTGAGATTTGAATAGATTATATTTGTTTCATTTTAAATGCAAAGATTGCTTGAAGTAGTGGTTGGAGTTCCCACATAGTCTTTAGATAACACAGAGTTTAAATTTTATCATCTCATCCCTTGGCATTTTAATGATAACAAAGAGTTGAGATAATTTCGTATTAGGATAATTTTATACTTATGTTGAGTCATTGATTTTACGCGAAATTATGAAAGGACACATCACTATGCATATACATTGTTAAATTTTTAATTGAGTTGATGTTATTACTCAATTAAATAATAATTCAATTGAATAATGATTAAAAAGTTGTTTTTCACGAAATAAATTATGTTATCATAAGCATAATTTATCTTTTTTATATTTTGTATAAAATCAATATAAAATTTCAAACATGAATATAATTTTAAAATCTTTAACTTAATTATTTCACCAAAATTTCATCGATCATTATCTATACTTTTTTAGAATATATTTTTTTTACAATTATTTTTACTTACCTAAGTTGGTATGTATATATATTATTTTACAATTTTGTTCTATAGTTTTAGTAAAAAATGTAAATTATAAACCCCAGGCAATTATTAATGGCTTAAAATATATTTTTTATTGTCCATGATGAATGTACGCTCCCTTTCATCATCATCAATTTTTAATATTCAAATATAAAGTATCATGGTTTTGGAAATTCTCTGAAAGGCAACTAACAATTTTGTCCCTTTTACATCACTTTGGAATCTGGCACCATATACTCAAATCCGCTTTTTTTATAAAAATATTTTAAATTTTTTATTATTTATAAAAATAGTTCACTTTACATTTATGACTCATTATTATTGGCGTCATCACCTCTAGTTTAAAAAAATAATTTTCTAAGTGTCACTGTTGTCATTAACAACACTAAACTAAGAATAATTATATAAAATGATGAGAGACATGATCAAACAATTACCATTTTTGATTGAATGAATAAAATGGTGACACCATTCCTCAAATAAAATTTTCTATTGATAATCATGTAAAAAAGTTTGTGATACACATTACCGTAATATGGGTAAAATAATATATTTGAGTTTAAAAAGTTTATAATACAAAAATTATCTTTAAAACAATTAAGAAATTAAAAAGGTTATGAGAAGTTACTTAAATAATAGTAATATGCTACAATTTTTGTAAAGAGAAAAGAAAAAAAATTCTAGGAGGATGATTTAGTAACATGTGTTTTTAAGTAATCTTATTGTCAATCAAATTGTTAGATCTACACCACATACCACTACATGTGTCCTTCAACGATACTGCGCACGCTTGGCAAATCTAACTAAGCCAATGAACTATGCACCCAGTGAACCTTCCACCTTTTATAACAGATGAACCTGAGCCTAGCGAATCTCATACCGCATCATATCTTCGCTGAGCATACATGAGACGCACGTTGAGATTTAGAGTCATTGTGTAACGACCTGATAGTTAGGGGTGTCGGAAAGTGCATTTCCGAAACTCCGTTCCCGTAAATCAGACTCGTACATATTTTTAAAAAATATTTACGAAGCTAATTGTGTAGTTAATTAGGTTTTGGTTAAACGAATTTATTTGAATTAAAAGTAATTAGGTATATATAAAGACCAAATTGCATATAGAGTAAAAGTTGAATTATAGATTAAAGAATAATTAAAGGGGCCGACGGCATTAGTGAATTATTTATATAATTTATGTGTAAATTTATTTTATATATTATAATAGTTAAAGTTAAAATATATTATAATATTAAGAATCTTAATAATTAAGTAAATGTATATATATATTATAATAATAAAAGTTAGTATAATAAAAAAAAAGAAATAAAGAAAGATAAAGCCATACAAATTAGAAAGAAAAGAAAGAAAGAAAAAGAAAGAAGAAAAGAAAGTCACGCACGGCATTAGAGTTCAATTGGTTAGTCAATTTAGTCTCTTCTTTTTGTAATTTTTATGTTTTTGGAATCTCGGTAGCTAGGGTTACCCAACCCATGTTGAAATTTTAACAACTATAAAGTTTTTAAGTGTTGTCAATGTTGAATAATTTTAGTATTAGGGATTAAATTGATAGATTTTTAAGTTAGAAATGGAAAAGGATTAAATTGTAGAACAAATTGTAAAATTTGAGTATTAGGGACTAAATTCTAAAAATTTTGAAATTTAAGGATTTAAGTGAAAATAAGGAGTTAAATTTAGTTTAAAGTGGAATTTGTATGAAAATATAGAATTAAATGTGAGGAATAAAAATTAGTCTTGGTTTAGGGACTAAATTGGAATTTAGACAAATATTGAGTAAAAATTTAAATATTCAATATTCAATATGAAATTGAAATTTTATTGTATCGATGAATTTTAATTGTTTTAATTCCGTAGCTAACGTCGTACCGGAATCCTCAACTAAAAAATGGAAAGATAAAATTAACGTGGAATAGCTCGGAATTTCTAGTTTGTATTTCTATAATCTGAACTTAGTTGTTAATTGTTATAATTCAATTAAATGCATATGGTAAGTGTTGAGGTGAGTAATTGACATTTTGATAATTGATTGAAATGGATTGAATTGGTATTTACATATTGACTGTATTGATTATTAAATTTAAATGAATATATGTGTTAATGTGAAAATTCGATATTGATTATTATAGATTGAATTTAATTCATGTGTATATATGTGATTATATGAAAAATTAGTATTAGATATTGGTTATATTTGAAATGTGAAATTAAACCCTATTAACTGTATCGGGTTGAGTCGAATATAGATAGCATGCCATAGGGTAGGAAGAGTTCAGGGATTTATTCGACTTCGAGTCGATGAGGCACTGGGTGCCAATTTACTTCGGTTTAGCCGATAAGAAACTAGGTGTCAAATTTATATAGCGTTGGGCGTAGTTATTACTTCAGATTTATCCGATGAGGCACTGGGTGCCAAATTGGTGTGTTGGTTGGATCCGTGTATCCTTACAAGTCCGAGTCGTGTTAATAGGGGTAATTAAATAAATGGTACTATGATTGATATTGGATGATATTGTATGTGAATTGAAATTGGGATAGTGATTTGAAACATGAAAATGAGATACATGAGTTATCTACTCATAAATTGGATATGGAATGGATAATGCTATTGTTTAAATGATATGTGGATCAAATTGTGAAAAGCTATTATATAGCAAGTGATGAGAATTGACTATGGTATGAAATGATGTATTCATGAGTTGAGTATTGAATGGTTAATGCTATTGTACAAATAAATGTGGTTTGATATGTGAATATCTATTTATATAGCAATTGTGTGAATTGGGACATTCTTTAACAAATGAAATATGATAGCATGTGTAAATTGAATATAATATAAAGTGATATGCTAATATGTATGAATTAAAAAGACCAGCATATGATAGTTATGATACTAGACATTAATATGTGCTTATAATTCAATTGTGCGTATTATATTATCTTGTCTGTAAATGTTCGGATTATTGAAATACTACTGAGTTTTACTTAGCGTACGGTTTTATTTTTTCGTGCACAGATTAGGTACTTCACTTTTGATTGCCGATTCAGTATCCAACAACAATCCCGAACTCAAATGTGGTGATGTTTATCTTTTGTGTAGACATGTACCTAGAATGTCTAAATGATAGTTATTTTGTGGATGGATTGTAAATTAGGTTATAAGTGTAATGTTGGTTTGGTATATATATAAACATGTGTTTGTGTTTGAAGCCATAGTATGGTATGGTAAATTGAACCAAATCTAGATATGTGCATGTAAATTTAAGTTTATGTTTAAGTGCTTATGAACAAGGCAAAATGGATTGAGTTTGGTATGTTTATAATTTGGATTTGAATGATGCTTTGATGATATAAATTGATGATATAAATGTGGTACCAATGAAGGTACATTGGTTAGGCACCTAGGATATTATTTTGGCATGTTTTGAATGTGTTTGATTGTGTTTTGAACAGGTTAAACGAATGGTTTTTGAGTAGTTTAATGCTCAAGCATATAAGAATTGGTAACTTTGTTGTTTAAGGCACATTTAGGTCCACATGGCCAGGCACAACGGCGTGTGACTTGGTCGTGTGAGACACACGACTAGCACACGAACGTGCAAGGCCATTTTAAAAGGTACACGGTTTGGCACATGGGCACGTGGCTTGGCCATGTGACCCAGGTCAGAGAGTTACGCGGGCACAGACACGGGCTGGGACATAGCTGTGTGTCCCTACTCCGAATGCCCACATGGCCAGACACACGGGTATGTGACTTGGCCGTATGAGTCACACGACCTGACCACACGGCCGTGTGAACCCTGCAGTTAAAAATTCTCTAACTTTTTTCAAAATTTTTCAAATGTTCCCAATTTAGTTTCAAATCATTTCTAAAGTGTTTTCAAACTCTTAAAGGCTCATTAAGGGTCTTTATGCATGTTTATGTTGAATCATTTTATGATTTTTGAAATGTTTGAAATGGATGATTAGATTACGATTACTTGGAAATGCTCTGAAACCCTATTCCGGCAACGGATACGGGTTAAGAGTGTTACACATTGATTACACAGTTGTCCTAATATGTCATATCCTAAGACATCACATCACCATCACCGCAAAGAACTGAATATGATCTCATTATCAATAGTCTCTGAACACGTAAAAAACCTTGTCTCCCAATATAAAAGCTCACAAAAATAAATAAAGAAAGCCAAGTCTCATTCCATATCAAAAACTTCTTTCTCTCATACTATCCCACCAAAAGACCAACTTCATTCCCGGTGGTTCCCTGCCCAACTTAGAGGTGAACCACAATCTAATCTTTCACTTCCTCTCCTTGTTAACACAAATAATAAAATATTACATTACAAGAGCTAAATTATCACAAATGAGCCAACTAATTGAACCAAAGAATCAATAATTCAATTGGTTCAATCTCTATCATAAAACCAAAGAGGAGTTTAACTGATAAAAAATTCTTTGCACAAGTAAAAAACTGTTGGAACTGAAATTAAGTTACTTAAAATATTAAATATTGTTTGTATAATTTATTAAATGAATGTTTATGCTTCTATTATTATTAATTGATTTTATTTATTAGTTTTTTTCTTGTTATTTTTTATCTTTGATTTAGTATGAGTTTTCTATAACTTTTTTTATTTTTTATTGATTGAATCAAGAATGGACAGTTTGATTGGTTTGATTACTGGTTCAGTTCTCACAATCTTGTAACATGCGTGATAATGTGTTAAGCAATTTTACTTTGAGTGAACTTAACACCTGTGAATGAATATTTTTGTTGACATATTAAGTGTGTAGTTATTCAAGAGGGATGAATAAATTTTTAAAACTAACAATTTAAAAAAAGAACTTGATTACCCTTATTTTATTTTTAAAATTGAAAATTTTTATTAATTTTTTTGTACATTTAATAACTAAGTTAGCGTCACTTCACTCGTTACACCAAACTCGGCCAGATAAGTTATAATAGTATAATTTTTTTAATTTAAAGTTTTTTAATTTAAATTGAGTGACGTTGAGATGACCACATTGGTCAAACAAATTATAATACTCTAGGTAAATTGATTAAAATAATGAAATTTAGAATAAACCTAGTGAGGAGTAAAGTTAAATTGAACAACAATCCAATTTCTTTTTAATTTTGAGTTTATTATTAAAAATATATTTTTTACCTAAATTAAAAAAAATCACCATTCATATGGATGAAACATGATTCTTAACCACATATTTAAAGTAAAAAAAAAAATCAATAGCTAGATTAATAGAATTGTTTAAAGTTCAAATTCAAATTAAAGTTTAGGGATCAATTTAAAAATTTTCCAATAACTTGAAAGAAATTAACCCTATTTATTATATTTATATGTACATATATAAACTTGGGGCATCATATTTCTTCTTTCAACATTTCTTGCTATTTACTTTGAAATCAAATTACAGTTTGCTAATCATTCCATAAATTTTCTACAATTATAAGCTGTGAAAAAAAAGAAAGAAGATGATTTAGAAAATGAGTGACTTATTTAAAGAATATGTTTGAAAGAACACCTTAAAAGACAAAAGGTTCTTTATGACAAAAATCCTGTTTTGTTTTTAGACATGAGAATCCTTGTCTGCATTTTTATCTTCTTGGCCTTCTTTCTCTAGACCCAGAAATGGTGCCCCTTCTTTATCTTTCATCTGGAAAGAAAAAAGCCAACACAAACATTTCTTGGGATAAATCATAAAAGGATACAAAGAACTATGAATATATGTATGTATATAGACACATGAGGTAGGTATGGGTGGAACCAAACTCATTGGTATTAACATCATATATAGTTTGTTCAAATTCAGTTTAGTTTAAAATATGGACTTTAAAATTTGTCTAAATTTATTCATATATCCATATTTTTAAATGACTAAGTCAAATCCATTTAGAATTACGTTATATAATTATTTTATTAAAAAAATATTTTATTGGTAATGCACTTGATAATAATTTGGGTTTGAGTTTTTTATTTATTATAAATTTACTTTTTAGTTTAAAATTTTTATATGAATCCTTCCAACTTTCATACTTAAATAGATAATTCCATCTTTAGACAAATTTATAATAGATAATATTACCTGAGACACCAATGGATCAGCCTGCTTCTTTTTGTTCTCTTGGGTGCAAAAAAATGAATACAAGACCATCCCAAAAATGGCAATCAAGATGCCAATGATGTTCTTTTCAGTGAAAGGGTCATGCAACAGTGTGTAGCCAAATGTAAGAACCAGGCAAGTCTTGAGGTGGCCAAGCACTTGGTATGTCACTGGGGATGTTTTCCCAATAACCAGAAATGTGCTAAAGTTTACTGATACTGAAATTATGCATGAGAGGATGATAAATGCCTGCCAAAATAATAAAAATAAATCCATTTAGTTACCAAAAATTACAGTCGGATTATGATTTCAGTCTCTCTACTATGTTTAGCTTAGAGACTTAATCTTTATACTTTAATTTAACATAATTGAATTTTACTTTTATAATGCCATTAGTTGCCCCAAATAGTTAACATATTAATTATTTAGACTAACGAATGACATTATAAAACTAAAGGCTGAAATTACATCAAAACAAAGTACGGGATTAAATCCCAAAATGTGAGAATAAAGAGGGACCAAAATTATAATTTGACCCCAAAGTCAGAATAGAGGAATCTGATGAAATGGTGTTGAAAGAGAGGCTAAATTTCCTTACCGAGACAATAGAGGAATATTTGAAGGCAAACACATTTTGTTTGGTGAGAAACTGGTCAACCAAAGGACCAGAGACAAAAAGAATGGCTGCCTGAAATGGAGCTGATTGGTACAGCAACTGGGTTGAAGATACATTCAGCCTCTTTTGTATGGTGTTTGTCAGCTATGTTCAAGTTGAAGGATAAACCTTTGAAGGGTTATTTTCAAGATCATTTGAAAACTTCTTGAAATGTTAAATCAACTTTGCAAATATGTAATCGCTCAGCAATAGTGAATTTTGATAAAAAATTTCAATCCATTAATCTAAATTTAAACTTTAAAAATAAACAATTCGAATTTGAAAATGATCCAAACAAAAAATAATCAAAATCTAAAATGACCTAAATAACTTAATTCGAGATATCTTAATCTAAAAAATCCAATTGACAAGCTTGAATGACCTGAACAAAAAATAAAATCGAAACTATAGTAGCTCAAGTTTGAAATTAAGAATGACAAAACCTATGTCACTTAATGGATTTTGAAGTGTTACGTTTAGAATGTAAATAATTTTTTTTCTTGAATAGTGAGTTCGAAGCAGTTATAATAATTGTTTTCATTATTCTATCCTACCTTGTCCCACTATATAAAATTACTATTTTACTCTTATATAAAAATGAAAATGCATTATAAAAAGATTAAACATAAAACATATGAATTGAGGCAGGGTGGGGATGGATGTATCCAACATTTATGAAGGTGATAGTGGTTTTTAAGATTAAAATCTCTAGTGGAGTAGAGTAAGTGGCATAGAAGAGCATGCCAAATACGTAAGAGTGGTGAATTTGACAACATCCACCCACGCCTTGTTCCATTAACATCCCTATCTAAAACAATCGGAACTTAGAATAAATTGTACTCCAAATGATTCGAAAACTTTAAAACCCAATTTAACTCAATCCAAAACCAATCTAGCGGACCCGATTGACAAGTCTAGTTGATTCATGGCCAATTCTTGAGAAATCAATAGTTTGACGGCTATAAAAGAAAGCGATAAGAGTAAGAAAGAAAAAGGATACAATTTGGCCAACACAGGTGGTGATGATGGCAAGGAGAGAAAGGATTGTGCCAACAAAGTTGAGTTGGAGATCAGTTATGGAGGCAATCCCAACTCCAACTAGTAAAACGAAGAGTGACATCTTTATCTTTTGGCTGCACAATGTAAATCTCAAATGGCTTAATTATCATAAGCAATGGCTATTTAAAATGAAAAAAGAAAGAAAAAAAAATACCTGAATTGCTTCTTTAGGAAGATGGTTTCCAATAGTACGGTGAATGGTATGATTGCAAGCTTGGTCATCTGCCAAATGAAGGCACCACAAAGAATGAGGACCCAGATTAGGGGCTAAAGATGTATTTTATGAGATGCCCTCAAACTATAGACTGGATTTTAAATTAGTCCCTGAACTTGAAAATATTTTGATTGAGTCTTTAAAGTATATCAAATGGTTTCTTCTTTCAGCTTAGTCATTTTTAAACAAGTGTGTGGTCTACCTTATGGTTAGTATGGAATGGACGTGTAAGTGAAAAAGTAGACCTGATAGAAGCCAATGGAGTTGAAACCAAGGCTCAAGTTGAGAAGACCAATGGAGACACCATTAAGGATGCCAAAGAGCATCACCGTCTTCATGTCTATTGGTTTACTCTCAAACAGATTGAACCGTTGCGCCGCATGGAGGGTGCAAAATGTTACCATCAGATGCCAGCTTGTTAGTGATGTGGCTGCACCCCAAAGGAGACAGATTAAAAACAGGGTCTAATTATGGTTTTACTCCTTATACTATGTTGGAATTTGATATTTAAGCATTCTACTTTAATTTTACATATGATTGTCCCTCTGATTTTATAGTGTTATTAGTGAGTCTGAATTGATAAGCTTGGTTGTACTGAGCTCTCAAAATTTTTGAAAAATTTTCATTAGGCTCTTCAAAATTTTTGGAAAATCTTATTGAGCCCTCCAAAATTTTTGGAAAATTCTCATTAATTTGTTCAAATTTTTTATTGAAATTTTTATTAGACCCCTCAATTTTAAAAAAAAAAATTAATTAGGTCCCTCTAGAACTTAAGCCCACATTCCCCCATTATCGTTAACTTTTGAAAACTTAATATTATAAAAACAGATGATCAAATTAAAATATAAAGATTAAATCCAAATTTGATAATATTATAGGGACTAAATCCAAATTAGACCAAAAATAGGAGAAAGGAAGTAGAGGATCAATAGAAAATCAAATTTCATTTGATTCAAAGTTTTCCATGTATTCGAAGCCTCGAACATCGTACTCATTTTATGTGGAGTGCAAATGTTAAAGATGTGATGTATGAAGAAAGAGAAAGAGTAAAAAATTACCAAAAGGGAAGCCAAGATTGCTCATCAAAGCTTTGTTGCATATGACAATGGAGACTGATGATGCAACTGACAGAAACAGGGCCCCAATCACACCCAACTGGAAGCTTGACATCTCTCCCATCTCTCTCTGCTCACTCAATCAAATAACATTATTTATATATATATATATCAGAAAAGACAGCTATATATATTGCATGTGCACTGCTGCAATTTGATTCATAGTTGGTGGTTGATTAGCTGTAGATTATTGTATTTGGATTCATTAGTGTCAGAGTAATGTGGGAGAAAGCACAAAGGTAACAATGGCTATGCAGCATGAAAAAAAAGTCAAAAGTAAACAAAATGTTACCTTTATATAAAAGAAGCAGATTCCCTTGGAGTTTTAGGAGCCCTGAAATTGATCTAAACAACCAAAATAAGTTTTAGTTTCATCAACCAAATTCCCACATTGAAAAAGAAAAACAGAGAGAGAAGGGAGACACCTTTGAAAAGAGTACAAATAAGTATACAAGATTATTTGCAGAGGGATCCTACAACTCCATCAAAATCACCACCAAGTTTATATCTTTCTTAACAACAAACAGAAACTGGAAGATGAGAATTGAGAGAAGCTTTTTTTTGAGTTTGCAGAAGCTTGGAGAGAGAGAGAGAGAGAGAGAGAGAGATGATTGTGGTGTTGTTTGAGAAAGAAGGCTTTTTAAACAGCCTTTTTATGATGTGTTTTCACAGTGTTGGATTATGCTAAGAGGGTTGGTGCCTAACGCTGTTACAATTTGAAGTACGACTTGTTTTACTTTCCAGAAGAAGCTGACCTTCAAGTTAAGCAAGAACAACCATTCACAATTTAAAATGCTGTTGCCCATCATATCATATGCCTACACGGCTACACTTCCTTTTCTCCTTAACCCGGATTTAGTTAGTTGCTTTCATCATTTTCGGGTTATTTTGAATTTATTTTATTTTAAAAAATATTAATAACCCAAAAGAAAAGGGGTTAAAAGTTTATGTTAACCTCCCATTCCCTAAATTCTAATGTAAACTTTGATTGTATAAAAAATAAAATCTTCGGCAGAAAAAGTTTTAAATTCATCCTCAAACTTCAAAAATATTTCAATCAAATCCTCAAACAAAAGTATGTCCCCAATAAGGTCCTTTGGTTAGTTGTTTAGGCACTAGTGTTAACACCAATCTTTGCATTTAACACCGAAGTAGATATTTAGACTGATAGAAGGATTTGATTGAAATGGTACCTTAATTTAAAGATTCAATTAAAATATTATAAAATTTAGGGCCAAATTTAGAATTTAACCAATAGTTTAGAATGTATAGTGTAATTAATCCAATTTAATTTTTATGAAGGCAGCATGCATTATTTAGTCCAACTGATTGATGTACTTTAAGCTTTCAAAACTAGTGGCATCACAGCCCTTATACCAACTTTCAGATGAAAATTTTGGTTTTGATCCTTCTACTATTTTTAAATTTGAGATTTAATCCTTAAATGTTAATTTGATGTAATTTGACCATCTATTTTCATAATATCCTTAATTCATCCTGTTAAAATTCAATTTATTATTATTTTTAAATACCCTAATAAGATTGAAACAAATTGAAACTTATCGGTTTCGGTTTCGATTTTTTTTTTTACCTCCTTTCCTCTTAGATTAGTGTTAAATGATCCTTAGCACACAAGCCAGGAAGGTGAAGATGAACAAATTTTTTTTTCTTCTTAAATGAAAAATGAGGTACCTCCCAATGCAAGCAAAAGGGGCTTTGCCATCCTAAAACTCAATTGTGAGTTTGGTGATAATAAATAAATTTTTTTATTATTATAATAATAACTTCATTTTCACTCATGATAAAATAAAGGCCTTTCCACCAACCATGCAAAAAAAAAAAAAAACTCCTCCTTTGAACCCCCCATTGGTTAATGTCACTAGGACCTAGGTTTGACCAAAAATCATCAACAACTGAAAATTCTGCTGTTGGGGGGGTGGGGGGTGTTGATGATGGAGAAGAATATTCATACTATTTTATACTGTGTTTTGCTGTGTTGGGTATAAATATATGATAGCTCAACTTCCTTGAAAAGATGTTTAGTAGTTAGCATTATTATATACTCTGAATAATTGGTGGAATTGTAGTGCTTGAATTTGAGGTTTGATTTATGTATTTTAATTTAGTACAAATTGATATCTTTATTTTTATAAAGTAGAACATCAAATTATGCCAAAAAAATAATATAGGGATTAAATCTCAAATTTGAATATAATAGAGGGACCTTGATCAAATTTGACTTAAATAATTTCATCAACTTAATCTCATTTTTTTGTCTCTCTTTTACCTGTATTTGCAAGATCCACAAGGAATTTACTCAGTTTCAGGATCAAATCCTAGTTTTACTGCTAATTAGTTGCAGAATATTCTTTATTTCCAAGTATCAATGAGGTTCAAATGTCAAACTTTAAATGCAAACAGCAGTTGACAGATCAGTGTTTCATTACAAGACAACCTTCTCTTTCCTTTTGGTCAAATTATGAATTTTGGTCCTTCTGCTAAATCCCAAATTTAAGCATAGTAAAGGGGCCAAAACTATAAATTTACCTTCCGTTTTGTCTGTTGTGTTGTCCTTTTTGAACTAATGATGATAATAGGGTCAAAAGAAATGAAGTATTTTGATGAAATCAGCTGAAAGCTCTTCCTTGCCTTATAAAACTCAATAACGACAACAATAATTTAACTGATGATATATCCCATACATACATACATTGAAATACAATGCAAAAGATGTAAAAAACAATGGTTTCATATCAGTAAGATGAGAGAAGAAAATTTCTTATGGAATTGTTACAATCATCATGATTTTAATGGAAGACACCCCACCATTGTTCTTCGTGAGGAAGAACTGATCAAAAAAATAATTTACCCCTTTTTTTTTTTATCTGTAAAAGAAATATTAAGATACAAAAAAATGTGGGTTAGGGAAATGAGTCCACCCTATTGCAGTAAAAATAATGTCACCCAAGACTTTAAGCCTAGCAAATGAGATGATAGATGCACATATGAGGGTGGATTGGGTGGGTGGGGGGTGGAAATAATAAAAAGAATATCTTTATCCTTTGCCACGCTGAGCAACGTATGCCAAGTCGGCATTCACGAGTCGCTTCTGAAACATCGCCCACTCGATTTTGCTCCTTATTCGGACCTGCGCATGGAGAAGAAAAGAAGTATGTTAGTTGGTTTTAAGACTTCACATTTAGTACCTACACCATGCAAAGACATTTGGAGGCCAAAAAAGGCTAAAAGGTATCCAAAATTGATGTCGAAATTCGTAAAATATGCATACCGCATCCCGGGGAGATATCCCACCGAGCGTCTTGCCCTGAAATTTGAAAGAAGTCATTGTAATGAGGTTATAATCATGATGGCCATAAAAAAACATGTTTGAGTATGAATGAAGCATAAAAATGCCGAAGTAATAGATCAAAAGCTACAGTTCTCCATCCATGCTTACCACTTGGGATATCAGATATATATCAAACGCTATGTTCATTCAATCGATAATTCACATAAACATCCAAGGAAAAACATATGGGGATACAAACCATAACATTTTTCATCATACATTGTAGCCAAAATATCTAGCAAGCTGATGAGGACTCACCTGGTTCCCGAGAGAACGAATCCCTTGATGAACAATCCACTGCGAATCTACCACACCGATTTTTTCGTGTGCTGGCTATGGAGAAGAAAATGGCAAGTTAGCACAAAATTAAATAGGCCAAGATAAGGACTAGGAGAAGCTAGCTTTACATGTTTTTATTAGATAGTTGAAAGTGAAATCGCTTTCTCTAGAAAATTAACAGCTTTTATCAATTTTACAAAGTAGCTTCTTTGATGCTGATTTTTCCGAATAAATTCTCCAATTCTCTAGCTATGTTACTTGGACTAGGATTTTAGTGTCAAATAAGAGTTGACACGGGTCTGTTCATGTTTTTTTTTTCCGATCCCATGGAGGGTCGTATTCCTATACCTATATCATGCTGCTTTGCACCAGAAACGAGTAATTCAAGAAAAGAAGAATGAAAGCAAAATTTGTCAAGAACTACTCACTGAAACACATCTTCTGAGAGCAAAATCTAATCCCCAACCGTGCACCAAATCATTCTACAAGAACATGAATCGTTAAGCATTTTGATATTATAAAAAAAAGGAGCTAAAGAAATTGCACCGAGTTATTAAGTAAAATTAAAACATTGTTGTATGCTCCTAATAATCCGTGTCTTCGTTCTCTTTCCATTACTCACCCTGAAAGGTGCTAGTAACAAAACGATTCACAATTTTAATTTTCCTAAAAAACCCGAGCTAACGGCTAATAGGGAAATTAAACCTCAGATGTGCAATTTCCCATCAAAGGGTCGGACCTGGCAACAAGGAAACCGTTTGAAATTTGCCAGTGCAACCTATCTAGTCAGTTAATCTGTGAGAATGTAAATATTCTAAACAATGTGGACAAAGCCTACAAAATCCTTGAGCACCACTTTTACCTGAATCAAATACCATACACATCGCCAAGCTTCTTGAGAAAATACAGGCGCCATGATTTCCACAAAACTGAAAGAAAGTAAACAGTATTAAACGCACCAAGGGAAAGGAAGACATCCGGTTCAAGGAACGCTTAACAGTGAAGTGCATTACAAATTCACAAATAAAGGATACTACAGCTCGTGCATTATGATTTTCCAGACAGACATGATTCCCATTTTTCAGAATTTAACAAGTCAGTCCAAAGTAATGATGTCGGAGCCAATTTGAACATGCTCACTAACATAGTATTAAATTGTAAAATTCGTAAGAGAGAGACGGGGAGAGAGACAATACGCAGCACATGGTGGAAAATGTGGATCGCTACACCAGCCAGGTTTCTCCTCGGTAAACCTGTGAACCAAGTCGAAACTCAGAACTTCAAGGTAAAAAAAAAAGGTACGACTTTTTATGATGGGTAAAGTAATTGCAGAGAGAGCCTACTTGTGAACTTCTTGGTCTTCTCTCCTCTTTGTCATCTGCCATGTGAGTCCGACATTGGGCTCCAAACCTGGTTGTGAGATCTCCAGGTCGTGTTTCTTGACCAGTTCTATATATCTGGTAACATGTGCAGAGAAAATTAGAAAGGGAAATATAAATGTCGAAATTAAGCTTAAAATATGACCAACCTCTCTGCATTGAAGTTTTCAACTCCTAGATCTTCATCCCATATGAAAATATATTCGTAAGCAGCCACAATATCTGGATGCAAAAACCTTTTTGCAAACCACCTGATAGACACACACACATGTGCGCACGAGCAGGGAAGCAAAATTATTGTCGGCTTGAATGACAAGAAGTGTTAAGCTAATCTAACAAGGGAGGACTAAAATTAAGAGATGTAAGGAATAGAGGAAGGTGTAGTGTCTTAAAAACTAACCATTTCGTTTGTTTCCTTGCACTAACATGGATTGCAGTCTTTGACCACTCCAATCGGTCCCATTCAGTGGTCCGGCCATCATAATGAAAAAGCATTATTTGAAAATCCTCAGAAAACTACCTCAACATATAAGAATACACAAGTGTCAGTAACTCTGAAAGCCAAAACTGGGGGAGGGGGGGGGTGAAGAAATGATGGAACGGTCACATTGTCAAACCTTTTTAACACATTTATCAATATTATTCATCTGATCAATACCAACTGTAAATGTTACTAAATACTTTGGTTTCTTCTTTAGATCCTGCAATTTCAAGGAAAAATCATGATAAGAGAGACATGTATTAACCGAGAACAAAAAGACGCATTGAAGTATATTTTAGCATGCCGCAATGCATATGTTTCCGAGCTGACAATGATAGTGATATAGTGCCAAAATGGCCCTAATGCATCGGAACCTTTTCTAGTGGAAATAACACAATATGCTGCATGTAAACATTCCTCAAAGATATTTTATGACATTTCTATGTAAATAGTACTTAGAGCATCATACCTGACTAGGTTCACCCCATAATCTGCGCAGGTAAAGATCGGTCTCTGGTACAACAATTGCTGGTGGTAATGTTTCTGCACCATGAGGATTTGTTGGAACATATATCTGGGAGAACATAGAAGCAGAAAACAATTAAAGAGAAGGGCCAAAACCGAATACTGTGCCGTAATTCTGAACAAAGAGCACTGCTCCACACAAGAAGCCAGGAAAACAGAATATAATGGTTCAAGAACATGGGGGTAAACAAAACTCTCCTTGAATGTATAATCTGAAGAGCATCAATAAAATGTTTTCCACTTACAAATAACAAAAGATTAAGCAACAGGCACCTTATAAATATTGGCTCGATATGATTCAGAAGATCCGACCATATAGAATTGTTTGCTTTCAGATGTGGCTCCACCAGCTGACAGTCCGAGGCTTAAAGGAAAGTTTCGAATCTGAAGGGATTAGAAATAAATCATACAGATGATAGATCAACCACAGGCGTAGCTAGATATAAATTAAGGCAAACATACCTTGTAAAGGGAAACTGATGGAAAGGAAACACCAACAAAAAATCCAAAAACAGCTCCGATAATGGCTGTGATAATGAGCCTGGGACTACAATTTTTCCTGCAAAATACACTGCAAAGCATCGAAATAGTGTAGTAAATGGGGTCATCAGAATTTGTCATCATAAGCAATAAACCGAAAATCTTTTGCCAAGTGAAGACACATAAGACCTATGTCAGGTTCAAACAATTACTTACACCAACATTTTCTAATAGCTAAAAACAACAGTATCCCAACCTGCGGTACATGGTGTCCGTATCAGTATTCTCTATTGCAGTCAATTTTAAAAGGCTAGATGCCCACAAGAACTGTCATATCTCATAAGCACCTTAGGAGCATTCTTCAAGAATACCAAGGCATAGCAACTCTAATCTTTAACCGGGCCAGACTTCTGATCCATACCTTCAATATATGTTAAAAAAAAGTATCAAACACACAAAGAAAAGATCTGCAACACATTTATGTTTCAAAAGAGTGCCTAAGATCATTCGAATATAACAAATTCGAGCTCAAAAGGATCAATAGAATAGAAATAAAAAGCCTCATCTACTTTCAACATGCTATCCAAGAAAGTCGCCATATATAAGTTACTGCTTTAACTTAACCAATGACTAAAATTTCAAGCTTTTAAAACCTATGACATAGTTCAAGCACGTTCTGGCCATTGCTTACTCTTAGAATTCAATTTGCTGCAAAACTATTAAATTTAAATAAAAAACTGCCATTTTTTTTACTATTTAAACTGTTTTCATCCTCCAAAATCATTCCTTTATGCTATTCCAATTTTGGGCTTGAACCATTTTAACATCTTTTACTCAGTATCTTTTTTTTTTTTTTTTGAAAAATAAAAATTCCAAATTGTTTAAAATAACAATAATAAAACCCCCCCAATTATCTAATAATTCCAAACTTGCTTTAAGAAAAAGATAACATTTTTATTATCTGCAACGAAAAGAAAAAAAAAGAAAAAAGCCATTTCATTTAATTTACTGATCTCCATAATAATTATATATATATCACATTGAACAAAAACTCAAATGTTTAAACAAACAAAACATATTAAATTTAAGGGTCAAAAATTAAAAATACCTTCTCTTTCTTTTCTTTTTTTCCTTTTTGTCTGGAGAAGTTCAAATCCCAGGATCAAAGCCGAGAAGACCAAAGAAAAAAAAAAAACCTAAAAAAATTAAAATTTTGACATCAAGTAATTACTTTTATGAATAAATAAATAAAAACCAATCAACAAAAAAATTTCAAATTTCAACAAGAAAATGTTTGGTTTAGAAAATTACCGGCGTTTTTTTGGTGATGAAAAATTGATTTTATTCAAGAGAAAAAATAAGAGTTTTCTTTGCATATAATTTATTTTTAATAAACAGAAACAGAAAATTTAGAGAAAGTTACACCTGGTTTTTGCTGTTTGAGGGGGGAATTTAGAATAGAATTAAATTAATTAATTATACTTTAAATTGAATTAAATAGAAAATGTAAGAATTTTTAGTAATTTTATTGCAAATATTGAGTTTCCTAATCTAAATTTTCACATTTAACTTTCTTTTTAAAATCATCGTACGTTGGCTTAAAAATTACTAAAAAGAATAAAAAAGAAAAACCAACTCCTTATATAGTTTTGGTATACTTAAGAATTTGGTCTAATGTTGAACCACATCCCTCTACTTTACAAAAAGCTAAGAACTTAGTCCCTATAATTTAATTTGATGGGATTTTTAGTCTCCATAATTTACTAAATTTTTCATAAAATTAATACATAATTGAAACATTTAACATTCATTTGAATTATAGTATAATATAATATAATTAAAATTTAATTTTATAGTATTAAAGATAATTTTAAAATTAATTAAATTATAATAATTAAAAATAAGTAATAAATATAAATACATGATTCATGAATAATAACTAATAAATAAAATCAAATTAGTGTGTTCGTTTTCATGAACTTATTTCAACAACATTAAAGAGCACATTCTCCTACATATATTTAAATATATTCACAAGTAATATTGATGAATAATAAACCAACAATAAATAAAAATATATATATAAATAATTTAAATTATAAATAAAATAAGCACACACATAAAATATTATTAATTATTTAATAATCAAAGTTTTAAATAATTTATTAATTAAATTTTAAATGAATATAAACGAGTTTAATCATCAAAACAAATATTTTTAATATTTAATTCATTTAATAAACAAACATTGTTTTTAAATAATTTAATATTCTTTTTATTTTATTAAGATTTTATATTTAATTTTTATGAATATAAAATAAAATTAGAAAAAGGGTCAGGCATTTTGTTTCCCGCTGTATGGTTCCGTTGATGTATGTATATTAGCAGCAGATTGAAAGCCATATCAAGAAAATTGTTACATTTGTGATTTTCATTTTTTTTTTCTCTGGAAAAGAAACAAAGAATATAACTAAAATAGCAATTCGATTTCCGATTTAAACGATCTTTGAGCATCGCAGAGGAAGACCAGTCAGGTGATGGACCGTCACGATCTCGGTCGCATTATCGCACCGTAAAACGTCCTGACCGAGCTTGGCTCCGGCCATTTTCAGCCCTTTCAATGAAACAGGTTGGTTGAAAAGGTTAAGTGATGGCAGCTTAGAAGCTGCTGGCAATTTTGCATTAGGCAACAATGGCCTAAAATCTTCCATCAACAAAGGGACCTCAAAATCTGTTTTGTCATGCCTAACAACATTGTCCTTTGCACTTATATGAGCCCCGGGTTCCATGTGGTTCGTCGAAAAGCTTGACTGGTTCGGGAAATTCGGGTAGAGGCTCACGTATCCTCGGAGATACATCATATCAATGAGGAACTTCTTCCATGAAGCTTGCCATCCATTGGTTCTGGATTTTGGGATTTGAACTGGGTTTGCTTTGGCATCTTCAGTGAACCTCATGTTCATGTAAACATAGAATTCTCTCCAAAGCTTTGGGAAGAAAACCGCGCCCCAACTGCACGGTAGCTGGTGAAGGTACGGTGTGTTGGGGTGAATGCGTTTGAAGAACTCGGTTGGGTTCCATTTCGGCCTTTCTTTAACGACTTCGACTAACCGAGGAGTGTAAAGAGAGATTGACGAGAGCTCAGGGAGGGATATTTGAGGGTCATAATGATAGGCTAAGAGAGCGTATTTGATCCATAGGTAATAGTACGGCGAGACTTCAATATCATCCTCGAGGAGTAAGCCGTAGTCGTCGTCAGAAGTGGGGTACCAACTCTCACTAACTGCTCGAATTAGGCCCCCTTGAATGATCCTCCTTCTTAAGGTTTTAGGGCCATGAGGCCACTCAAATGAATCCACTAGTTTAATGGTAGCCTCATCCACTTTGCTGTCCATGTTGAAACTAATAGGAACCTCATCTCCAACATAATATGCATCACTTAGAGATTTAAGAAGCCTCGTTAACGATTCGGCCCGGTTTTGTGTAATTATGTTGATCGAGATCCTCATCCGATTCCAATCTGCAATTCACAATGGACCACTAAGATATGATTGTTGATCGGTTACATGTATCTGTGTATGTGTATATGTATATGTATATACTTACATGCTAATGCAGTTGATCTTAGATCGGGCATCCATAGAACCTTTGAGACCGAAGGTCTAGGTAAAAGCACAAGTGCGGTACCGTTTGCATTTGTCTCGGACGCCATCTTCAGAGCTTTCTTCACGTTCGAATCGGCGTCTGCCAATGTGATCACCACACTAGGGTTATGGATCTTGATCAACCCTTTCATGCTAGAGTACACCACTTGCAGGACCGGGACCTCGGAGTTCGACGTCCCTGAAATTGCCCCGATTTGCAAATCGAAAATCTTGAACCTTCTCTCTTTGCAAACCTGCTTAGGCCAGTTGAGAGCTGCGGCAGCATCTTCACAACTGCAGAAACCATCCCCAGAGACCACAATGTAAGCCTTCTTGCCGACAGTGGATCGGAACTTCTCGAGCAACGGCGTGAGCGCCTTGACCTCGCCAACCGAGTGAGCGTAAAAGAGAGCATCAATCTTTTGAGCGTACATCGCAGCCCATTGAGTTACATAACCAGTTGTTAATGCCCTCCACCATTGATCATCTCTTACTTGAACAATGTCCTTGAAGATCACAGTGGTTTCTGAGACATATGCAAGCCTATGTTCACTGTCACCCCATGTTTCTTTGTCAGTTGGGTCAACTGGAAGTACAAATGACCCTGCATTTCTGTATTTTTGAAGCTGATAGCTGCACAAATTTGCAACAAATAAATAACCATTAGAATTTTATCATCCACACAGAAAAGGAATGTAATTTTGGACTTCCAAAATAACTGATTAACGATCATAGGTGAAATGTAGATATGTTAATTCTGACCTGAATTAGATATCTGACCTAATCAATACGAATTCAAACCCGACTCAATGCGATTTTTGATGATTAAAAGTCAAACTTAATCTGTCCTACTTGAACCCCAACTAATGAAACTGATCTAAACACAAAATAACCTAAATCTGAAATAATCTGAACAAGTATCTTAAATAACTCGAAAGCAAAATGATCAAATGACCCGAACAAGTAATAGGAAATGACATGAACTCAAAATGGTCTGAACCTCAACCCAAGAAATCCAAATAACTTAAATCTAAAACAATCCGAACCTGAATTGGCTCAAGCTCAAAATTGAATCTAACATGAAACTTACTTGAAACAAAATGAGTTGAGAAAATATATGAAATTAACTTAGAACCAACCTATAACCTAATACTCAAGGTAATCAAATTCAGTTTGATACATGTATGTATCTAATATGTGCATTGAAGGATTCTTGGAAAGCCATATACCTATACCTTATCTGTATATGCAACGAATGTCAATGTCAAATACCAATACTTTAAGAAAAATGAAAAATTGAAATAATGTATTGTATGGAAGTACATAATTTAGAACAGACAAAAAAACGAATGATAGCAGAAATATCAGTAGTGGAAACATGATATTGTGTATCCATCTTTTACTGTAACTAATATATAAATAGTCCATTTTTGTCAAAAATGGATTACAATATTCATAAAAGCTGACCAGTATCAGAACTAATTTATTGCAGCATTAGTTAAGAAGATTCTTTCATGGAATTCAATAAAGATAATTAATATATACTTTTTCAGATGCTTTCTATGATAGTCAACTTTCTAAGCCCATTGAAACCCTTTAATACATTTCATCAAACATGTAGTGAGCTCAATTGCAATTTAATCCATATTTAGTAATGTAGGTGGAACATGTTTAATATTCAAAAGAAGACTTCCAGTTTTGAAGAGGTTTTTAAAACGTACCTAAGGTGAAGATCTTCACCAGTCATGAAAGTGAAAGGAGTTTCAATGAAGAGTGACTTGACAAGTTCAGCAGATAAGAACCAGGAGCTCGACAGGAAATCGACCTGCACGATCTTGTCGATGGTGATGTCGTAGGCGGGGTCAGGCAAGTAAAGCCCGGCCTCTTTGGATCCGAACTTCCTATAGCTTGGGAATGTGAAATCCTTTTGCCTGAATGGCAAGATCCTTCCTATGCTGCCCAAAACAGAGTTCTTGTACTTTTCGGTCCCGGCTACATGGGATAAGATCTGCAGCATTTTCTTTCCCGGGATCATGTCATCGTCGAGTACGTAAACGAGGTCGGCTTCGGTTTGTAAGGCCATTTGGAACCTTCCGTAGTACTTGAAATCATAGCTCGAACTGATGAAGCTGATCCTCGAATCATTGTAGCTGTCAACGATTCGTTTTAGGGACTGCTCATTCGGGCTCCCGAATGAAAGTACCCACACGTGATGGAACGGAAGGGTCTGTTGAAGCAAAGAATCGAGCTGGGAACATAGTGTTTTCCTCTTGAAATGGTTCAACAGCACTGTAACTCTCGGTCGGTTCGGACCACGCATTTCCCATTTCGATCTCATTGCCATTAGCTCGGCTAGAGTTTCGGTGCCAATGGTCCTGCTCTGGAAATCCAGTATCTCATCGTACAACTCCCTCTTCAGCTTGATCATTCGAGCATTATTGGACTTCTTCTGCATGAAATCGATCTTCTCCTGCTCACAAACTTCGGAAGGCGTAATCGGAACAACTTCAGCTCCAACAAGTGACAAGGCGGCGTCTTGGTACCTGCCGAGAACATGTGGGGTTGTGATCAACTGCTTCATGTTCCTCGTGATCCAAGTAAAGTCCGGTTTCGTCCTCAAATCAACCGCGGGACTCATGTAATACAAAAGGAACGTTGCGTACACTGCGAATGCTAATTGCAGGCAGGTGAGGGCCGTGACGAGCCGAGTTGAGCTGGTTTTCGGAGCCTTCACCTTAGCTTTTCTCCCGACGTAGTCACCGAGCATTCCGTCCAAGAAATCGGTACTTCTCATATTCGAATTCCGAACAAATCCCATTTCATATATTCAAAAAAACCAAGCAATTTATGTACCTAACACAAATGCAAAATGCTTTCAAGAATTAGGTTTTGATGGGAGAAACGGAGTGTTGAAGAAAGTGGTGATGAAGGGCAATGGAGCCTATGGCATATAGTGTGTATATATATAAATGGAAAGGTACTTAAAATAAAGTGAATGATAAGCAGCCAATGTGAAATGGCAAAGAGAAGGTCACATGGGATTTAAACGTTTATTGTTAATAAAGTCTGATTAACAAGCAATGTTGTCTAATTATATTTTAGTCCTTCTATTATGCTAAAATTTACAATTTATAATTCTTACACAACTAATTAGTACTACCTGAAAACCCAGTTAAATCATTTGCAGGCCATAATAAATTTACCTGTCAACCAATTATTTTAGAATGTCTTAAAAAAATCACTTTAGTGACAACAGTTAACAATATTATCGTATTAATAACATTATAAAAAATAAAGTATATAGATTAAATCTTAAATTATAGTGTAATAAAGGGATTAAAACCATAATTAAACCTTAGTATATATATTGCACGCGTTGCCTTCACTACTGGTCATATACATTTTGCAATGCCGCCCCTTAGGCAGCTCTTAAAGAAAGCCGGGTTTAATGGCGCAGGAAAGGGCTACCCTCACATAATCCCATATGCTTTCCTATCAATTTTGCTCTTAATTTCTTTCTGTCAAAGCTTTTTTCAACACTGAAATTTAGATACATCCTTGTGTGAGAGAGAATATACTTACAAGTTAGTGTTCAAACATATCATATGAATTGATTTAGTTAATCAAATGCTCATTAATTAGTATTTTGATAAATATTAGTATTCGAGTTTCGGCAACATTCAATAAACTCATTTAATGAGTTATATGTAAGTACATTAAAAGATGGCAACTGAGTAATTTTTCATGCGTTATGAATTCAATTTAGAAAATCAAAGCTATATTCAGCTTCAACTCGAACTAATATGTCACCATTTAAAACTAATTTCATATATTTTGAACTAATATTATATATAAAAGGATATTTTGTTAATTATCACATGCCAATTTTTTTTAAAACTTTATCTCAATCTGTTTAGGAACTTGATTTTTTTTTAAAAGAGACCTTATTGGAATTGATCAAATCAAAATTTGTCAGGTTTGGGTTTTATTTTCTTCCCCTAAATACTTCATATTTTAGTCCTCTATTTTCAACCCTCTATGAGACCAATGATATACTCTAACCCTGAATCGAGGTAATATTAAACATTTTTCGATAAAAAAAAAAGAAATTATTAATAAAGAAAACATAGAAGAAATGACAATATTACCTTGGAGAACCAGGAAATAATATTGTGGTTAAAAGCACAAAACCCTTTTCTTGTTCAGCACACAAGCACTCTTAGGTTCAACACTTGGGTTCAAACAAGTAGAGTTGTCGACAAGGAAGGCATATTAGGCAAAAGTAAAGCTTGAGTATATAAGAGAAAAAATATATATAGGGTTGACTTTACATGTAGATACGTAAATGAATATTGCAGCAAGCTTGTTTTGTTAATGGCTTTTTGCCCAACTGTGTTCAAAAGTTGAACAAGAAAGAAAAGCCGCCCCTTCATGACTGAATTTGGTTGATTATGAGATCATCACCTGATTGATCAGTTTTCAAGACATTTTTTCTGTGAATTTGTTGTGTTAGATACAATCAAAGAAAAGAACATTCGTTATTGTTATACGCATATAATGCACTATCAGGGTTTAAACTTGGCTCGAATTCTTAATTAATGTCTAAATTTTAAAATGTTTTAATTGATTTTCTAAAGCATTAATATCATATTAATCGAGTTTTTTTACCAATCTAATGTGTTGAATCCAACGAGGAGCATGTTTAAACATGTGGATACCTCTTGCATGGACAATTTGGATCTAGCATGTTAAAAAAGGATAATCAAGGACAAAATACAAAATTTTTCAAAAGGGGTAAAATTAAATTATAAATTTTTATGGGGGCTAAAATATAATTTTGCCACTATTTTTGTAATGGATAAATCTTAATTTTATCATTTTTTGGTGGTAAACTGCAATATCACCATGTATTAACTTATAATTTTAAAAATTAGAGCATTTTTTTCGGGACCAAGACCCTTGCCTACCCTTGGCATCACCACTAAACACAATGTTAGTAAAATTTAGAAGGGTCTTTCTTTTTTTCTTCTCTTTTAAACATGTTAAATCTATGTTTTCATATGATAAATACAAAATTATTTAAAATTTGAGTTATATGTTCTAAGTACTCTTTATCTCATTTTCGAACTAATATTTAATGCCCAAATTCATTATTAAACTGATTTAAATTTGGACTAGAATGTTTAGCCGAGTTAACCCATTATTTATATAGACATTTTTAACTGAAGAAAACAGTAAATAAATCGTGAGCATGCATTTCAATTTTTTCATGTTGATTTTTGGTAAAAGTATCATAAAATTTAGTGTATTTTACTCTGGATTGCATTTAGCTCTTCTACTGAAAAAATAAATAAATTAACCCCTGCATGTTAAATGAGTGAACAAAATAGTCATTCCGTTAAGTTTTAGTGTTTATATATAAGATATAATAACAAATTTAGCCTTCAACCTTTACACATTTATTCAATTTGACCCTTAATCTTTTATTGGAAGTAAATTAGAAAATTTTGAAACTAATAAGGCTAAAGAGTCAAAAAGGCCTTAGTAACAAATTTAAAAAAAAAATCAATTAAGCCCTTTTAAAATTTAAAATTATTAAAAATTATAAAAATATAAAAACTTTAAAATTATAATTTTTTAATTAAAAAACAATATCCACCCAATAAAAGATTAGGGGTCAATTTTTTTAAATCTTATAACCATTAGATTTTAATGGGTTGTATGTTATTTTCTAATAAAAAGTTTATACTTTTAATTTTTATAATTTTTATAATATTTTAATATTTTTAAAATTTAAAAATTTGTTACTAAGGTCTTATTAATTTCAAATTTTTCTAATTTACTTCCAATAAAAGAGTAGGAGTCAAATTGAATATACATGTAAAGGTTGAGGGCTAAATTTGTTATTATACCTTATATATAAACACCAAATTTTAATGGAGGGACTGTTTTGCTCACTCATCTAAAGTAGAGGGGCTAATTTGCTCATTTTTTTTCGGTAGAAAGACTAAAATGTAATCTAAGATATAATATAGTGAGCTTTGTGGTAATTTTACCGTTAATTTTCACCCTTTTCTTGGACTTTGGAGATATCAAAAGTACTTACTAAGACTACTTTATATTAAAGTATATTTGTATGTATAATACATTGATTTAGACCATGAAATCTCAAAAGAGTATAGTCCAAGGATTGAATTATAAATTTTGAAATGTTGAAAGGCAATTTTATTATTATTTAAAAAAATTTAAAAAGCGATTTTACCATTTCGGGTAAAGAAAGGGCTTGCTCTTCCTAGGGTTCTAATCATGTGGGTTGTATTCTAAATTTAGTTTAGTTAATTAATTAGAGTTGAGTTAATTATTCAGTTCAATATTTGTCGTTATTAATTATTATTATCATCAATATTATTAATATTTGATTATGACACACTCACAATAAAGATGAAAATTTACTTTTTTTAACTTTGATGGTGTGATATACTCGTCAACATTTAATTAATTTTTAAGTTTTTAAAAATTAAAAATTATTCTAAAAATTAAAAAGTATTTAAAAGTATTAAAATTTTAAAAAATATTTTAATATTTTTAATTTTAAAATTAAATGTTGACATGTCATCTGCGTAGCAATCCATGTATATGTCATATTATCAAAGTTAACAAACGTTAATTTTTCCATCTATTTAGGGTGATTTGACAAAAAAATGCAAGATTAATAGTTAAAAGAGACGGAAAATTAAATGGAGAGCTAAAATGACTCTCTTTTTTAAATAAAGTTAGAGGGAAAAAAATCATCATCCATTTAAAAGATATATATTAACTGTTTTAAATATTTATAATATCTATGGAACTAAATAGGAGCATGAGAGAACTTGTCCCCGAAATGTGGAAAATTATAATTAAGCCTTTCAATTTTAAATTAGATCTCTTAAAAAAATTTAAAATTCAAAATAAGCCTTCCGAAAATTATGAAAATTTTAATCTAACCTCTAAATTTTTCAAAATTTCTCAAAAATCCTCTCAGAATTTTAAAAAAAAATTATTTAAACTTTTTTTTTCTGAAAATTCTCATTAAACCTCCAAAATTTTTGAAAAAAATTAAATTAAACCTCCAAATTAAAAAAAAAAGATTAATTAAGCTCCCAAATCCGTTACTATATCTAGATATTTGTGTTTAATTTTAATTTTATTTATTTATTCATTTTTAGTTTTATTGAAACATATTAAAAAGAAAAAACCCTAATCAAAACGAATCCTAATAAATTAAATAAGCTAAAAAAAGATTCACCTTACAATCATAGTCAAATGATGATGATGATGGCATGCTCATTGGGGATTTGTATTTTAAAGCTTTACGTCAACTTAAATATTGGCATTGGGACCTTAAATTTGGTGAAATTTATTAACATTTATTTTATTTTTTTAAGACAATGTTTCATAAATAAAGAAAAGTCCAAGGTGTGTTTAATTTTATTTTATTTGGTAAAATTAACGGCGGCGATGAGATTAGATACTGTAGCGATATTATAGTGTTAAACAAAAAAAGCTAAATGTACCTCACCGTCGATCCAAACCCACTCTAATTATACTCTCGACCCTTATATTCATCAGATTTTTTTTTTATTATAAAAAACAAGAACATGATAAAGCCCAAACAACTAACACGATTAGTGCAATTCAAACCCAAGCCACATCTAAGACGATAAACACCTTAACCATCAGACCATCACATGAGGTTCTATATTAATCAGATCTTTTAAATCTCTTTATTGTAAGAATTTAATTTCTTTATTTGTCTACTTTAAAAATTAAAGAGCAGTTGACAACACCTCTAACGAGCTCATGTTAATTTAGAAATATGTAGTCAATTGGGGTTTAGCTTTTTAATTAAACTTTTGAATATTGAAATGTCACGTATTTAAATTTAATCAATATCAATTAGTAGAGATATCAATCAACCTTTGATTTTCAAATTAGATAAATATAGGGACTAAATTCCTAAATATCAAAACAAAAAAATTAAATTCAAATATCTAAATAGTATATAAAAGCATAATTAAACTCTAAAAAATATACATGTAAATATGATAGTATTTTTAAAATTTTAAATAAATGTTATTAAATTAAGAAGTTGATGTAAGAAAAATCATTATATACAAACCCTTACTACGATTGAATTTGGTTTGGTTGGATCAAATATTTTAGATTTTTCGTTATAATTTAATTCAGTTCTCAATTCTTTTATATTAAATTTGAATTTTGAGTTTTTTTGAATTTATTTTGATATGGCTTTTGAACATTTTTATTAAAAGTTTCAAACTTTTTCATAAATATTTTTTTAAAAATAAATTTTCAAGTAAAGAAAAATATCAATAACTAATATAATATCTTTTAAATTTTATCTTATATAAAATTTTTTTCACTATTTATAAATATATTTTTTATTTTTACATAATAAAAAAATAAAAAATAATTATAAAAAATTACTTCCCGGAATGCATAAAATAAGGAAAAAAAGCATGAACATGCAAATTAGATCACACACGTGTGTAAAAGAAAGAAATCTTAAAATGTCTCTCGCACTCTCTATGAGATGTTAATGAAAAATTAATTATTAAAAATAATGAGACATGTGGGGATATTTAAATGAAGTTATAGATAAAATATTTTTTATAAGTGAAATTAAAATGTGGTTAGTTATTATTATATATTTTTTTATATAATGCTTATTACTGTTTATAGTCTCCCCCTAACGCATAAATAGGAGGATAATATACTTTAGCGCACTCGAATC
This sequence comes from Gossypium australe, assembly GCA_005393395.2. Classification (NCBI taxonomy): domain Eukaryota; kingdom Viridiplantae; phylum Streptophyta; class Magnoliopsida; order Malvales; family Malvaceae; genus Gossypium; species Gossypium australe. Next base: position 105,882,251 of record CM016615.1, read on the forward strand.
TATGTACTCCTGATAATAATATTACTACCAATTAAATTGAGACTTAATCAATAAAAATTCATGTTTTAGCGCTATCTAAAGTAAAAATTCAAAAGGTATAGATGTAAGAAAAGTCAAGATTGAGAGCAACCCTTTTTCAAATGCGACCTAAGGAAATTTATATATGATTAGTGCCATTGCCATGGAAAATCTCTGAATCAAAATTCCATCTTCACTTACCATGTGCACCTCATCTCCCATCATTTAATATTTTCTGTTACCAAATCATTTGATGGTAAAAAAGAAATCAAGTTGGGAATTTTTATTATTATTATTATTATTTAATTCAACTTAATTAACCAATCAAAATAAAATAGTTAACTTGTTTTTAGGACCCTCTTGAAATATAGTAATTCAAATTAATCCTTTTACTTTGATCCCTTCAATAATTTATATTTTCTAAAATATTTTGATTTTATTTTATCAATACAGGCCAAGTTGGGAGACTTTTGGACTTAATTTTAAGTGGGGTGGTGCCATAATAAATTTCTCTGAGGCAGGCAGGGGATGCTCACATGACTTATATATAGCCACTATCTGAAAAAAATTCAAAAAGGGTGTAATCCATATAATATACATTGACTTTTATTATTAATTAAATTATTTTTATGCAATTAATAATCTTATTTGAAATCAAATTACATGCATGTGGTGGTATCAACAATTCAATATTTTTGAACTAAATTTGGGTCATATTTTTAATGGATGAAAATGCTACCCTCCCTGTCTCCATTAATTTATCAAACTAATCTTTTTTTTGGTTAACTCTTACCTCCATTATTTTAAATATTTAATTTATTAAATTTTATATATTTTAAAAAACAACCAATCTATTCAATATTTTTTAAATATATTTTTAATAATAATTTAAAAATTTTAATCTCTATTTTTAATGGGTCAAAGTGTAATTTCACTATATATTAATTTATAATTTCATTATATATATGAAGCCGCTAACATAACATATTTCCATTTTTGGGAAGCCAAGGACCCTGACCTCTTAAATATGCCCCTGATCCTACTTCATATATTGGAGAATTTTGATAAAAATATTAAACATGTAAAATAAATTTGGGCAACAAAATTTAAGCTTGTTTAATACATAAATCGAATTTAAACTCCAACGTGCAAAATTTGAGCTTTGTCCAGCCCGACCTATTTTATAATTACGTATTAATATAGAAATAGTTAATACCGTCTTAGATTGTCCTTTTTGCTCTCTTTTCAACGATACAAGGCCTAATTTCTCTTTTTATTTTGAGAGAGGCTAAATTAGTAATCACCCTATAATACAAGTACCTCTTGAATATTTATACCAACTATTAATCTTTCATGCACTTCTCCCAGTTTTATGAAGAGGCACATCGGTACGAAGCAAACCTATGAATAAATTACATAGGTTTAATTTACTTAATTTAATCCATTATTTCCATAAATCACTTGTTATAAGATCGAATTTAACAAAAACAAGAAAATTTCACAAGTCCAAATAAGGTCTAATTCTGCTTTCAGTCCCTGTAATTTTTGGACCTTTGAAATTTAGTTCTCTGTTTTTTTTTTTAATTTTAAGGATTTAGTTCCTTTATTTGTTTGATTTAAGAACTAAAGTCCAAATTGATAATATTGTTAACTGATTTTTGTTAATTCTGAATATGTGTTACCAATTAGAAATATAAAATATTTAGCAGAGACTAAATTCTTAAAAATATTTTGACAAAAAATCTTAGAAATAAAGTAGAAGGGCTAAATGTCAAAATTTAAAGAATATAAGGACTAGGGGCAGAAATAAAACTCCACTGGGACAAATTTCTTTTTCATTTGATCAGCAACTTTACCACAAAGTTTGATCATTAGAGAATCAAATTTCAACTTCAAATGAAGACATAAATGCTTTTTTTTTTTTCCTTTTAGGGGGAGGATATATATATATATATATATATATATAATTTATATCAGAACATGAGTAAATATAAAAAAAAAAAAAAAAGATTCCCATTTCAGGAACAAGTTGATCTCCTAAAAATTAGTTCTTTGAAACCTGCAATTGGTGCCACAATCTCTCTCACCTAGAGACCTCATATTTTGCAGGGTACCCTAACTGTTCAGTCTCCCAATTTAGCTTTGGAGCCACTCTTTCATGTTGTGGTTCATATTCCTGTTTACAAAACAAATGGGTGATTAGTTTGACATTAAAATCCGCTATATAAACCCTACCTTATGTTTATAAATTATAAGCGATTAAATTTGTTAATGTATAATCAAGACAACGTAAACTTAAATGTGTTTACATATACATTATTTTTTTATTTAAGAGTTTTGAGGAATTATAGATAATAGGAGGAAAAAAAAAAAGAGAAAAAGGAAGAATTGTATAAAAAAAAATGTTTTGAAATTATAACGTGTCAACCCGGTGGAATGAGTTGGTTTGAGTTTTAATCAATTTGGGTTTTAAAATTTTTGGGTGATTTTGGTAAAGATCATTTTTGGGTTCAAGTCACTTTGGTTTTGAATTATTCAAGCTTGCAAGTCAAGAGTTTCAAGTCATGTCATCTCGGATTTAGGTCATTTCATGCTTAGTCATTTGGGTTTGGGTCATTCAAAGTCTAGGTCATTTGGTTTCGAGTCATTTTAAATTTGTTAGGCAGGTTTTTCAGGTCGTGTCATCTTGGGATTAGGTCATTTTATATTTGTGCCATTTTGTGTTTGGATTGTTGAGTCTAGGCTATTTTGGGTTTAGATTATTTCTAGTGGAAGCCATTTTTAAGTTTGAGGTGAGATTATAACATAATTCACGTTAGGGATAAATCAACATTAGTCGTTGAACTCAACAATTTTTCTTAACTGAGTCTTTAAATTTTTTTTTGTTTCATATTAATCTCGAAATTTGGTAACTTTCTCAATTTGGTCTTTAAACTCAAATTTCATTAAAATATAATGATGTGACACTTTGAGATTATATCACGTAATCACCTGAAAATTTTAGAAATTTTATATAAAATCTAAAAAATCTAAAAAAATAGAAGAATTATTTTTTTTAAAACAATAAGGTGTTGATATGATATTATCTCAATATAACAAATCATTATACTTCAACATAATCCAAATTTTAAAATCAAATTAGAAAAGGATGCTACGTTCAAGGATTAATTTGGAAAAGAATAAAAATTAAGATAGAAAAAGTTGTGAAAATTTGTAACTTAGTTTTTTCTTTTTCAGGTGAAAAATGAAAATTAAAAATTGAGAAAAAGGAATTAAAAAAGAAAAAAAGAACCTCCATGTATTTGACCAAGTCTTGAGCAGTGGGAGCAGATAGAATGATATGGCGTGCATTTGGAGAAATGAAACCTTCTTCCACCGCTTTGTCAATAAAAGACAACAATGAATTGTAATATCCATCCACATTCAACAATCCCACCTGCACCATTCTCAACCAACATCCTAAACATTAATTCAATCTATAAAAAAAACTTGTAACGATTGAGTTTTAGCTCTATTGATATGAATATTATTGTCAATATAAGAATATATAAGTTCGAGTGAGTTGAAGCGCATTATCCTCCTACTTTTAAATTTAAAAGGACTATGAATAATTTTAAATATTGTATCAGAAGAAAATAAATATGACTAAAAATTATAATAAAATTGTTCAGAAAAAAAAAACTCGTATTAATGTGTTTCAAATCCACCTAATCCCATAAGGTGGAAGAGATTTGCCCCATTTAAAAGATTGAACTCGGTTTGACTTGGAAGTTAATTATTAGACACCAAAATATCCCATAAATGATTTGTTTAGGAAATTGAAAAAGAAAAAAGTAAAAGAAAAGAATATTACTGGTTTATCATGGATTCCAAGTTGAGCCCAGGTTATGACTTCAAGAAGTTCTTCAAGAGTTCCATAGCCACCTATTCATAAATACAAATATAGAAATTCCTCTAATTAATTACATTGATTATATAGATAATGGCAGGAAAAAAATGATAATTGAGGTATATTAGTGATCTATTTTCAATTTTTTTATTTTTATTTTCAAATTTAATTATCAATTAAATTAATTTTTATGATGTTTATATCAAGGGTAGACCATGATATTTGCACGAGCTCGTCACATTTTTGGTCTTTGCCTAGCCCATATGGGCGATTAGTCCATGCCCAATAGGCCTCATTTTGGGGGTAAACTAGGAGCGAGCCCTTCAAAGGCAAAATATAAATGTGGTCCATGAAAAGGCCCCAAGTCTCTTAGGTCCCCATTGGGCTAATTACCAGGTCTAGGTCAAGTCACTTTTGAGTTTGAAAGAGTATTTCGGGTCTATTATATACCAACCAGGTAAGGCAATGAAAGCATCAGATTGTCTAGCCATCTCTGCCTTCCTTTGGTGCATGTCTGAAACTGCCTTAACTTCCCCAACTGTCTCACCAGTTATCTGCAAGAAAATGTTAATGTAATTGGTTTGAAATGTTATTTCCACTATACCTCCCCATTTATAATGTAAGCTCAAGTGTTAAATGCTAGCAAGAATCTAAAGTGGAGCATATTTGCAACATGTGTGTAACTATTGCATGAACAGTTTAAATTTAATGTGTTAAAAACAAACAGTATTGTTAAAATTTGATGCAAATGTTTTAAGATGGTGTGTGTTAAACTTGAGTCAACATTTAACACTCAAGTTGATAGTTAAAGCAAACGAAAAGATCATATTAATAGGTAGTGATATTTTAGTAACTCAATTAAAACGTTTTAAACCTAATATTAAAATAATACCCACTTTTGCAATGATGAGATGATGATGTGGTGGGCTTTAATTCACAATAACAATATACATACATACAGAAACACAACATGCACCATGTAAATGTGATATATATGCTAAGAATGATGATGTTTATGGTGGGCAAAAAAGAAAAAAAAATCATTGGAGAGGGACAAAAATGGTGAAGGCCCATCATATGCCCTCAGGTGGAATTCAATGGCAAAGTTTTGTTTTTAAAAAATGTGAAAAACAAGGGAAAAAGCAACAACAAAAGTCTAAATAGGAACCTGCATGAGACCCAAAAGAGACAAAGTGTGAAACCCCCCTTATTTATAAGATAACAAAAGTGAGGTAGAAATTCATGTCATGGGAGCTACCACTAGAAAAATAAAAATTAAAATTAAAATTTTAAAAAAATATAAACATAAAAGCACAAACAGATAATGTTTTTTATTTTTATATTTTAATTTATAAAAGAAAGACATAATTTAAATAGAAGAGAGTACCTCTCTAGGCATGAGTGTCTTGGGAATCACTCTGCAGATGATAATAAACATGATGAAACACAAAATTAAAATTATATTTTTGTAAGTTAAAAATTAGCTTTTAAGTTGAATATTTGAATACCCAATTACATGGCGGCCACCATCAAAAACTGCTTGAGAAATCAGCCCCATTAATCCAATACTGCCCCCTCCATAAACCAGATCAATATTCCTTGAAACCTTCATTATTAAAAAACAACAATATTCAGCTTTATTCAACCCATCAAAGTACATTTTAGAAAAATGAGCTCAACTTTAAGCTACAAACTACACATACATATATAAATATATATGAACTTAATTCATAAAACCTGTTTTTTTTTTCCTCTTGAAAATAAGAAGATTGGTAGCAGTGGAAACAAAATGTTTAGCCATGAATAACCATAAAGGAAGCTGAAAATCATACAATAACTTAGATACATATATATATATATATATATATATATATATATATAAACAGAGCTAAAACAGAGTTAAAAAAAGAGAAAGAAAAAGAAGGGTTACCAATTCCCTGCCAAGATCAATAGCAGCTTCTCTATAGCTGTTCTTGTTACCAGGGCTACTCCCACAAAACACACAGATTCTTTTGAATTTTGATTGTTTCATTTCCATATCTCTCTCCATTTTTTCTTTTTGTGGGGATAAGGGAATATCCTCTGTTTTGTTTTTTCAATGAAGAAAGAAAATAATTGTGAAGGGAAAAAGAAGAGAAATGGTTGAGGATTTTGAGATTGGCAGTGGGCAGGCTGTGTGCGCATATATATATAACGGTAGACAAGGGGCTACAAGGTTGTCGACTTGGCATGCGTTAACCCCATGATGTAATGGTCCAATGCCATGGCCCCTTATTGCTACATGTTGGGTAGAGTAGTGAGGAAGGGGAAAGGATTGTATCCCTTATTAATTATTTAATGCTATTTTAGCATTATTTTTCTATGTTATTCACACATTTTTTTTGCTAATTTTTTAAATACTAACTTTAAACTTTAAACTCTAAACTTTAATCCTCGAACCTTAAATTCCTGTGCCCTAAACCTTGGACCTAATGTTTAGAATCGAAAGTCCAAGGTTCAGGTAAAAAAAATTAGCAAAAGGATGTGTCAATATATGGAAAAAGATGTTGAAATGACATTAAATAATTGATAAGTGATACAGAATGACGTGGCGAGTCTATTTCATACAATCCTTTTCCAGTGAGGAGGGTGGGATGAAGATAGGAATTCAGTATTGAGGGGTTAAAAATAAAATTTAAAAAGTTTGGGAGAGCTCAAAAGCAAAAAAAGAGAGAGTTTAAAATGGCTTAAATTGAATATTTCATAATTAAGAGGGATTAAAAGTGTTATTATTCCAATTAATAGTGCTCTTATTTCCCCTAATTATTACACTCCTAATTACAAGTTTTGAGCATCGTAAAAGATGAAACAACCCAATAAAAATTTGTATTATAAAATAAAATTCGATTTATCTTGACCCCAATTTCAGTCGGGGCCATGTGAATTTCAAATACAAAAAGTTAGACCAAAAGAAATTGCTATGCCCCTTTTACTATCAAAACACTTATTGCCTCACCCAATTTATGGGTTAAAATTATGATTTTCATCCTTAAACCCAATTTTTGAAACAAAATTTTACAAGCTATTGGGAGAGCCAAAACTAAAAAGTGTTCTTCAAAAATTTTACAATTTACTTGTTAGTCCAATTCAATATTCTTAATTGGAATTAAATTTGATTTTTTTGGTAACATTTTAGATGCATGATGTATTTTCTTCAAAATGTTTGTTTCCTACAGAATAATTGGAGGTGCCGCCGGCCATTTCCTTTTTTATTTTTTTCCCTTCATTTTTAATTTATTAAAAAATCCAAAAATAATTAATGCATTTACCCCACCCCATATGAAATTCAGTGTACTATGCGACCATTATTCTTTTTCTTTTCTTTTTTTTCCATTAGTCTTCAGTGTTAAAGGTGTTTGGGTCTGACTTTTTATTTTATTCTTTTAAATCGATTTGATAGTTTGTTTTTACTTTCTAAAAGCAAAATAATTGTATAATTTATAATAAATTATAAATTAAAATATTTTTATCATTAAACTATAATTCAAGTTAAATCAGGCCATCTCGAAGTTGAAACAATTTTTTTCCTAAGTCTAATAATACATGATATTATAGGTAAAATTTCAAATTGTTTTAGTCCAAAATTGGATTAAAACTAGAAATAACAATGCATTGAATATCTGTAATTTTTTTTGAATTATTCAAATCTATTTATTCTCAGTAAATTATCTGAGTATTACTAGTTATATATGAATTTGAGTTAAATATTTGAGTCCACAAAAATCTTAATCCGAATATACTAAAATTTAAAATCAATCAATTTCTAAATTTGCCGTACGAATCCAAAGCTATAATCCTGATGCGAATTTGAATTTGGATATCTGAATATGTTGTCCGAGTAAACAATGCGAATTCTTATAATGAAATATAAGGATGTCTATCTAAATCTATTCGGAGTCCAAAGCGGATAATAACTCTAACATTCAAATCCAAATATGCAAAAAAACCAACTAAAATGTTTACATATATCTAAATTTGTAATCCATATTACTATCCTTAATTAAAACAATACTTTCATATGAAAGTTGAATTAAAACATTTAAAAATTAATTTAGTTATGACTAGAGGTGCTCATGGGTTGGGTCAGGTTTAAGTATGATATTAATATACTTTATGCTTATTCAAGCCCGACTCGACTCAAAATATGGGCCTAAAATTTTGCCCAAATTCACCCATATTTGCAAAAGACTAACCTAAGCCCATTTTAGGCCCACCCATATTATTTTTTAAAAATATTTATATTATATTATTTTAATATTTAATAAAATTATATTTTTTTTATTTATTGAAAGTTTTTATATAGTCATTTTAACATGATTTTAATATTTATATTAGAGTAGTATTATATATTTAGTATATGTTTATTTTTTTAATGTGTTCTAAATTACATAATAATATAAATAACATAATATAAAGTATTATAAACTTAAAAATGGGTTAGGCTCGGACTTAAATATTTAAGTCCGAGCCCAACTCATATTTTAAACGGGCCTAATATTTTTATTCAAATCCTCCCAAATTTCGAACAGGCCTTCGAATCTAGACAAATAATCCGACTCATGATTAGGTTTATAAAGAATAACTAGATGCAATTTTTAGAATCTATGGAATTTGAAAACAATGGACAAGAAGGAGAAATTTGTGGGTGATGACCCAAAGACCATTTGAACCCTTATTCAACAACTTATGTTGTATGCAAAGGAAACATTTATATTTTTATTACAATAACAAACAAATACTCTCCACAAACATTTAGGACCCACTCCGTTCTTTGCCCTCTTAATTACCTGAGCATATCTTTTTCAAACACCCACACCCCATGCATTGATTTTATGCTTGGTTTTCCAGTCATTTTACTTTTACATAGGAATTGAAATTTAATTTATTTAATTTTTTTTATAATTTGATTTCTTTATTATTATTATTATTATAGACTTAATTAGCCCGTGCCCAAAATCAAATATAAAAACCAAAATAAAAAAATATTAACAGTCCAAGTTTTTTGTTTCAAGCTCAATTACAAAACAACCCAAATAAAAAAAACCCTAAGCCCAATAGGCCCACAAGCTAAACAACTTCAGCAGAAACCCTAGCTCCCATGTGCGCAGCTCTTCCTCGGGCGCACCGCCCGCGCCTTGTCTTGAGGCCTGACGCGCCTTTGCCGCCGTTTCACCAAAATGGCAAGGATAGGCTTTTGCCCCTCCGTTGACCTCACCAGAACCTGCAAAAAAGACAGAAAAAAGAATGGAAACACAACAGAAATCGCAGCAGAAAAAATAGTGCAAGAATAGTGACCAAACAACGTGTAAATCGGCTATAAAAACCCCACCATCAATGTAATTTTTACAGACAAGAGATCAATCAAAAAAATCAAAGAAAATGTGAGATTTTTTATTTCGAAATAATAAGAATAAAAAGTTTTTATTTATTTATTTTTTTCGAAAACTTAAAAAAGAAAAAAAGAAGAAAACACTTACCAATCACTGTCATCGCAGTCGTCGTAGCCCATTTTCCCTCCGATTCGCGAAGCCTAGGAACCCATCAGGGTTCCGTCAAAGGCCTCGTCGGGAAAGGGCGAAACCTTTCGGTTTCCTTGCCCATGGCCGAATGTCGGTTAGATTTTGGGGATTTAAACCCCATATTTGGGTTCTTTTCGAAAAGGGGGTTAAAAAGGGTGTCTTTGGTGTTCTTCGGCCACCGTGCACGACGACGCCGTTGCCGGTGACCGGCGGCTGCCACGGTGGTCTGGCGCCGGAGCTTTGGGGTGGATTTCAGAGAGTGATAGAGAGTTGAGAGTTTTTTTTTTTTTTTGAAGAAGAAGAGAAGTAAAATGAATTTTAAATAAAAATTTTGATTTATATAATGTAAGTAAACGACGTCGTTTCACTTAGGGGCCATTAGCGCCAAAACGGCGCTGTTTTTGACACGACTTGCGCGCGACCCGACCCGCTCCAGGGGGTCCGCGTGTTTTTGAAAAATGGTCTTATTGTGCCTTTGGTCCTTCTACTTTTTAAGTGGTTCCCAATCAAGTCCCTTTTCCTTGTTTAATTTTTACCCCGTTAGTTTTATTTTGTTTTTAATTTAGTCCCCCGATTTGGCCCAAAAATGTTGCGCATAAAGGACAAGGGATATTTTCCCTTTCAGTCCCCATTAATTTTCACTCCTTTCATTTTGATCCTTATTATCTTTTATTTACAATTTAAACCCCCGAACTTCACTTCGACTTCAATTCAGTCATTATTCTATTTAACTTAAATTATCATCATCATCATCATCATTATTATTATTAGTATTTTTTAAACCATTTTATTTAAAATTTCTTTATTTCTTTGTTTATTTGCTTATTCTCAATTTTTAATTAAACTTTTACTAGTATTTATTTGTTATTCATTTATTATTCCTTTTTATTATTTTATTTTTATTTTTGTCCTCATTATTTTTATTTCATTATATATTTATTTATATCTTTTTATATACCTTCGAAGATTTAGATTATTTGTTGTTATTATTATTATTAGAATTATTATTATTGTTATTTACATTATCATCTTCATTATTATTATTCTATCATGCATATTAGTATCGTAATTTATTATTACTATCGTATCTTTTATATTTTATTAAGCATGTTATGTCATTATCACTACGAATTTATATCGCATTATTATTATTTGCTAAACATGATTTTTTTAAACCTTTCAGTCTTTTTTACCATACACGAATAAATTAATTACACAATATTTCAAATGTTATTCGTTTTCGCACAATGGATATAAAAAAGAGATTTTTAAACCGAGATTAATTTTTATTATTTTGGAATTAGAAAAATCGTGTTCTAACTTACGCAACATGATTTCTTTCTAAAAACCAAGATAATCAAATATCTTTTAAAATTAATAAATTTTTTTGGTGTTTATTCTCGTTTCGAGGATTTATGGCATTGTGTCCTAACTTACGGACGTAATCCTTTTTCTCGGTTAACGTAAAATATACTCTTTTTTTTTGTAAAAATTCAATTCAGCAATATTTTAACAAAAGATTGTATTTTAAAATCTCATTAAATTTTTAATTTTCGACACTAAAACATCGAGTAATCAACTAGATACCAATTTTGGGAGTCACGGGGGTGCTAATCCTTCCTCGTGTGTAACCGACTCTCGAACCTATTTTCTGGATTTTTGTGGACTGAAAAACATTGTTTTAATAAATCAAATCGTTTATTAAAACGATCAAATTATGATGTGATCCGATCACACCTCATAAAAAAGATTGGTGGCGACTTCCATTTTTTTCGTTTTTTAAAACAAAAGTCAACCTTTTCAAAAAATGGTTTCGACAATTATTATTATTATTATTATTATTATTCAAATTGATAATATCATTAGCTGTTTATATTAAAGTGATATAGGCATTTTCTTTTTTACTATTATTCGATTACATAATCAGAGTTACATAGAACTTCGGTCAACCATAATTAATCAAAAACAATATTATATGTAGCTATGTTCTTAAAGTTATTTTTAAAATTTTTCACATCATCACTTTAAAACAACAAGTAATAACGTTATCGACATGAATCTACTAATAATATTATAAAAATATAGAGACCAAGTATTATCAAATTAGATGGGTTAAATTCTAAATTTTAAGATAACAAAAATACTAAAACCATAACTAAATTTTAATTTTTATATTGTTATTGGTACCCCAATGGGCTTTGTCGCTCTCACCTCGTGTAGTCACAGCCTTGTCAGCTAGAACTTCGCTTGTTGGCAACCTCTCTTAGCTATGTACCTCACAAACATATGTATACATGGCATGTGGAGAGTCTATGATGTATTTTGTTGAGGACAAGTGTTGGATACTTTTATGCAGGAATTACCTTTGGGATAGTGCCTTATTCATGTCAATCCTATCGCCACCTATCTAGATGGTTACTATGCTTCATAAGTGGCTAGCTACAATAAGATCAACGCCGGACACATGTCAAGGTCTGATGCCAGGGATGGTCAACATTGCCTCATATTTGACTTTAAAAAGTCTTTTTCGATCTTGGACTCTCATGCTTTATGTGTTTCTTTTTCTCTTAAAAAATTTCTACACCTTATTGTTATACCGTATCACCGTGTAAACCACCACCTTTTATCCTCTATTTATTTAGTTCTTAACATATATAATTAAAGAAGCGATAGATATTAGGATTCGTACTCAAATCTATTAGATATTTTATGAACCAAAAACATTTTATATAAACTTAAGTCCAGGAAATAGGTTAGTCTAATTATTGAGAGACTGATTTTTATTGTTTGAATAAGCTTATGTATGGAGTCAACATCTCATTACTTTAAAAATCATGAACAGCCTAACTATATTTGCTTAATAATTTGACTACAAAACTGGTGGCTGTCAATTTTTTGCTTTGTGTGGTTGATGGTAACATGACAAAGACTCTTTTTCTTTTCGATTGTAACAAAACATGGCACTAGGTAGTCGGCAATACAGGTTGGGTAACTCTGCAGTCCCATCCAATTTTGTGTAAGCAGCACAAAACATTGCATTATTTTTCACATTTCTAGCTACAATGACTCTCTTGACAAGCTCATGTTTCTTTGAGAATATACTAACTCTTGGTAAAAAGTTTGAGGGTTTTTAAGTAATATATCGAATTCGTATATTGTAAATAGAGAAAATAACGTTGAGAGAGTCTGCCTCCAAAAATAAGGTCCAGTCTGACTTAATTTCGTATCTATTGGGATCCCTTGAGATTTTAAATTAGTACATAGTAAAGTTGCATTTTGATCCCAAAATATTAAATTTTTTATTTAGTCCTTTAAAAAAATTAAAAAGATATAAGTTATTAAAACGACGAAATTGCATTTTAGCTATCATAAAATATACAACTTAATTCTGCCCTCAATATATATATATATATATATATATATATATATTGGCTTCTCCCCTGTCTTCACATATTATATAAAAAAAGCTAGTTAATGGATTTAACAATTGTCATCTGTGTCACGCCTCGAAAAATAGGGGGTTAGTTGAAATAGTTAGACGACAAAAAAGACATCGGTTGAATGATTAAGTGATTGTGCATCCACCCTAGAAGTCTTAAGTTCAAATCCCATTCTTCCCATTTCTCTTCCTTTTATTTCCAGCAACTTAGGATAAAAATCACACTAATACTGTTGGGGGTAAAAACTAAATAAGAAGTAGGCTTAGGCCTAATGATTAGTACATTAGAACCCTTCCTAGAGTTCTTAAGTTCGAGTCCCTTATTCCCTTTCGGCAAACACAAAATATATACAGTTGGGATTAAAAACTAGACAAGAAATGGGCAATAGCCCAACGGTTAAAAGCTAACCTTCCTCTCTTGTGTTCCTAAGTTTGAATCATGCTCTTCCCTTCCATTTTCTTTTGAAATTCGGCTAGCTTTAGGGAAATTGCAAGTGATGCCCTTAGGGTTTGTGACCCTAGGAATTGACCTAATTCTTTCCTAATTAGAATTCATATTTTGTCCTTTCTCAAATTCTAGTATACTTAGAATTCCACCATCTTCTTCTCTTCTTTTTCTAATTAGATTTTCAATTTACCCCTTTTTAAATCCTAATAAAAATTGCTCTCCATTTTTCTATTTATTCTCCTTTTCTTTTCTTTAGATAAATTTTTCCATCTAAATTTTGAAAACTATTTTGCTCTTTCAAATTAATCCGTTCACCATTCCAACATTTTTTCTATCGACTTGTATTAACGTCAATACCACCCCTAGTTTTGCCAAAAAATGGTAAGTACATCTCAATCCTGATGAATAAATCTCGAATTTTTGTAATACTTCTATTCGATAATAATCTTTCAACCCAATTAAACAATCTTTTTCAGTTCTTGACAAATCTCTCGATAATCTTGATAAATCTTGAAATCAATCGTTAACTCGTGTGTAAATTTCATTTGAAGAACCTGATTTAGGTGAATCGGATTATATTTGACCATAAAGAACGTCGATCATCAACACAGTAAAAGGTGTATGTTTTTTACAAGCAAATTGGGGCAAACCGTGCCTAGGATTAGGGCCACACGGACGTGTCACGACCATTTGCCCTGGAAACCTTAGCATAGTTCGTGAACCACACGGCTATGTCATCCTTGTAGGTTATTTTTGCCTTTGCCACACGGCCACAACCTGTTACACGGTCCCTCACATGGCTGTGTACCCCTTTCACATGGCCTATAGCATCTTACACGGCCCAACCACACGGCCGTGTGACCCCTATTTTGCAAAATTTACAATTTTACCTAGAATTTTGTGAATTGTTCAGTTTAGTCACAGAATAGTCCCCAAACTGTTGTAGTGCAGTATTTCATTCAATTGAGCCTCTAATAATATAAATAATGTCGAAATACATGATTTGATTGACTAAATTATTACTGTATATGTATGATATGAAAATATTCAATGTTTATTGTCATTTTAGTTCTGATGAACTGATAACGTTTCCCATACCACTGTGTTACTGATTGCATGACATACTTGCCTACTGTTACTGTTAAACCAAACTCATGTTAAGTAAGTTTATTGCTACTGTAATGATTTGTTACAAGCATGATAATTCTTACCATATTGATTTGCTATAAGCATGTTATTGCTACCATATTGATTTGTTATAAGCATGTCATGTTGCCTTACATGGGGTAGGACGGTATGAAAGGATGAAGTACTAGTAGCTTGTCTGCACCGATTAGTGGTTTATCCACAACATACTAGCAACTTTAATATACAAATATGTTGTGCATCCACAACCTACTAACAGCTTGTTTTCGAAACTTTTTATCAAAAACTCTAGTGGTTCATCCACACCGCATTAGCTGCTTTTATCTACACCGAATAGTGATTTATCCACACAATAGTAGTAGTTCATTTGCAACATTTAGTTGTTCATCCACACCGTGATGTAAATGTAGAGGAGTTCTAGGGATTTTGCCATCACTATCCACTAATTTCAATTCTAAAATGGTTTAATTATCATTTTAGACCTTTGGGCTAATTGCTATTTTTATCCCCAAGTCTTTTGTCAATTAAAAAAATTAGAGTTTTACAATTTAGTCCATGAGCCTTAAGTAATCATTAATTCAGTCAAATTACTAGACTAATCTTTAATATGTTTTGATATCATCTCCTTACATATTCATATTTAATAATTACAAACTCGATTTATGGAAATAAAGTTCTGAAATCGCATTTTTTGATACCACTGAAAATCGAGCCGTTGTAAGATTCTCGTGTACGAACCCCGAATGCAATCAAACTTTAGAGAAAAACTTGAATAATAAATTTAGTTCTTGAATAAAGTATTTATCATGAAACCTTGCTTAAGTTTATGTATAAGCTCGAGTAAGGAGTGTTATATTTACTACTCGGTTTAATCTAGGCCACAGGGAAAGAAAATTTCCCACCACAAGTATGCTCAATTTTTATATACTTGTCCCTCATTAAATGCATGTTTCTTGTGGTATTATCAACAATAACGTTCCTACCTCTTCGAGTAGTGAACATTACAAACCCTTTTTTTGTTGATTTTTGCTAGCACGAGATATTATGTACATATCTTTATAAACACATTCACGAATGCCTTCTCTCTATACAATCGATAATCTAGGAGAAACATCGTCAATATCTTCCAAAGAGCCCATCATTGCCCAGGAGCTTGATAAACCGTAATATATACATATTTTAATCCCACATTTAGCATACTTTTGGATGTTTAAGCCTTGAATTGTGGAATTTGGTGCTCTTAATCCTTTAATTTCATGTTTTATACTTAGGAAAGCACAGAAGGATGAAAAGAACGAGAAACGGGCCTAAAACGGAGTAAATGGGCCAACTTACGAAATCGACACGGCCTGGGCCCAAGACCACACGGTCGTGCCTCTTTAACAGAACCGAACACGGCCTGGTTACGATTAACACGGGCGTGTGTCATGGGCGTGTCCCTGATGTGACCTATTTGAATTTCACTCGGATTAGGTTACTTAGAGGCAAAGAAAGCCATTCCAAAAGCCTATATAAACACCCTAGAGGCCAACCATTAGGGGGCATCCAGTTAGGCCGAAGAGCCAAGCCAGAGAGGCCAGAATTGTGGGATTTACTCGAAGAAAGCCAGTTTATTCATCTCAAGAAGCTGGAATCATACTCAAGACGGAGGATCTTTCCTTTAATTTCCTTCAGGGGGTTTTAGGGTTTTTCTTATGTTTTGTTTCATATTTTCTTCTGAGATGTATTCTTTTATTATCATAAACTAAACCCTCAAATACCTGAGAGGGATGAAACCTAAGACAGATCTTGTTATTGTTTTCTGAACTATATGATAAATACTTGATTTATTCTTAATTATGTGTTCTTAATTCTTGTTTTGATATTCTAGGATATTGATTCAAGTATTGATGTGCTTAGGCAGAGGAGGAATAGACCCTGTCTAAGAGTAGATCTAACATAATTAAGCGGAGTTGATCGCAACCCTAGAGATAGGATGACGAAAATCTACCGGATTAGGGTCAAACCTAATATGGGAGTCCATAGATCGAGTTAATGCAATTCTAGGGGTTTTAATTAGAAAGAGATTTTAATTAATCAACCTAGGGTTAGACGTTAGTAGCCTTGAGAGAGGTATTAATATAACTTAGGGAATCCTACGGATCAAGTCAAGTGTATAAATCGTCTGGTTCACAGTTAAATAACAAGTGAAGTCTAGGTGGATTCTTCCTCAGGTACTGTCTTAATCAACTGGTTTTTCTCACAAGTATTTCCCCAAATTCATTCTCTTTGTCTTTTCATCTTTAGCTTAGTTGTTAGTTAATTTTAGATTAAATAACAATTCCCTTAATTCTTAGGCTAAATAATAAAAAGAAAGTTATTATTAGTACTTTTGGTTCCTTTGGGTTCGACAATCCGGTCTTGCCACTAAGCTATACTACTGTTCGATAGGTGCACTTGCCTTAATCGTTGTCACAGTTAGTTTCTAGGCTCGATCATTCTTTTTATAAATTTTTAAGACTCTGACACACGAACAAGTTTTTGGCGCCTTTGCCGGGGAACTAAAATATTAAGAACGCTCAATTTTTATTACTTTAGCCATTTTTATTTTTTACAATTTATTATTTATTATTTATTATTTTGTTTTTAACCTTACTAATTTTCTTTCTTTTACTTGTTCCTAGCAGGTACCTCTAGTTTATGACTAGAAGGAACCCGACAGGACCCCTAATTTACGACAGTGATATTGAAGGTATTGTTCGCAGAAATCGTAGAGAAATAAGGCGAAGCTTAAATTACATAAAAGAAGAGCAAGAGTCGAAATTAATACCACCGAAGAGATGGCTGAGAATAATCCGCTACCTCCAAAGGTGGCCGAAAATCATGCTCCTCGAACTATGTATGATTATGCTAAACCTAATTTAACAGGAACTGAGTCAAGTATTGTTAGACCTGCTATTACTGCAAATAATTTTGAACTGAAACCTAACACTATTTAGATGATACAACAATTTGTTCAGTTTGATGGTTTGCAGGATGAGGATCCTAACACACATTTAGCGAATTTTCTAGAATTCTGTGATACCTTCAAAATAAATGGCGTTTCTGATGATGCCATCCGCCTTCGGTTATTTCCCTTTTCTTTGAGGAATAAAGCTAAACAGTGGTTGTATTCTCTTCCACGAGGATCAATCACTACATGGGAACAAATGACTGAAAAATTTTTATTAAAATATTTTTCGCCGGCTAAAACGGCCAAGTTAAGGGATGATATCTCTTCTTTTGTGCAAATGGATTTAGAAACACTTTACGATGCATGGGAGAGATATAAAGATCTATTGAGAAGGTGCCCACACCATGGATTACTCTTGTGGCTACAGGTCCAAACTTTTTACAACAATGTGAACCCCTCAACTAGGCAGTTAATCGATTCAGCCGCCAGCGGAACCCTGAACAATAGAACACCTGAGGCTGCTTACGAATTCATTGAAGAGATGTCACTGAATAACTATCAGTGGCAAGTTACAAGGACAAAGCCAACAAAAGCAGCCAGTGTTTTCAACCTCGACACAGTAATCATGCTATCAAACCAGGTAGAATTTTTAAATAAAAAGATTGATGGTTTATGTGATTCTTTGTAGGTACATCCAGTCATGCAGTGTGATACGAATGGAGGAGGGATGAGCAATACAGGATATCCACCTTACAACCCGAGCGTTGAGAACGAGCAAGTTCACTATATGGGTAACAATTTTAAATATCAAAATAACCCTTATAGTAATACTTATAATCCAGGTTGGAGGAACCACCCCAATTTTTCATGGGGTGGTCAAGGAAATCAGAGACAACAACCCCCTCCAAACGTCCAACAACAGCTCTACCCACGAGAAAAGAAGCCGAACCTTGAAGAGATGCTGACAAAATTCATAGCGGTGTCAGAAACACGTTTCCAAAACACTAAGACAACACTTAAAAATCAACAAGCATCGATTCAAGGGATCGAGAACCAATTAGGGCAACTCGCTAAGCTGATATCAAAACGACCACAAGGCAGCTTGCCAAGCAACACTGAAACTAGCCCCAAAGAGCAACTTCAAGCCATAACAGCTCAGGGTAGTGTAGGATTAGATGAGCCTAAGTTAAGCCAAGAGAATGTGGTAGAGGAAGATAAGAACCAGGTAAGTCATAATAAGCCAAAACCGGTAATTAAAGAGTACCAAGCTCGTATACCTTATCCTGATGCGATGAAGAAGGACAACACAGACAAACAATTCAGTAAATTTCTTAAACTTTTGAAGAAATTACATATTAACTTACCGTTTCTTGAAGTTCTTTAGCAGATGCCAGATTCAAGGAAATTTTTAAAAGAGCTGTTAACAAACAAGTGGAAGTTAGACGAGGAATCGCATGTGGAACTAAACACAGTGTGCTCAGCAATGTTGCAAAAAAAAAAAAAAACTACCACAAAAATTAAAAGATCCAAGGAGTTTTACAATTCCATGTTTAATTGGTAGTTTGTCTGTTGATAATGCTTTAGCTGATTTAGGGGCATGCAGAAACGTTATGCCCTATAAAATGTTTAAACAACTAGGTCTAGGGAAACTCAAACAAACTAGGATGAGCATTCAATTAGCTGATATCCTAGGGGTATAATTGAAGATGTTCTTGTGAAAATTGATAAATTCGTATTCCCAGTAGACTTTGTCGTTTTAGACATGGATGAGGATAATAGTATCCCCTTAATTTTAGGAAGGCCCTTTTTAGCAACTGCAAGGACTAAAATTGATGTCAGTGCAGGTGAACTCATAGTTTGTGTAGGTGACGAATCAATCAGTCTTCAGGCTCTTGACTCAGCTAGGACATCGAGTAGTTAAGGTGAAAATATAAATTCTATTAATAGCCATTCGGTTAAACCTATTTTTCAGGAAGCACCACGGAACTACACAACTGAGCCAGACCCTATACCTCATACCAACAAGGAAATAACTCATGAGGAATGAAGGCTTTAGATCGATGAGCTAGACGAGTGGAAGACACACTTCAAGGAGAAATTAGGAATACACAAAGCAGAACCAACACCATTCCGTGGGACAAACGAATTTAAGATCGGAGATCAGGTATTGTTAGGTAAGGCAGACCCTCGAATACCTCCTCCTGACCCTAATACAAACAAAGAAATCTCTTTGAGGGTACTCAAGGTTTTCCCATACGGAACAATCGAGGTAAGTAATCCTATATTCGGCACTTTTAAAGTAAACGCTACTCGACTTGAGCTATATACTGATAATAGGACTAATAGCATGAGAGAGGACATTCAACTCCTCAAACCACCATGATTATGCGAATGAGAGGTAAGTCTAGCTTAAGACTTTAAATAAGCGCTTCTCGGGAGGCAACCCGATTACTAACCCCATTAATTTTTACATTTTTATTTTTATTTTTAATTTTTCCTTTTTTAGCACCTAACTATAAACTAACCAAGTGCAAATTTCCATACCACACGGCCTTGCATACGGCCGTGGCCGTGACCGTGTGGATGCTACGGATGTACGTACTGATATAGTAGAGATAGTATGAAACAAGACGAAAAATATCTTCAAGCCACGGGCCCTCAACTGAACACCATAGCTGTGTGATGCGGCCGTGGCCGACACTGTTTTAGCAACACGGACGTGACGACCTGCACATGGGCATGGGAGAAATGAACGAAGCATAACGCGGACGTGTGACGCGGACGTGTGACACGGCCGTGTGACTCACACGCCCACAGTACACGGGCGTGGGGACGTACCAGACCTGAAATTTCTATTTAAACCACTCCTCCCTTTCTTACCTACTCCCCACCCTTCTTCTTCCTTTACACCCCATTCTTTTTCATTCTCATTTTTCTTCATTCCCCCTAACTCTAGATCTAATCACATCCATGTCGAAGAAATGGAAGGATCCTAGCACAGTCTCCCTTTGTGAGACCGATCTACATAAGGTCATGCCGGTCGCTTCATTAACTCGACAAGAAAAGGACCTTTGAGTCCATCTAACTTTTCTTTTTATTTTCCCTTCTCCTTTATTTTCCTTTTCTTTAGTTTTCTTTTATTTAGTTTAATCTATTTTATTTCGTTTTCTTTGATTTAGGTTCTAAAGGCTGCTTGGGAATCACCACACCATGACCATAGCCACGACACCACAGCCTTAGAAATCACACTCACCCCACTAACCATCTAACGATAAGGACTCTTCGATCCATTAATCTTTTCTTTTAATTTTATTTTACTTTCTATTTTCTTTCTCTTTATCTTTCTTGTCTTTAAATATATATATATATATTTAGTAGATTTTGAATTATTATTATTTCTTGGCTAATTCCACGAGCTTCCCAATTTCTTCATCTAGCGCAGAGATTGTCGGCGGCCACCACACCACGACACTCCCAACTCAAAGAAGCCATCCAAATTCAGGAAGTTTCACCTCTCCTTACCTCTTAAATTTCATAAATATCTTTGTACATTGAGGGCAATGTACATCTTAAGTGTGGGGGGTGAATATTTATTCGAGAAAGTTCCTAACTTTCTGCATTATTCTCAAATCCTTAAATTATGTCTTGTCTTTAAGTAATTTCCTCATATTACTAATTAGAATGAAATTTCCTGTGATCCATGATTTTCTTTGATATGTTTTGGATTAAATCATTGATAATTGTGCAGTGATGATTTAAACTTTAGGAGACTAGAGAATCAAGCATGATAAGTCTATTTTCAGAAATTAAAATTTTGTTAGGTTGTCTACCTGAATATAATTATTACCTTGAAGTTTGAAATTTACAAGGTTGATATTAAAAAAAACCCATAATTTTTGTGAGATTTTGAGCCTTTTAGAGCATACATACTTTCGTGCTCACCTTTTGATTATGAGTGTGTCAACATTGATTTGTTATTCTAGAACTTGCTTCGATTATACATGTTGAGACCACATCATTGATTTGATATACAGAGATGATAAAGGCACTTAGGATTTAACCCACTCACTCTACTAAAAAGCCTACCGTCACAATTAACCCTTAGTGAACACATTTGATCCTAACAGCCCTTTTTATTGACTTACCCACTAATTTTACCCCAAAACTCATTTTGTATTTGTTATCACCATTCCTTGACTCCCTTTTTGTCGAGATTTGATTTTTAGCTGTTGCCTAACTATGTTCTACATTTCAGTTGTTAAAGTTCCTTCTCATTATTATACTTGATTTGTTCTTAAAAAAAAAAGCGAAGTATATTCAATATTAGCTCTATGTAATTGAGCTTATACGTTTAAATTACACATCTTGAAGAAAAAGCTCGTATTGTTAATATTATAAGTTTTTAATGGATGTAATTATTCAGGATTAGTTTATTTTTCTAGTTAGGTAAATTGTCAATTCAATCTTGATTCTAACCTTCTAATTCAGCCTTTATCCACACCTTTAACCCAAGCCCCATTATAACCCTTTTTAAGACCTTTTGATTTGTGTATCATCTCATTTTACAGTGGTGGAGATTTGATTTTCAGGCAAGCCTATGGGATTAACTTTTCATGTTCGACTTTTGAGTGCTTAATTTTGAACCTTAAACACTTTGAGTGATTTGAGTGAATCTTTAGTGAGGATGTCAACTCTTGTCGATTTTGAATTAAAGGTGATTATTTAGGTAAGGGAAAACACCTATATTTTCATGCTACAAAAAACTATGACTTTGATTGTTTGAATCTTTAAGATCCTTCTATTTAAATTATCAATGTATGAATTATCTTTGAATTATGATGAAGCATTATTGATGAATATTATGAATCAAGGAAGTTCATTTTTAATTGTGAGTTGAGAATTTTGCTTGAGGACAAGCAAATGCTTAAGTGTGGAGGTATTTGATAAACCGTAATATATACATATTTTAATCCCACATTTAACATACTTTTGGATGATTTAAGCCTTGAATTGTGAAATTTGGTGCTCTTAATCCTTTAATTTCATGTTTTATACTTAGGAAAGCACCGGGGGATGAAAAGAACGAGAAACGGGCCTAAAATGGAGTAAATGAGCCAACTTACAAAATCGACACGGCCTGGGCCCAAGACCACACGGCCATGCCTCTTTAACAGAACCGAACGCGGCCTGGCTACGATTCACACGGGCGTGTGCCATGGGCGTGTCCCTGACGTGACATGTTTGAATTTCACTCGGATTAGGGTACTTAGAGGCAAAGAAAGCCATTCCAAAAGCTTATATAAACACCCTAGAGGCCAACCTTTAGGGGGCGTCCAGTTAGGCCGAAGAGCCAAGCCAGAGAGGCCAGAATTGTGGGATTTACTCGAAGAAAGCCAGTTGACTCATCTCAAGAAGCCGGAATCATACTCAAGACGGGGGATCTTTCCTTCAATTTCCTTCAGGGGGTTTTAAGGTTTTTCTTATGTTTTGTTTTATATTTTCTTCTGAGATGTATTCTTTTATTATCATGAACTAAACCCTCAAATACCTGAGGGGGATGAAACCTAAGACGGATCTTGTTATTGTTTTCTTAACTATATGATAAATACTTGATTTGTCCTTAATTATGTGTTCTTAATTCTTGTTTTGATATTCCATGATATTGATTCAAGTATTGATGTGCTTAGGCAGAGGAGAAATATACCCTGTCTAAGAGTAGATCTAGCATAATTAAGCGGAGTTGATCATAACCCTAGAGATAGGATGACGAAAATCTGCCGGATTAGGGTCAAACCTAATATGGGAGTCCATAGAACGAGTTAATGCAATTCTAGGGGTTTTAATTAGAAAGAGATTTCAATTAATCAACCTAGGGTTAGACGTTAGTAGCCTTGAGAGAGGTATTAATATAACTTAGGGAATTCTACAGATCAAGTCAAGTGAATAAATCGTCTGGTTCAGAGTTAAATAACAAGTGAAGTCTAGGTGGATTCTTCCTCGGGTATTGTCTTAATCAACTGGTTTTTCCCACAAGTATTTCCCCATTCATTCTCTTTGTCTTTGCATCTTTAGCTTAGTTGTTAGTTAATTTTAGATTAAATAACAATTCCCTTAATTCTTAGGCTAAATAATAAAAAGAAAATTAGTATTAGTACTTTTGGTTCCTTTGGGTTCGACAATTCGGTCTTGCCACTAAGCTATACTACTGTTCGATAGGTGTACTTGCCTCAATCGTTGTCACAGTTAGTTTCTAGGCTCGATCATTCTTTTTATAAATTTTTAAGACTCTGACACACGATCAGAGCTACACCATATGAATTAAGAATTTTGACGAAAAAAGGAATGCAAAGGCAAAAGAAATGTTACGGCATCTCTATTTTAGCTGTCTTTATGGTTTGGTCCCTCATTTGTTAACGAAGATTCATGAAAGCATTCGTAAGTTGATTTGGAACCTAAATTTGAATTAATAATGTGTTTAGAAGTAGTAAAACTCCTTTATTTTAGTAAATGTATGATTAGAGTTAATTGTTTGCATGTTTCACCTATTAGATATTGAATCAAGTTTGTAGTCGCTTCGGCAATGAATGTGGCATTTCTTATCTCATATCCCATGATCGGGTCGGGAGTGGGATGTTATAAGAGAATCGGCTTCAAATACATACAGTGGTAAAAGAAATCAGTTGTTCTCCTTTTTGTGATTGTTCATATCATTTAGTCAATGTTTTCCTTTCAACACTTCAAAATTTTACCTAAAATTATGAAAACATGTAATTCCAATACAGATTAATAGTTTCCACATTTCTTCAATACTTGCAGAACATTCAAATTCTTCACTCTCAATAGGAACATCTAGCATTCTTTGGGGGGCCATACTTTACGAGGCTCAATCAAAACTACAAAAGGAAAGTATAGGCAAAGCTTAAGGAATTAGAACCTACCACTTAAAATCACACTAGAAGCACTGAGAAAAACAATCGCACCAATGATCGCAACAAGGGCAAAGTTCTAAGGAATTGTAGAAAAAAAAAGAAAACTTATAAAAGAAACGATGACCAACAATAAAAACACTTACCTCTATTTATAAGTGAAAAAAAAAACTTTTAACCGCTTTGAAACTTACTAAGTAAGTTATCATGCGCTCACTGTTTTCATACTTAAAAAGTTGCTTAAATCATAACTTGACACAAATACGTAAATAGTAATGACAATGATGGTTTCATTGGAACCTAATAAATATGCCGTAATAGGTCTCACTCTTTAATGGCCTATCATTAAATATATATAAGAATATATATACATGAATCTTTTTTACACCTCCATAGATCCAATAAAAGTTAAAAAATTCAATAATTCAAAATTCAAAATTTGAATTTAAAAAGTAGTCATCTGTAAAAATAAAAACCCAAAGCATACATAAAACACATATTACTTCAAAGTGAACTTCAAATAAGCTATCTAAACCTACAACACGGAATTCCCTAATAAGCTCGCGAAGGTCACTATATAACCTTCTCTCGCTTTTGTGTGGGGGGCAATTGTCGAACCTTACACAGTGGACCTCACAGACCTCAAAGCATACCTAAACAGAACTTGACACGTGTCTCTCGGTAGAATCACCATCTCAACAAACTATGTATAGTTGACCTACCAACCAATGAACCTTGAATTAACTAGCGAACCTAAGGACTATGCTTCTCCACTAAGACCCTGTGAGACCCACGTGGAAGTTCAGGGTAATTGATTGTTAGTTGTCCGAAGACGTCTTATCCTAGGACGTAGCATCAACATCACTGTCTGGAGTATCAAATCAAACTTCTCTGTCGTAACCTCAGAAAACGTAGCTAAGGTTTTCTCTCATTATAAAAGGACCATACAAACAACTCATATAGTACAGCGTACTCACCTTATCTCCCTCAACCTCTAAATTCTCCATCAGATAAACTTCCTTCCTAATCTTCATCTAAGCACTCCACCATGTAAGCCACTGTGTGCTTCCACCTATTAATCTAACGATTAATAGTTTTACATCATTGTAAATAAATCCCCTCTTAATATATTCAGTTGAATATTTTCACTTATTAAAATTGGTTTTACAATATTAAAATTTAAGCCAATTATATCTTCTAAATTCGTTATAGATTCTTCAAATTAAATCTTAAATTTATATAATTTTATATTAAGATATAGTTATGAATTTAATTGAGAAAATGAAATACTTTGTCAAATATATTTCTCATATAACATTTTCTTTTCACTTAAAAAACCCAAAATACATTTGGGATTGCTTAATCCTCCCTTGTTGGAGACGAGCCCCTGCCTAAAAACCAGGTGCTAGCCAATTCCATGTTTATAATGTGGTAAGAAAATGAACATACTTAGCAACATGTAGGACCGTCCGACCTGGATTGAGCTGGGAGGAAATTGAAGTTTAAGTAAAATTTTTATTATGCAAGAAACAATACTAGAAAAAGTTTATCTTTCATTTCAATCCTATTGAACTCTTAATTTAATATTGAAAAAAGAAGTACATATTGGACCATTAAATTGTCAAAATCACCACTTCAAAATTGACACCTATTGAAAACTTGGCCTTCTAATTTTGGTAAAAGAAAGTGTCTTATCACATCTTGTGTTTCTCCTCCCTACGTACACAAGTTTGTAAGCTTTAATTCCCATTTTGCATGCTCTATAAATAACCCCCATCAGAACCTTTTTGTCATTTGGGCCTCACTCTTTCTTTGGTATATGAAATTGAGAAGTACATTAATTGTTGTCGAGTTTCTATTAGATGGGATAAAGCTATTGAGGTTTAACATTGTGGCAAGTGGAAAGAACCAATCACTTTTTTTTTTTTAATGAGAGAGCTTTATACACTTTTATAATTATTTTAGTAAAATTAATTTATATTTCATATTTATTTTATAATTTATAGATTAAATTTTTAGGTTCATAATTGTTCAAAATTCAAATATGAGTTCTATTTTTAAGAATATAATGAACCTTGTCATTACACTTAATATTTATTTATGGTTTCAAAATTGTTTTTGTAATAAATTTATGTTTATTAGGATGAAATTTTGAGATTTAATTTCTTTATTTTAAATTGACATAATTTAACCTTTTTACTTTATAATGTTTTGTATTTTTAAATTGACAAGACTATTGATTGTTGCCGTTAAAATGATAACGTGAATTTATTTTCTAATGTTATTCCGTCGCATAATTAAGGCCACTTGGAAATCCATCAATTATGTCTAATCAGCAATAGATTTACATGTCATGATAAAAAAATTTACATGTCAATCCAATGCTTGAAACTATTTAAAAAAATTACTTCACCACTTGAATGCCAACAATTAACGATATTTTCAATTTTAGGCCTACTAATTACATAATAGAAATAGTTATCATATTATGTCAAATTAAAATAAATAGATTAAATCTCAATCATAGTAGATGAACTAGAATTATAATTTCTAAATAAGTATCTTTATTTTATATGTATAACTATTTTTATAGTGAAACTAGGACGTTGCTGAGAATTTTGATCACAATTGATGAAATTATTATTATTTATTGCGAATGATACCTTAGCTGTGTAGGCAAAATTGAGATTATGAGATTTGATGACCCAAGTTCCTGTCTTATCAGGCACAAATGCGATGTATTAGTCCTCTCTTATATTATTATGAGGTTATGTCCCACCATGTGTAAGTTTTATCTAATGATCATACATTTATTATCCATAATCTGTAATGGTAAACTCTTAGAAAAACATTTTTTACCCTTCAATGAAAAAAAAAATCTTAAAAACTATACATGAATTTTGATTTTGAGCATTTTTATACATGAAATTTTGATTTAATCCAATTCTCATAGATTATCAACACAATTATTGATGTAGCATCATTTTATGTTTATAAATTGCATACATAAATAATTATATTTATCTAATAGAAAAATAAATTGACGTATTTATTTCTTTAAATATGTATGATTGAATTAAAATTAAAGTTTCATGTATATACTTGAACCACAATAAAAATTTCATGTGCATAATTGTACTAAATTAAAATTTATGTATCAAATTGTATACTGAATCAAAGTTTATGTATAACTTTGAGATGTATGAAAGGAAAAAATATTTAAACGGATAAGCTTACATAAAAAAAAATTAGTCAAAAATGGCTTGCTTAATACTCCGATTAATGATGGCATTATTTTCTAAAATTTCATAATTGCTGTTGAGTGGAAGGAAAGTTAGGCTTAGCTCCTCTTTTTCTTTTTGCCTTATTTGTTGGAGCCTCCCTAAGAAAATGCACCTCTTTACCCTTTAAGAATTGGTGGAATTATTTAGTCCCTCCACTTTCCATCACCATTTCACGTGCTTATGACTAAAATGAAAAGAAAAAAGAAACATCTAAATTTTTTTAATTTAATTAATATTTTTGTTGAGGTGAGCGGATTCTTTTTAGAGAAGTTTTCGAAGTATCATTTGCCGAGTAATCAATTGATCTCTCTGTTAAAGATATGTGACCCAAATTCTTGTTAAAATAAAATACAAGTGGCAAAATAGGGGATCTACGAGGGCGAAGGCCCTACCAATCTGCACAAGTGAAATCCGTATAGAAGTATACTACCTCTATTTGATGTTGATTAGAATAAGGTGTTTTAACCTTACTGCATTACTTCTATTTGACTTTGATTAAAATATAGTTTTACAAACCTATAAATAGACTTAGTTGTCTCTCCTCTTGTATCATTCGAATTCGACATAGTAAATTTTCTTCTACTCTATCTGTGATTTTTTTCCGAAAGAATTTTCACGTAAAATCTGTGTGTATTCTATTTTTTTTTCTTTTCTTTACGATACATTATCATTATCAGCAATACATTTTCACACTCTCAATAAATGTAAATTATTGTTTTTTCATGGGACTTTTACCCCCTTTACTTAGAACCAGTGTATCTTAAGAGTTACCTAAATAAACTTAATTCATAAAGTTGAGAGTACATCGGTCGCTGAAAATATAACTTACAACACTCACAAAAAAATTTTCAATACTTCACTTAATTATGAAAATTAAATGTTAATTACTTACTTTAGCTCACATCTTGTCCGTACTTTTTTTTGTTCATATATTGTCCCTACTCTTAGGTACATTCTTTCTTTTATCTTTCTATTTTTCTTTTATAGATAGGGACGAAATTTGAAAATATAAAACAGAGATTATAAATATTCTTAAGTTTTTTAGATACTATTTCTTAAAGTATGAATAAATTAGAATTAATTTTAAATTCAAGGTTGAAGAAAAATTTCTTTCATTTTTATATAACTCCATTCAATGAATGAAGCATCATTTTTAGATAATATGTATATATATTCTTTTATAATTAATTTTAAATAAAAAATAATTATTTAAAACACCTATTTGGATGAGCTTAATATAATTTCTGAAATAAGATTATATTTCAACTCAGACATCTCTATTTTGAAATGAAAATTTTAAAAATAAGATCATAATTCGATTTAACTCACCAACGTTTCTACTTTAAAATGAAAATTTGATGATTAGCTTAATTTATCATTCAATGTAGATATAAGTTTATGCATAAATTAAGTTGTTATAATTTGGTTTTTAAATAAGGCCTCTTTTGTATAGGCGTTGATTGTGGTGTGGTGGAATCTTTTATCTCATAATTATAGTAATTAATTTTACTGTCACCATTATTTTTAACTTTATCAGAAGTAAACGCACCGTTGATCTAAACTAAGTCTAAATCTAGTAAGAAAAAAAGGAAGAAGGGTCCAAAAAGTTGAGATTTAAAAAAAAAAATTGGAGTTGTGATGAGGAAGCAACTGAGTTGATCTTTCAATACCATTTATAATTCTTAGTTTAGTCGAAAATATGTAGAAGTTAAGAACTTCAAAATCCACTATAACTCGATATAATTTTTTCTTTTTTCTTAATAATTTCATTATAGGTTCTGATCATTTTTTTTACACAATACTTAGAACTATTCATAGTCCTTCTCTAACTAATAAATATGAGGATAATATGCTGTAGCACATTCAAATTTACGTTTTCCTACATTAAAAATAATACTCATACCAATTAAAATAAGACTCAATTGATATAACTCGATATAAATTAAATTCATATCATCTTTAACATCCAACAAAATCAAAAAATCGAAATTCATAGTAGAAAGTTTTTAGCTTTTGAATAATGGTCACCAAACACAAATTGGTTAGCCCAAACCTTTTCGGATAAGGCAAAAATCTCTTTCACAATATTATCAATTATTTATTATTATTTTTTCTTGGTACGTAATTATTTATTATTATTGTAACTTTAAAAACTTTTTTTTTCTGCCACCTTATACCCATCACATCCACTGATATTCGGACCACTCTTGTTTGGAGAAGATGGGATAATCACCATTAACCAAACCAAAGAGAATTTTATTTAATGTTTTCCTTCAATAATTTTCAAACTTGAAAAAGTTATTAATTATCTTGAATATTGACATTTGGACCACCATTATAATTAAAAGGTCAATATTTTTTATTAGTCCCTGCATTATACGTAAATTGTGAACTTAGTTCATTTACTTTAATTTGGTCAATTAGTCCTTATACTTTTCAAAATATAAAATTTCGATCTTGACTCAAACAGTAATAATTAAATATGTTAGGTCAAATTCTACTATTAATCAAAATTTGAAATTTCGATCTTAACTCAAACAGTTGTGAATTTAGTCATTGCTTTCCAATTTAAACAATTTTAATTATACTTTTTCGAATTCTGAAATTTTAATCATGACTTGAACGATCCTTGTTAAATCCATTAACTAAATTAATGTTCCACATCTAGTGGAACATCATATTTTCTATTAAAATATTATTATTTAATTAACCATTGTTCTAACTGAACCCTTGTAATGTTTCTATATAAATAGGAACTATGACCCAACCTATTTACATACATTTTGAGAGGGTTGTTATTCTGTCAAAAAATAGTTGTAATTTATTTTTAGAATAAATTCTATTTTCTGTGAAAAACTCATAGTTTTCAGTTCTTATAGAGACAATTAACTTTCCCATTGAAAGTTAATAAAAATTTTCATTATGTGCACTTGGTTCATTAGGCAATGCATGTGAAGGTTCTTGTGTTGTACTTGTCTTGTAATGCCTTGAAACTTGGGATTAAAAGAATTAAGGTTTGCAGGAGAGTCAGTGGTTTCAGATAGACTTTTACATTTTCTTTTGCATTTGAGGGGCAGCGATAAGCCTTGTGGTTCAGTGGTTTAGTTTCTGTGTACCCTTTGGTTGCGTATTCAAATCCCTGTGTATGTAAAGTGAAAACTATTTTCTGGTTTCAACTTTAAAAATTTTGATAGGTTTAAGTTTTGTAAATTTTTGACTCAATTATTTTTTTTATTTTAATTTTGAAAGAGGAAAGTTTCAAAAAAAAAATTCTCTCACGTTTTGTTTCATTCTCATGTTCCTCTCACGTTAGTTTAGTTCATTTTTTTTCCAAAAATGGAGATTTTACTTTCTTTTGGCAACTGCATTCTTTGATAGTATTTTCCTTTACTTCAATTCTGGTAATTTCGTGTCGTTCTTCAAAGGCCTCCTTGGTACTATGATCCTCCATTTAATCAAGTGTCGAATCGGGATGGTAGAGTATAAGGGAATCAATCTATTGTTAGTGTGTGACATAGTCTTTTAGGTGTGTATTCTTGAACTATCTGAATTAGGGGCGAAATTGTGATTGAATGTCATGATTTGCAGCAAGATTTAAGGTGGTTTTTAGACCATACAAGCTGGCACACGGACGGTCCACACGGTCGTCTGTTGTTTAGGAAATTAGGGTAACTTTTGAGTCACACGGTCTGGAGTGGGTCACATGGGCTGGCCATATAGCCGTGTGACCCCTGTTTGGGAATTTGTTGATTGCACACGAGCGTGTCCCTGAGCCACACGATTGTGTGCTTCAGTTACATGAGCATGTCTTTTAGCCACACAACCATGTCTCCTCTGCTTCTAAATTGTGTAATTTTGTCACACGGGGTCAGAAAATTACATGGTTTGCCCACACGGTTGTATATCTCAGTCACACGGGCGTGTGTCTTAGCCACACGACCGTGTGCTTCAGTCACATAGGCATGTCCCTCAGTCACATGGTTGTGTGCCCTGTCACATGGTCTGGACCCCTCTACATGGCCTGGCCACAATACCGTATGGCCCTATTTTTTCAGTTTTCCCACATATTTGCAAATTGATTTATTTCAGCCCTCGAGTGATCCCGAATTCGTTTAAGCTTTTGTAAAAGTGGTTAGGACACTATTTCTGTGTGAGGAAGGTTATTTAAGGGTGTTTTACTTCTCGATTGTGTATAAGAATATGTATTCGTAAGATTTAATTCATTATCTGAATGAGTACCTAGTGAATTGGTAAACTAAGTTTGAAATGTGAGAATGTTTGGTTGTGATAATTGAAAGTGTGTGCATTGTCATTCCGTCAATTTGTATCTGAATTCGAATATGTTTGATTTTGACTCTAATTCTGCTAAACTGAACTGATTACAAAATGTTCATTGATTATGTAAGTTCGAAAAATGATTATGTTCAATTTTGTATATCTGTATTGATTATGTTATCTACATTTGCATTTGTGTTTGGGATCTAAATATGAAATGAACAAAGTTTGGTTTGGCAATTTAATCGTATTATTTGATTTGGCGGTAAAACCATAATAATTCAAGTGGCAAACGACCACATAACGATGTGATTTGGCTGGATGGGTCCACCATAACCCAAAATTGGTGTGTAGAGGATGGAAGAGTGATCGTGTCTATCGAGTCTTAAAAATTTATATAAAGAATGATCGAACCTGGAAACTAACTATGACAACGATTTGAGGCAAGCGCACCTATCGAACAATAGTATAGTTAAGGCAAGACCGAAATGTCGAATCCCAAAGGAACCAAAAGTACTAGTACTAACTCTCTTTTTATTATTTAGCCTAAGAATAAAGGGATTTATTTATCTAATCTAAATTAATTAACTACTATACTAAAGATGCAAAGACAAAGAGAAAGAGTTTGGGAAAATAACTTGAGGAAAAACCAATTGATTAAGACGACACCCAAGGAAGAATCCACCTAGACTTCACTTGTTATCTAACTCTGAACCAGACGATTTATTCACTTGACTTGATCCGTAAGATTCCCTAAGTTATATTAATCCCTCTCTTGAGGCGACTAACGTCTAACCCTAGGTTGATTAATTGAAATCTCTTTCTAATTAAAACCCCTAGAATTGCATTAACTCAATCTATGGACTTCCATATTAGGTTTCACCCTAATCCGGTAAAATCTCGTCACCCTATCTCTAAGCGCGTGATCAACTCCGCTTAATTATGCTAGATCTACTCTTAGGCAGGGACTTTTGCTCCTCCACCTAAGCACGTCATACTTGAATTAATATCCCGAAAATATCAATACAAGAATTAAAAACACATAATTAAGAACAAGTCAAATATTTATCATATAGTTCAGCAAACGATAACAAGATTCATCTTAGGTTTCATCCCCTCAAGTATTTGAGGGTTTAGTTCATAACAATAAAAGAAAACATCTCAAAAGAAAATATAAAACAAAACATAAGAAATCCCTAAAAACCCCTGAAGGAATTGAAGGAGAGATCCTCCGTCTTGAGTAGAATTCCGGCTTCTTGAGATGGATCAACTGGCTATCTTTGAGTAAATCTCCACAAATCGACCCTCTCTGGCCTAGCTGGACACCCCTTGACTAAAGCCTTGGGTTCCCCCGACAAAAGCCCTGGCAGAAGGCTTCTGTCGAACTCCCCTTCAAGTTGCCCCCTTGGATGTTTATATAGACTTTGAGATGCCTTACTTGGCCCCTAAGTATCCTAATTCAAGTAGAATTCCTACTAGGGTGTTTGAATAGGCTTTGGAATGTGTTTCTTTACCCCTAAGTATCCAAATCCGAGTGAAACTCTTCTTTACTACGGCAGGGATACGCCCATGGCACACGCCCGTGTAAGTCGTGTCTAGGCCGTGTTCGAGCCTGTTGAATGACGCACGGTCGTGTGGCTAGGGCCCAGGCCATGTGGATTTCGTGATATGGCCCATTTACTCCGTTTTGGGCCCGTTTTCCGTTCTTTTTGTCATACGGTGCTCTCTTAAGTATAAAACATGAAAACAAAAGATTAAGAGCAAATTACATAATTTAAGGCTTAAATCATCCAAAAGCATGTTAAATGTGGGCTTAAAATATGTTACTTTTATGGTTTATCAAAGGGTCTAGTAAACCCTATTTGGTGTGGTTGGATGGACGGAGATGGTGTGTAGCGGTTGGATAGGTGGGATCACATTGCATTTGTTTTGGCATTCAAGTGTGTATTGCATATACATCTGATTGTATTATTTGTGTACGGATTTGCTTATTCAACGTGTATGGATATATTGTATTATTCGAGATTTTTGTTGTGTTTGGACGGTTGTTGACACCACTTATTTACGTATGTTTTGGAATCATACTGAGCTTTCGTAGCTCACTCACTTAGTTTTCTTTCTTTCAGGTA
The DNA here is from genome assembly GCA_005393395.2 of Gossypium australe. Taxonomy (NCBI): domain Eukaryota; kingdom Viridiplantae; phylum Streptophyta; class Magnoliopsida; order Malvales; family Malvaceae; genus Gossypium; species Gossypium australe. The sequence goes on from CM016615.1 coordinate 105,916,295, forward strand.
AACCGAGTGGATAGGTCTCGAGCTCAGCGGATCGGAGGATCTCAGATTATTCTGTTCTGGTTTGATTCAAATAAGTTTTCTATAGTATTTTGATCTGGTTTATTTGGTTTTGTAAATAAATTTAAGTAAATTACGATATGGGATTTTTGGCTTAAGTTAACTTAATTGTTTCTGTGCTTGACATTTGATTGAAGTATGTTGGTTACTTGGATAATTAGATAGTTTTAAGTGTTTGTTCGAAATTTTCAATTGACTATAAAAGGGTCATACTTTTACGTCGTATTACTTCAAAAATTAAGATTACTAAGTCTATTTTGGCTTCAAAGCTAGTACACAAGTTTTTTATCTGGTTTTAAGGTATCTGAATGACATTTTGTTTTAAGCTATCTTGGTGGTCAATATAACCTTCAGAATCTGGTCGAAACTTCTAGGTCGGGTTTTAAGGTGTTACATGTCTGGGCATGGCTGACTATATCTTTCTGAGGATGTTGTTGGTTATCATGTGAGCTTTTTTTCGTTGGCTAGAGGAATACTAGAATTTAGGTTGGCCATAGCTATTCAATCTATGCTTACCGTACCAAATTTTTGACAAGTAAATCAAGAAAGAGAATGAGTGGTTGTGATGGTGGTGGTTCACCTTTTGTTAGGGTAAATAACCATTACGAATGGTGGATAGGAATATTGTTTTGTAGGATTGGACTGGATGAGTTTCATGAAGATGGAGTTAAATGTCTTGGTTCATCTCTTTCACTCCCCCTAGTATCTTGGTTAGGCTTATATATGAGGAACAAAGGAGTCCACATATCTTGAGTTCACTGTCAAAAAAGTTATACCCTGTTAATTTGTCTCCTTATAATGGCGGTGATGTGACATCCTAAGTCAAGGTTATGACATCTTAGGATAATTAGGTAATCAATAAGTCTGAGGATCCATGTACACTTAGTGAAGGTGATCTAGTAAGGATTCTTCATGGTATCTATTGTGGTCTAAGGTTCGCCTAACATGAATTCCGCTCTAAAGAGATACATGTAGGGGACAAAAGGAAACTTGTTTAGCAAGGTATTTCTGAGAACTTCAACATTGATGATGATTGCATACAATTTCATAATCAAATTTGTGTACCTAATGATGTTGAGTTGAGACGACTGATTTTCCGTGAAGCTCGTGATGGTTCATTTGAAATACATCTTGGTGGTATGAAAATGTATCGAGAACTATATGGTGGTTAGGCATGAAATAAGAGATTGTTGAATATGTGGCCAAGTGTCTGACATGTCAAAGAATCAAAATTGAAAACCAGGTTCCTTCAGGTTTACTCCAACCCATATCTATTCTCGAGTGGAAATGTGAAAGAGTGATCATGGATTTTGTTGGGGGACTATCAATTTTGCCGAAGAAAAGGAACATAACTTGAGTTATAGTGGATCAGTTGATGAAATGAGCTTATTTCTTAGCAATGAGAACAAATCGGTCCATCGATAAGCTTACTAAGGCTTGCATCAGGGAGATAATGAGATTACACGACATACTAGTATCTATCATTTTAGGTTGGGATTATTGTTTTGCTTCTAGATTTTGGAGGCAATTACAAGAATCTATGGGTACAAGGTTGAATTTCAACCTCAAACATATGGTCAGCCGAAATAGGTAATATAGATTTTGGAAGATATGTTACGGGCACGCATCATTATTTTTTAGGGTAGTTGGGAATTATATCTGGCGTTGGTTGAGTTCATGTACAACAACAGTTTTCAATTAAGGATTCAAATGGCTCTGTACAAAGCTTTGAATGGTCGAACATGTCAAACTCCGTTACGCTGGACCAAATTGAGTGAGAGAAGAATGGTTGGGCTAGAACTAGGTTTGGAAATAGAGGATAAAGTGTGATTGATCAAGGACATGTTAAAAGTAGCTTCAAATAGAAAAAAATCATATGCAAAATTAAAATGGAAGAAACTCGAATATGCAGTTAAGGATAAAGTGTTTTTGAATGTATCTCGATGGAAAAAAGTGTTACATTTCAGTTGTAAAGGGAAGTTGAATTTGAAAGTACCTCCATGGCTTTACCGCCAGAACTTGAGAAAATCCACAATGTATTTCATGTTTCTATGCTTCGGAGGTATCGATCAGATTCATCAAATGTAGTTCCAGTTGAATCAATTGAAATTCAACCCGATTTGTCCTATTAGGAGGAACCAGTGGTAATTCTAGCCCGAGAAGTAAAGGAGTTGAGAATAAGTGAGTTATGTTGGTAGAAGTTCTATTGTGAAGTCATAGCATTAAAAATGCCAGTTAGGAACCCGAAGAGATGATGCGATCGTAATATCCCCACCTCTTTCTAGTTAAATTTTGAGGATGAAATTTCTTAAAGGAGTGGAGAATTGTAACGATTCAATTTTAGCCGGTGTTGAAAATTACATTTCGAAGTCAGATTTCTTAAAGCAAATTAGTGGAAATACTAATCGAGGAATCTATGTATCAAGTATAAAATTATAGTATGGGTTTATTGAGTAATTAAATCAAGAAAGTTGTTGATTATTGTACAGGGACTAACTTACAAAGTGGTTGCATAAGTGATATTTGATCAAGGAAATGTTTGAGGCCTTAAGTAGCAATTTAATCAATGACCTAAATGAAATGAAACCATGATTAAGTGATATTAGTGGCATGAGTTGATCATGGCCATTCATTTTCATTAATGCTTATGTTTAAGAATGATGGCCATTGATCAATTTAATTAAAGGCTAATTAACTAATTAATTAAGATTATATATATGTTATTAGTGGGAGATAGAAGATGAATGTCATCTTCATCTTTTCTTATCTAAAATTGTAGCTTAAAAGGGGAGAAAGAATAAGTCTTCTTTTTCATTTTCGGTTACAAATTTCTTAAAGTAAAATGTTTTTTTTTTGTAATTTTTTTTGGATTCATAATCACTTGAGCTTGGCATGTTGAACCCAACCATTAGATTTTTCTATAGTGAAGTTCTATTTAAGATGCCATTATTGATTTCATAGTGAAATGGAAGCTTGTATATTATGGATTGTTGAGAATTGAGTTAGTTTATGTTAAGATCATGTTAAAAATCTAGTGGGAAGTGTTGATTTAAGCTTGAATTAAGTTTAAGCTATATGGTTATATATTTGTTATTAGGGACCAAATTGTAAAAGATAAAAGCTGTTGGAATTAAATGTTATAGATCTATAGTTTGAAGTCCCTAGAAAATAAATACGAAGTCAAATTTAGATTCAATTGGGTATGTAGTGAAATATAAGCATTTTAGATATTAGGCTTTGGAGGGACCTAATTGAATATATTTCATTTCATATTTAATTAATATGTTTCTATATTTGTTATGTGAAACTAATAAGTTTTTCGTAATCAAATTTATTGTACGTAGCTAAAGATGACGTTGAGATGTCAAAGAATAAAGAAAAAGCTAATGCCGTAGACGAATAGCCCTATATGGTTTGTGCTTTCATGATTTACTTTCATTTCATAACTTATTAAGTAGTAACTTGAATAAGGTAAAAACAATGATTGATCTCATGAATGGTAAGTTAACTTGTGACTGGATGAATTGTTGAACTATTGAATGTATATGTATGTGTGATGCTTATGACATAGAAAAAAGTATGAAAGTATAAATAAAGCATATGTACGATATATGAATATATGTAAATAAAACATATGGATGATATACGAATACATGTATATTATCATTATGAATCACCTATTAAACGGTCTCAGATAGAGTTACGGGTATAGTTGGCATGCCATAGGATTTGTTATACGGGGATACTTTAGCACCAGATGCATATTACTTCAGTAACAAACCTATATGTGTTGGGTACATATTACTTCGGTACGTACCGATGAGCATTGGGTGCATATATAATTTAACGTCGAATGCATATCACTTTTGTAGTTCTCTAAAGCACTAGGTGTTCATAAGATCATATTTATAAGCATTTGGAGCATTTTAGGTGTGTCAGTGGATTAATCTACATAACTGGTCTTCAGTTTTTGTTTGGTTAATAAGGGTTATAAATATGATTATAACATGTTATAAAATATAGAAAGGAAATGTGATATTGATTGTGAAACTTTAATAGCATGTGAAAGACCATACGAGATTGTGAGTTAGAGCTCCAAGAGCGTATTGATATGTTATTAAACAAGTCATAAGTCGAATTGCGATAAATTTGAGAAAGCACTAAAGAATAATGTTCTGAAATAGTAGTATTTAGTAATAGCGTGTTTATTTACTTATTATGTATATACATTGTTATTAAATTATAAGAATCACTGAGCTTCTTTGCTCAGTGTGTGGATTTTTTTGTCCATGCACAGGTGTCGACTTAGTTTTGGATTGATCGAAGAGTGATCGCAACATCCAAATCTTACATCTTAATTCAACTACATCTCTATAATGTTTCTTTTGTGTTTTGTGTTGTAAATGGCATGTACTTAGGTAAGTAAGGGTTCTATAAGGTCCATGGAATGATATGGATTGTTGATGGTTATGTTGGGACATATTTTGGCCATTGTATGGTCTTTGATGATGGTATAAATATGGTATGAATAAGTTTTGATGTTGCTAAATAATTAATCTTGGATATCTTTGTATGATGCAATGGTTACTATGATTATAGGTGTTTGTGATGTGTTTTTGGATGTCAATGTGATGTTTTACAATTAAATGGCACAATGGTTGCATATAGGTATGATTTGGAGTCCTTAATGCTTGAAGTAAAGTTGTATGTTTCGCAGTTTTGCTATTTGGTATTGAGACAATAAGGTTATTATCTCAAGATATCAAGAACAAAATGTTTGTTCATTGCAATTTTGGGTATTGGTCTCGAAACTTGTTGAATATGTCTCAAGAGACAAACTGCCTTGTCTCAAGACCCTTAGTCTCGAGACAAGTAAACATAGAAGTTAAATTAGATTTGCCATGTTTCATGTCTCAAGGCAAGAACCCTTTTTTCTCAAGACATCTAAACATCAAACCTAAAGTTCAAAATTTTTTGAAGGGTTGGTGAAAATTTCAAAAACGTTTGACAAGACATAATTAAATTTTTCAAAAATTTTGAGGAGCTTAATAAAAGTTTTCCGAAATTTTGGGGGCGAGGCCTCCATTACCTTTATGGGACAATTACACGTTCATTAAACTATGAAAAGTTTTTTTTATTAAAATATGCTCTAAGTTTTTGTACTTTTCGTGCATTTGAAAGTTAGTCCATTTAGTTTTATTTTAAAGAATTTATTTGCTCTACATTTCGGATTTAAAAAAGTAAGCCCAATTGTTTATACAGTTAAAATTCTTTTATTATATCTAGGTTCATTAGAACATCAATTTTTTATTTTAATGGCTACTGAGTGAGATTTTTTTTTATTTCAAAATGTCACACTAACAAATTTAACAAAAAAGTTAATGGTGTTTAACTATTAGACATGAATTTTAAAATCTGAAAAATAGAGCAACTAAATTCCATAAAATAAAAGTGCAGGGATAAAATTTCAAATTTATGAAAAATAAAATGACTAATAGCCTATTTAATTTTTTTTTTTAGCTAAAATGAAAAGTTATTATTTTAGTCAATAATCGGAGTCTAGTAGCATGAAAGCTACAATTTCATCATTAATATTTACGAATAAAGAGACTTTCACAAATTAAAGAGGTAACTGAAAAAAAATTAATTGATGGGATTAAGGCATTAAGCTGCATTTAGAGATGCTTTAATTAATGTCGCTACTGCTGGATTTTTTACAAAGTTCTAAATTTAATCCTTAAAAAGATAAATCCTCTTGCATTTCAATTGAAAAATTATAGTTAAATAATTGTATTTTTTTTGGGTTAAAATTTACTTATTATCAAGTATGCTTACTTTATAAGCAAATCATTAATCATTATGAACTTAATTAGCATATCAATAGCATGGTCGAATGAAGTGTTCCATCAAATGAGGCGTAATGATTTTTTTCATCTTTAAAACAAAACAAAAGTTCAGTTTCTTTCAATTTGGAAAATAATAATAAAAAGCACCGACCTACGTATGTTTTGTCTAATGAGAGAGAATGAATGTCATGTTGTTTTCCTATTATTAATGCTTTGCTCATTTTCTTCTCATTTCAACATCATAGAAGAAATTAAAAAAATAAAATAAAAGCTTCTACTAAATCTCAAAAAGGAGAATTGGAGATGCAAATTTATTTACGGAACTTAAATTTTAGGGCTTATTTTATTTAGATCAAATTCTTATCTTAGTCCTCCTATTATGTTTAAACTTAGAATTTAGTTTTGTATATTTTAATTTAACATAATTTTGTCCTTTACAATTTTTTTAATTAATCTAAATAGTTTATGACGCTAATAATTCCGGTTAGAATAATGTTGTGTTCTTTTTTTAAGAGGTCTAATTATGAATTTCATCCTTCTACTTCAAGAAAATTTGAAAAGTTAATTATTTTACTTTAATTTGTCAAAATTTGGTCTGTGTAAAGTTAGTCCAATTGAGTCACATTGTTAAACTTTGTGTTAAATCACTAACCAAAAAATTAGCAGTTTAACAATTTATATGCAGTTTAGCAAAAATCAACATGAAATGACTAACTTCTTAGTTTTCATAAAGCACGGGAATCAAATTCTAGCTAAAGTAGAGGGATGAAATTCATAATAAAACCTCCTTAAAACTATTCCTTCCATCTCAAAAAAAAAAGTCCATGTTAGCGTGATAAGTTGAGTTGGTATTTTTAAGGAAAATCCATGCAAGTGGATGTTAATTATTTTGGGCTAGCTAAAGGTATTATAAAAATAAAGGGGTCAAACTGTGTCAAATTAAAGTATATAGATTAAATTTTAATTTTTTTTGTAACTAAGGTATCTTTGATATCTATTTTATGGCCCACAGAGACTAATCATTTTAGGATTCATGACTGTCTTTTCTAATAATGTTATCTTTAAGGTTTGAATCAGAATTCTCTCTATGAGAATATAACATACCTTACCAGTACATTTAACACTTGTTGAAATTAAATTTTAATTTTAAACATAATAGGACCACAATCATAATTTGACCTTTTATTTATCATATTTTCCTTATTTATCATCTTTTCCTACTACCTTTTATTCAAAGAGTTTAAATAAATATTTATTATATTATCATTCTTTCAATTTGCTTTCCCAATGTGTCAAAAAAGTTGACCAAGCTTACCCACTAGTCCTTTTGTTCCAAATTTCAAATTCCATGAAAGAGAATATTATTTTATGCCTTTTGTTTTAGCTTTTGAAAGAATTCAACACCAGAGTAGAATTCGTCGATCATTTTGCAGTTGGAAAAAAGGGGCACACCAAAAGTGAGAAACCAAAATTTAATTTAATTAGTCTGTATAACTGGATTCATTTGTATATTGATGGTGCATTTAATCTGAAAACAAATTTAACGTATGCTGGAAAAGTGGTGCGAAATAATTTAGGGGAATGGATCATAGGTTTTGAGCACTTCTTGAAACCGAGTTATGTGGCACTTTTGATGGGTTGACCATATCACAAGATAAGGGCTTCGATAGAATCTTGATCCAAACTGGTAGTTTAGAGGCATTCCAAGAATCCAAGGAAGAACTTCACCAAACCCGATTTTAGCATTGGTCATTGATGGACGTCAAAACCACCAAATATAAATTTTTATAACAAATATAACAATAAATTGAAATATAGAGTAGTAGGGTCGAATCCACAAGGACTGGTTATCTAATTTAACCTTTTCTTGTGACCAGATTTGTTGTTGCGGCTACAGTGTGCCCACGACTTGTGCGTAGTAGTGCTGAAAAAAAAATGGGGGGTTTAAATTGATTACGATAATAAAAATAAGGAAATATGAATGTAATAAAATAAAATAAAAATAGATTCAAAAATGTAAAAATAAATTTAAGAAAATAAAATAAATGGATAAATAATATATTTTTTAAGGCCTTAGCCTCAATGTACTCCAACTCTTCCTCTCGTAGTCGATCCCAGTATCACCTACAAATCGACCATTGTCAAATTTCCAACCACGTGGCACATACCCGTAATTTAAGACTTTGACAGCCTTGCAATCTAAAAAGCCCAACTCGAATTAACGGCCTCAACCATGTGGGTCGTTTAAATCCGATCACTATCTCCCTTGACAGAATCCAACTAGCTTTTTCCAATTGAACACGCCAATTTGTCCGCGAGATTTTGAATACAGCACCGCCGACTCAACTTCCCAACTATACGCCAAACGATTCCAACCCAACGCGCGCTTTTTAAATTGAAATCGAATCAATTTTGAGGAACGAATTTGTACGATCCCATATACCGAAAAGACAACAAATACCGAATTGCAAAATCTTTAGTGTGGGTTTATATCTCACGATTACTTTGTCGAAGTGATAATCGGGCTAAGGCTAAAAAGGATTTAGTTAATCATGAAAAAGAATCATGCTTTGAAAGTGGTTTTGTGGAATTGTGAAAGGTGGAAAGGGAAATGGCCTTGAAAAGAAATTAAACCAAAAAGCTAAAAGTTAAAGAAAAAACATGAAAGAACAGAGGTGACGCAGGAAGGGAGAAAAGAAAAAAAGTAAAGAATTTATTAAATGTGAAAGGTAAAATATAATCAATTAGTTGTAGCCATTTGGTATTTATATATACTTTTAGTGCTAAAATTTAGTTAGATTTTTCCTAATATTATCACTAAATAATTCTAGATATTATCACTAAATAATTCAAAATTTAAAAATTAAATTTAAACTAGAATTTAAACTAATTATAGAGTTGTAACAATATAAAAAATCCTTCAATCTTTATCCTATCACTTTTAAAAAAAATCTTCAACCCTTCAATCTTTATCCAATCATCTTTGAATCTTCAATCTTTCAATCAAGCCATCCTCTTTGCTTTTTGTTCCAATTTAGCCCTTTTTTGTAAGAGTTTGAATTCGACATACCAACTTCATTTTTGATAAAAAAAAATCTAAATTTAATAGCATTTTATTTGATAATTAGCTAAAAATAAATATATTAAAAATACGAATTTATCTTGCTATCAGTCATGCAAATTTAGAAGCTGATACAGAATAAAGAACATTAGGTGATAAGGCATATATCTAAGGAGACTAATCATGTTGTTGATCGTATTATAAAGATGGGTACTGTGAATGCAAAAGAGGTACATATCTTGCCAAAAGGCGCTACGGAATTACTTGAAGCCCTTGATAATGATAAGATTAGTGATGCTTTTAATTTTGTTAGTTTAATTTAATTCAGTACGATTTTTCTTTTTACACAAAAAGAAGAAGAAGTTATATTTAGTAAGCTTACAACTTGAGAAATATAGAAATTTTAAATATAGAATTTTAATAAAGAACAAAGTCAAACTTTTGTAATAAAGGGGTTGGGATTGAATAAAGAACTTTTGGCGGTGAAGATATAATTTTAGCTTTTATCAGTTTCAAGTTCAAGTAATTTCAAATTTAAATTGTTTTGGGCTGTGTTTAAGATCGTTTTAAGTTTGAGCCACTTCAAATTCGTTGTTTTTTAGGTTATCTGTTTGGACCATTTTGTGTTCATGTTCAAGTTCAAATTGTTACATGTTTGGATCAATTTCAAGTTAGATTGGATTCAAATTAATTTAAGTGTGGGTTGAATGTGTTTGGATTGTTGAATATAGTCAAATTAAGTTGCGTCAGGTTTAGGTTTATAAAGTCTGATTTTTTAATTCAATTCTTAATTGACAAGTTTACTTCGATGGAACCAATCAGGACCAAAGTTCCTGTCTACTCATGTAAACCACATTTTAATAAGGAGATGAAATATATTTAACTAGTAATGTATGAAATTAATAATATAGTGGGGCTATAGGCTTTTATTAATTTGAAGTCTCGGTTGATATTAGGCTAGGTTTTGAATTTGAGCAACTCACTTCCCTTTCCTTTTAATGACTTGATTTCAAATTAACTTAATTTTCATATACTTATTGGCTGTATGATGATATGTCATTTTAGAAAAAAAAGTGTAATATGAAGGTCTAAATGATTTCTTTGCATATGGAGTGTATCAACATAAAATTAAACTATGCTTGAGGAAGAATGCTAATGAGGCAAACTCGGTGAGTGAAGGGACAAGGGTGGGACCTAAAGGTGATAACATTATGATTGATAGCGATACATTTCGTGCAGATAATCAATTTTCTCCTTAGATGATAGCTAGGAGGAGACAAAAGCGTTTCAACAAATGAAAATCTGCAAATGCGGCATTGCTATCACATGAGAACATCAATTTTCTCCTTAGATGATAGCTAGGAGGAGACAAAAGCGTTTCAACAAATGAAAATCTGCAAATACGGCATTACTATCACATGAGAACAGATTGCTCAAGATTTTTATAATGAGTGAAATTGAGGAGTTGTAACTGGTTGAATCAGTAAGAGTTGAAATGGAACAAGGGTAGGTTGTTCAACAGCCTTTAAAGGATGCTTTTGGTGGATCTTCTTCAATTTGATCTAAGGTATGGAAAGGAAATTCGAAAGTGCTTTTTAATATTTCAAATCGCTGTAGTGTTTAGTGTATGGATGATAAACCGTAATAGTAACATATTTTAAGCCCACATTTAGCATGCTTTTGGATGATTTAAGCCTTGAATTGTGTAATTTGGTGCTCTTAATCCTTTGTTTTCATGTTTTTTACTCAGAAAAGCACCAGAAGATGAAAAGAACGGAAAACGAGCCCAAAACGAAGTAAATGGGCTATATCACGAAATCCACACGGCCTGGGCCCAAGACCACACGACCATGCCCCATTCAACAGCTTCGAACACGGCCTGGCCACGACTTACACGGGCATGTGCCATGGGCGTGTCCCTGTCGTGGCAAAGCAAAATTTCATTCGGATTAGGATACTTAGAGGCAAAGGAACATATTCCGAAGCCTATATAAACACCCTAAGTATCACCAATAATGGGGGGAACCCAAGGCTTTTGTCAGGGGGCGTCCAGCTAGGCCAAAGAAGGCAGATTTGTGGGGATTCACTCGAAGATAGCCAGTTGATCCATCTCAAGAAGCCGGAATCATACTCAAGACGGAGGATCTTTCCTTCAATTCCTTTAGGGGGTTTTAGGGATTTCTTATATTTTGTTTTATCTTTTCTTCTGAGATGTTTTCTTTTATTATTATGAACTAAACCTTTCAGATACTTGAAGGGGATGAAACCTAAGACGAATCTTGTTATTGTTTTTTAAACTATATGATAAATATTTGATTTGTTCGTAATTATGTGTTCTTAATTCTTATGTTGATATTTCCGAGATATTGATTCAAGTTTGATGTGCTTAGGTGAAGGAGGAATAGACCCTGCCTAAGAGTAAATCTATCATAATTAAGCGAAGTTGTTTGCACACCTAGAGATAGGGTGACAAGATTTTGTCGGATTAGGGTGAAACCTAATATGGGAGTCCATAGATCGAGTTAATGCGGTTCTAGGGGTTTTAATTAGAAAGAGATTTCAATTAATTAACCTAGGGTTAGACGTTAGTCGCCTTGAAGAGAGGGATTAATATAACTTAGGGAATCCTACGGATCAAGTCAAATGAATAAATCGTCTAGTTCAGTGTTAGATAACAAGTGAAGTCTAGGTGGATTCTTCCTCGGGTATCGTCTTAATCAATTGGTTTTTCCCACAAGTGTTTCCCCAATTTCATTTTCCCTTGTCTTAGAACCTTTAGTTTAATAATTAGTTAATTTTAGATTAAGCAACAAATTCCCTTTATTTTATGCTAGATAATAAAAAGAGAGTTAGTATTAGTACTTTTGGTTCCTTTGGGTTTGACAATTCAGTCTTGCCTAAGCTATACTACTGTTCGATAGGTGCGCTTGCCTCAAATCGTTGTCATAGTTAGTTTTCAGGTTCGATCATTCTAGTTATAAATTTAGGAATTTGCATCAACGATCAATGGACACATGGATCTTCTACTTTATCATTCAATACGACAGTTTTTTCATATTCTCTTCCTAGGCATGCACCTTTGAATACTAGGAAGGATGTTAAATTACTCGATTTGAGTGGGTTGGATTCTATTCTAACTCAAGTTATGGATATTTTAAATCAAATTAATGTAGATTAATTGAATATTTCCGAATTGGGGGTAATGGGATGTTTGGCATTAATCCAAGTCCTAATTTTTAGTTCTGGGAATCAAGTTATGGTTGATTCAAAAGAACTTAGGATCAAGGATGATGAAGAGGTTAGAATGGAAGATGATTGTTAAGTTCTAACTCCTTTTCTATCTCAATATAAGATATTATTGTTGAATGCTAGGGGAGTGGGGAAATGGAGGTCAAGATTTTTTTAGGTACAATTTTTTTCTTAGTTAAAGCTCATAATCTTGACCTAGTTAGTAATATGGAAACAAGAGTTCCCGAAGAAAGAACGGATTCTATATTAAGACGATTGGTTTTTCAAAATAGGGAATAATGGCTTTGCAAGGGGAATTTGGTTTTTGTAGAGGGATTAAGAGGTCGATTAGTAATTGAAGGTAGCTTAGTTCAAGCTCTCATTGCTTCTCTTAATTGGAGAAATCAACCATTTTTGGTGATGATAGTTTAGGATAGTCTTATCCAATATGTTTGAGAGAATCTATGGGATTATATGACCAATCACTAATAGGGTACAGGGAGCATAGATAATTGGGAAGGATTTTAATGAAATTGTGACTTCAACTAAAAAATTCAACACTAAAATTTCAAATTGTCACAAATGTAGAAAGATGTAGAAACTGCTTGTAACACTCTACACCCGACCTAAAAGTCAATCAAATCCAAGACACTGCATTTGTTTCCGAATCAACTCAAACAATCACTTAACACAATCATCAAAGAAAAAAATAAAACAAATGTGGCAAGTACAATTAAAGGATGTTATGAGTTTTAAATGCATATAAATGAAGTCTATTATGCCCGGATATAATAATTCGAGGTTAAATACGGTTAAACACGGGGCCAGGTTGCAAATCTCAGGTCAAACAAGCAAAATACAAGACAATGTCTTGAGCCAGAGAAGCCATGTATCGATACATGCTTCCCCTGTTTCATGATTTAAACTTCTAAGTTTGAAGTCTCGAGACAAAGACCCCTTATGTCTCGAGACCTTAAACTAAATAATTACTAATTTAGGTTTTGATGTTTTATGTCTCGAGACAAGGTCACTATGTATTGAGACTTCGTACCTTATGTCTTAAGACAACCAAACCATGTCTCGAGACATGTACCCAAAAAATGTAAGAAATTTAAGTTTTTTGTTCTTGAGGTCTCAAGACATGTTGAGGTCTCAAGACAATCAAACCAGGTTTTGTAACAGCTTAAATTTTTAGTGTTGTCAAAAATAGTGGTTTCAAGACCATAATCCTAACAAAATATTTCGTGAAAATTGTTTAATTAGTATATTTATGAGGTCTCTAGAGTCATATTAAATTTTGGTTGAGAAATTTAATTGTTTGGATAGTTTAATAAGTAAAAAGGACAGAATTGTAAAAACTGCAAAGGTTGAGTAGTTAAATTAAGGGGACTAAAAGGAAAAATTAGCCATGGGAAAATTGTTAGTGGGATTTGATGAGATTATGATTATTAAAGTGATTAAATTTCCTTTTTACCTTAAATACGTATTAAGTTAAAATTAAACTTAGTGAGTTATCCATACCTCATATACTCACAAAATTTATATTTGCATGGACTTCATGGTTCTGAGTTTATGTTGAATTTACCCGTACTAGGATAGTTCGCCAATATCATTGGCGTAGAGTTGTCACCACTCATATCGGAGCATCTCGTAAGTTGGCATATTATCTTCTATGACACGAACTTCCTCTTCCTCGCTTCTCTTTATGGAACCCCTTGTAGATTATTTTCATTTGTCCATTTTCAGTAATTGGATAACTAATGTCATGGTACTAGCTCGCCATGGATACCAACGTGAAATACCTTTGCTGAGAACTTTATGGCGGATTAGTGCATGATGGTTGAAAGATAGACCATCCTTCTTAGAAGGCAATATATATTTATACGGATACTAAATTACGGATTCATATATGTAAATACAGATAAGAAAAGATATTTATATAGAAATAGATTCCAATACGTGAGCGACTTTGCGAACCTTTATAAGATAAAATTCTATCTAGTTTCGACACTAAGCTTAAAGAATAAATCTAGCAGACCATCATAATTTGCGTTTGCCTCGCGATAACAAATACCCTATACATAATATCCTACTCTTAGAAACAATTTACATGTAGGTGGATTCATAAAAGCGAATCCTCTATTTGCAGAATCATAGTTGCAGAATCATACTTGTAATATAGTCCTGACGAACTCCCACTTATAGATAGTCATAGCGGACTCCCACTTCCAAAATCGCTCTTTTGTAAGATTGCCCTGACGAATTGTCATCTCTTTCATACGAATCGCATACACAGATAGCTCGTACCTTTAAATTTGTGCATAGTGACAGATTACAAGTAAATAAAGTCATTATTGGCGGACTTATAAAAGTGGACCCAATATTTGCGGAACATAGGTGCGGACATATGCACGGATTAACATACGTGAATTATCTTGTGAACTTCTACTGGATTATGCCACCAAAGCGAGTTTGGTGGACCTCCCTAGATCATGCCTTATAGGCGATTCTGATGGATTTATAGATGCGAACTGTTTTGCGGACCTCCCTATTTCACACCATGGCCATGGACTTGTGTCGAAACCATTTTTTAGTTGGAAAATGGGGATCGACTTTAAAAACGAAAATGGAGTCGCCACCAATCCCTTTTTGCTTAGGTGTGACCGGATCACCTTATGAAACATTTTATTTCAAAACATTGATTTTGGTCCACGAAATATAAGAAAACAGGTTCGGGAGTCGGTTACGTACGAGGAAGGGTTAGCACCCTCGTAACGCCCAAAATTTGGTACCTAATTGATAAACCCATGCCCTAGTGTCGAAAATTTGAAAAGATTTCAAAATACAATTCCTTTTAAAAAATATTTGTATAACTCGTTTTAGAGTATTAAGATTCATTTATTCCATAAGGATAAAATATCACATCCAGTACGTTAGGGTGCGATATTTTAACCTTCGAAACTAAGATCGACCCTTAATTTTCCAAAACACGAAATTAAAAGGATATTTAGTTATTTGGACGTACGAAAAACCGAAACCCAGCATGTTAGGGCACAATTTCTCGAACTCCCAAACACGAAACATTGCCTTGTTTTCTGAAATCCTTATTCTAAGATAACAAAACGTCACATCTAGTGAGTTAGAACACGATAATTTTGAATTCTCGAGGATAAGTTTTTTTTATTACCTGTTAAAAGGAAAGTAATAGGTTCTTTGAACTCAAAGAAGAAAATCGAAACCCAATAAGTTAGGGTACGATTTCTTTCGAACCCTTAGAACGCGAAGTATTTACTTATTTTGAAAATCGGGTAAAAAGGGTGATATGATTTTATGAAGAAATGTAAAGTAAATTACGAGAAAATATTAGAAAATAATAACAAAAAAAAAATGGAAGCTAATGGTGGACTAATAAAAAAATACTATACGACATAATAAGAAAAATAATAATAAAATAAGGATAATAATAACACAAACACAATAATAATGATAATAAAATATATTAATAAATAAAAAATATTAGTAATAATAGAAGAAATAAAAATAATAAAATAATAATAATGTTGATAAATAGAAATAATAACAACAACAATAATATATATATATATAAAAGTAACGATGATAAAATAATACTAATAAATATAATAAAAATGATTAGAAATAAAAAAAATGGCATTACTATTATAATAGTAAATTAATAGTAATAATAATAAGGTTGATAATAAAAATAAAATAATAAATATAACAATAATAATAAATATAATTATAGGGAATAGTGATATTAGTTAATATAATAATAGTAGTAATATAAAAATAAATATTAAAATAACACTAATAATAATAATCATAATAATAATAATTGTTATAAAAAATAAAATTAACAATATTAATAATGAAATTAATAATAAAATATTGAAAATTATAAAGGAAATAAAGAAAAAGGTAAAATTAAACTTAAAAACAGGAATCTGGGGCAAAATCGAAAATAGAATTAAAAGGAGGGAC
Source organism: Gossypium australe (assembly GCA_005393395.2). Lineage (NCBI taxonomy): Eukaryota > Viridiplantae > Streptophyta > Magnoliopsida > Malvales > Malvaceae > Gossypium > Gossypium australe. Next base: position 105,932,489 of record CM016615.1, read on the forward strand.
TGATTAGAACACGCTAGTCACCAGGACGGATTAAAAGGGAAAATATCCCTGCCTTCGAAAACAGCGTCGTTCGAGTAAGGGCCCAATTGGAATAGAAATAAAATATAGGGTCAAATTAAAAAATAAAAAAATGTGATTATAAACCAATAAAAAAGCGGAAGGGCTAAAGAGCAAATAGCCATTCCGTAGAAAACACGTGAATCCTGAGGCGGGTCGAGTCAACGTGCGGGTCATAAAAGGGAAAACGACGTCGTTTTTGGCTTTAAGGGCAGTCCTCAAAATGGCGTTGTATGTATCAGTTATATAAGCCAAAATTTAGCCCGAAAATTCATTTCAGAAACCCTTTTAAAAAAATTTTTAGAAAATGCTCTCGACCCTCCCCTCCTCTATTTTGGGTTGGTCATCGGACCTCTGGGCTCTTGCCCCTACACGCGCCACGCGCCGTCATCAGCGCAACCCAATACGGTGGTCGGAGTTTTAAAAACTCTGCTTTTCAGGGCAAATCAACATGTATTTTTTAACCCATTTTTATTAGCAATATTGATAAACTGTAAAAGTAACATATTTTAAGCCCACATTTAGCATGCTTTTGGATGATTTAATCCTTGAATTATGTAATTTGGTGCTCTTATCCTTTGTTTTCATGTTTTATACTCAGGAGAGCACCGGATGACGAAAAGAACGGAAAACGGGCCCAAAACGGATTAAATGGGCCATATCACGAAATCCACACGGCTTGGGCCTAAGACCACACGGCCGTGCCTCATTCAACAGCCTCGAACATGGCCTGGCCAAGACTTACACGGGCGTGTCCCTGCCGCGGCCAAGAGGAGTTTTACTCGGAATAGGATACTTGGAGGCAAAGAAACACATTCCAAAGCCTATTCAAGCACCCTAGTAAGAATTCTACTTGAATTAGGATACTTAGCGGCCAAGTAAGGCATCTCAAAGTCTATATAAACACCCAATGAAGCAACTTGAAGAGAAGTTCGGCAGAAGCCGGAACCCGCGGCTTTGGTCAGGGGGCGTCCAGCTAGGCCAAAGAAGGCAGAATTGTGGAGATTTACTCGAAGATAGCCAGTTGATCCATCTCAAGAAGCCGGAATTCTACTCAAGACGGAGGATCTCTCCTTCAATTCCTTCAGGGGGTTTTAGGGATTTCTTATGTTTTGTTTTATCTTTTCTTTTGAGATGTTTTCTTTTACTGTTATGAACTAAACCCTCAGATACATGAGGGGATGAAACCTAAGATGAATCTTGTTATCGTTTGCTGAACTATATGATAAATATTTGACTTGTTCTTAATTATGTGTTCTTAATTCTTGTGTCAATATTTTCGGGATATTAATTCAAGTGTGATGTGCTTAGGTGGAGGAGCAAAAGTCCCTGCCTAAGAGTAGATCTAGCATAATTAAGCGGAGTTGATCTCACGCCTAGAGATAGGGTGACGAGATTTTGTCGGATTATCCATAGATCAAGTTAATGCAATTCTAGGGGTTTTAATTAGAAAGAGATTTCAATTAATCAACCTAGGGTTAGACGTTAGTCGCCTCGAGAGAGGGATTAATATAACTTAGGGAATCTTACGGATCAAGTCAAATGAATAAATCGTCTGGTTCAGAGTTAGATAACAAGTGAAGTCTAGGTGGATTCTTCCTTGGGTGTCGTCTTAATCAATTGGTTTTTCCTAAAAGTATTTTTCCCAATTTCATTCTTCTTTGTCTTAGAGTCTTTAGTTCCCAATTTCATTCCTAATTTTTAGGCTAAATAATAAAAAGAGAGTTAGCATTAGTACTTTTAGTTCCTTTGGGTTCGACATTCCGGTCTTGCCTTAACTATACTACTGTTCGATAGGTGCGCTTGCCTCAAATCGTTGTCATAGTTAGTTTCAGGTTCGATCACTCTTTATATAAATTTTAAGACTTTGACATTGAGAAAAACAACGATCAAATATTTTTGTAAAAAAAAAAATAGTGATGAATAATAAAAGGAAAACGAAGATAAAAATCCGAAAATCACCTCTGTATTCTCTATTTTATTTATTTTTGTATATTTCTTGCTTGTGTTGTATTCTCTCTCGTATTTGATTTACAGATTCTTGTAGGCTTTTTATAGCCTTTAAAAAAATAAATAAAAATGTTGCCTCTGTTTTGCCATATCTTGCTGCTTGTTCCTTCCTTTTTTGTGCAGGTCAAAGGCGAGGATCTCGCGATGGAGAGTCCGTGCGTTGATGTCGGAGTGGCTCGCGCAGATTGCGGCGCGATGGGTGTCGAGGCTGCTAGGCTTGCGGTGCAATGGAAACCTAGGATTTCCTACGTCCGCAAGTGATTTGGGTCACTTGGGCCAATTTTGTTTTGGGCTTGATTGGGTCTGGGTAGGTTAGGTCTGTTTAGTTTTGGGCTATGGGTCTAGTTTGGGTTGATGGGTATTCTATTTGGGTTTAAAGGGCTGTAAAAATGGACTGTTTAAAAAAACATTGGACATTTATATTTTTTATTGTTTTTGTTTTGGTTTGTTACAAGCCCGGGCATAAATGGGCTGCTACAACTTGCATCTATTCATACGGCGTAAAGCCTCTGACTCCGTAGAGTCTTTTACCACCCTTAAAGAGCTTTCATACTACCAATAAAGGGATTTCATATATTGGTGTGCACCCTTCTCTGTACAGTCACCCGAACCTTCGCAAAGCCAAATATCATTATTATTAATTTTTTGTATATTTCGCCCAAACCTCCACAAATCCTTCTGGTTAATTTGAACATATAAGTGCTCCCCCGCAATGTCGGGGTCATTCACGATTCTCGGTTTGCATTTACATGCCATATCGGAGGCAAAAATTCTAACATATCATATTCTTCTTCTCTATCTCCATCTTCGTCTCCCATCTCAATCACACTTCAACAGCCCTCCACAACTCCACATATCATTCATACACAAGCAGTTAACTAATAATATTGTTCATGCGGGACAAATATTATGCCAAACGTTTCATCTATTCAACGTAGTTTTTTTACAAATAGTTATGCCTTTACATACCAATACATAGCATGCATCACAAAACATCAACATCCAGTTATAATATAACTCATCTTTTGCACAACACTCAGCCAAACATATCCATCACACGATACTAAAAGTAAAAGAACAATCATTTAAGACTTGAGTTCTAGAACTCACCTAGAAGTTGTCACTGAATCTATGTACTTAGCTTTTCCCTTACTTCTTGAGCCTTCTCAGCCAACTAAACAAAGCAACCATTTTAGAAACCCCACGAAGATAATTTATAATCATAAAAAAAATACTTTGTATGCACGTAGAGGCCATTTAAATGATTATCCACAACCTCACCCAATACAGAACAAAATCAATGGATTAACTGAAATCCTTAACTTTCTTCCCTTTTATTAAATCCTTGCATACAAAAAGGTTAGAAAGCTTACCAGCTTACAAAATTTCCAGTTTCTTAAGCTCAAACTTTCGTCTCTTCCCTCCATGCATATCATTCTTTAATCTTTCTTTCTTACAAAACAAACCAAAAAGAAGATGAAGAAAGAACAGAAAAAATAAAAGAACAACATCAGAGAATAATGTCTCTCTTTTATATAATACTCTTGCACTTCCTTGACGGAACTAAGGGTTGAAATTCAACCTTTACTATCCAGTCTGATGATTGCTCTTATTACGTTAGAGCCCGCCCAAATAGAAAACTTTTAAATTTAGTCCCCAAAGTCACTATTTCAATTTAAACTTTAACTTTTCTGGATGTGAAATTCTCTATCCAACTAGTCTAGTCTGATCTAGTTCCAACAATATTGTTCGAGACAATGTAGGTAAATGGATTGTTTGTTTTCATAGCTTTTGTGGGAATAGAAGTGTTGGCCTTGTTGACTTTGGAGTCTTTTTAGTGGGATCAAGATTTCTTAGGATAGGGTATTAGATCTATTGAAATTGAGTTTGACTCTTTTAGTTCTCTTTTTTTATTTTAAAAAATTGTTTACACAATAATCACAGTCTTTGTTGCTTAAATCGTGAGATACAAGAGTTTTTGAAAAAAGGATTGGTATTGGGAACTAAAATCTATGCCTCGTCAGAAGAAATTTTTTTGTAGATTGAATGGCCAAAGAGAGTCCCAATTAAAATGAAAATCTCCTTGTTGTGGAGGAACCTTTGTATGGAGTTGCTAACCTATTTACGACAGATGTTGTAGGGGTTTCCTTTCCTCTTATTGTTATTGTTTGTATTTTTAAAAAACAAATGTTACAGTTCATATTCAAAGTTCGTAGCTATCGTTTTCAACGATGTTATCTCAAAGGTTCAAACTTGCATCTCCCCTTAAAAGTTTATTTGATTAGGGCATATGCCCTAAAAAATGGCAGCATGAAAGGAATTAACAAATTCATTGAAATGAGGTCAAAACTTCTGTTTGATTAAAGTTTGCTTCCCTTCTTCCATTGCCTTTACAAGAAGGCATAATGACTTTTTTGGCCCTATAACTTTATAAAAAAAATCTTTTTAGCATTCCATTTTATTTTTTCTTTTTTTTAGCTCTTAAACTTGCGTTGTTTGTCAAATTATCCCAAAATAGATGGAAAAAATGTTAACTTTACTAAAAAAATTATAAAAATAAGAAATATTTTAAAATTATAAAAATTATATAAAAATAGATATTTTTAATTTTTTTAAAATTAATTAATTTCTGACATGGCATCCACGTGACAACCCACATGAATGTCTTTTGAGATGATTTAACAAACAATGCAAGTTTAAGGGTTAAAAGAGGGAAAAAATTATATGAAGAGGTAAATGATTTTTTTATAAAGATGGAGGACTAAAAAAATCATTATGCTTTATAAGAATGGTAACTAAACTTTTTATTTGGTTACAAATGGTGTTAGGATCGTCCCGATTACGCAACGAACAAGTAAAAATAGCAGAAGAAATTGAGAAGTTGAACACACAAATTTAACGTGGAAAAACTCCTCCAAAGAGGATAAAAAACCACGGGCAAAGATAATTTTACTATAATGGCAAAAGAACGAATAGTACAAAAGATGGAGATAAAAACTAAACCCTGAAAACAAAGAACCCTCAAAACATAAACACAAAAATTCTATAAATGTGTTATGAGTTTTAATATCTAATGGGTATTTTTTCTAAGGTTGTAAAATAGCCTATTTATAGGCTAAATTCATAGGTCAAATAATTATAAAATAATCTAAACTAATCAGTGTTTGATTGAAACAAATAAACAGAGTTTAACTAAAAGATTACTTCTCAAATTTGACTGAAATAGGAGTCATAATTAACAAATCTCCACCTTGTCTCATATTTCCACAATGCCATCTTTGCTAAAGCCCGCCACGAGCCTATCTTGAACCATGCAGGGAATTAACTGAGTTGAATCTATGCTCAGAAACTGGAAGACTTCTAGCCTTCGACTTGTACACTGCCAAATCAAAACTAACCCGGGTTTGATTTTCACGAATACTGTAACACCCCTAAACCCGAACCATCGTCGGAACAGGGTTACGAGGCATTACCAGACATATCAGACAATTTACAAATATAAATTTTGTTTAATATAAATTTCGGCAACATTTCTGCTTATTATTATATAAAACCCCCTGTAAATTAAACCATATTCATTTCAATCATAACCAATTCATTCCATATATTTATTTTCTATTCCAAATACCTTCTAATCAAACTCAATCAATATAATATCAACTTAAATTTATCAAAATATTAGTTAGATTAAAATAAATATACTTCATTCATTATAATTCTTAAACTTGTAATACTAACATTTTTAACCATTTACATTCAAAACATAATAACCTTTATACATAACCTACGTACATGCCACATTATGAAAAGGAAATATACATCACCAAAAGTTTGCTGAAGTCGGGTCTGGCTTCGGATGCTGGTTCAGTATTTGACTTCTACAACCTGCGCACGGAAACAACCGTACGCTGAGTATACATATACTCAGTGGTATTACCATAATTCAAATTATAAACATAATAATCATATCATTAATTCATATAACTTTAATTTAACTAAACCAATTCAAACATAACTTTCATATAAGTTTGTCCTTCTCAATATATTCATACAATTCAATTTTAGCTATTCAACAATTGAAATAATACACAATCATGTTGAGCCACTATCCATTTCTTGAACCAATGGTTCATATTTTCTATTCTCATACTCATATTCCAATCACATTTTTTTTTTCAGTTCATGTTCTATTTTCGCATTTCTTCCAATGGCTCAACCATTTCATTTTATTCAATTTAACTTTTTCCTTATTTACCCCTATTAATAGACTCGGACTTTAACGGATACACGGATTCCAACCCAAACACACCAGTACGGCACATTGTGCCTAAAACGGTACATAGTACCTGATCAGTATACGACACATAAGTGCCTGAAATGACACACGAGGTGCCTGATACGACACACGAGGTGCCTAAAATACGACACATAAAGTGCCTGATTTACGACACATAAAGTGTCTGATCGGCAAAGCCGATAAATCCCGTACTCTTCCAAATCCTATGGCATGCCAATTATATCCGACTCAGCCCGACTAGTTAATAGGGTATTTCAGTTCTCAATTTCATTTTCATTTTCATAACAAATTCAATTTCAATATCAATTACACTTTTCCATTTCAAACCACATACAATTCAATTTCAATACATATTCATCATTCAACTCAATTTCCATTCAATTCAATAAAAACACTTACCTTATAATTTACTTACCATATTCATAAATTAATCTAACATTTAATGAATAAATAAATAGTTTGAATTATAGTAATACAAACCCGAAATATACGTTTACTCCTCAGCGATCTTTTCTTTTCCCTTGGATGCCGATGCCTCTTTTTCCTTGTTAGCAATTTAAACTTCAAGCTTTAAATCCCTAGTTTTTCCTTTTTCTTTTCTTTCCTTCCTTTCCCCGTATGCTCTCTGTTTCTTTGTTTTGTTTTATCCTTTTGTTTTTTTTTCTCTTTTCTTTATATATATAATAATAATAATATAATAATATAATAATAAACTAAAAATCTCAGATTTTTCTTCAATTAACCGCCTCAATCTAGACAAAATGGCTTAATTGCCATTTTGGTCCTTTATACTTTCTTTTAATCTATAATTAAACTTTTACTTTCATTTCAATTTAGTCCTTTTCATTTAATTACCTACCCAAACGTTAAAATTTTCTAACGAAAGTTTAATACCACATTACTAACATTTTATAAATATTTATAAAAATATTTCCTATCATATAAAGACTCATGCAAACATATTGAAATAAATTTCTATTTAAATCGGATTTATGGTTGCGAAACCATTATTCCGATAATCTTGAATTTAGGCCATTACAACTCTCCCCCCCTTTTAAGGATTTTCGTCCTCGAAAATCTTACCAGTAAAGAGGTCTGGATATTGTTTCCTTATTGCCTCCTCCGGTTCCCATGTCGCTTCCTCGATCCCGTGTTTTTGCCACAATACCTTCACCAAATTTATTTTTTTATTTCCTATCATATAAAGGCTCATGCAAACATATTGAAATAAATTTCTATTTAAATCGGATTTATGGTTGCGAAACCATTATTCCGATAATCTTGAATTTAGGCCATTACAAATACAATGCCCTAACTTTTAAAAACCTACATCCAAAAGAGAACCTCTCTTCAACGAAACGGTCATACCTTTTTCCCTCCTATGACCAAGTTGCCTCTACTCTGAATGAGTTGACTTCGACTCTATAACGGACGAGGGACGTCTGGTTTCATCGGTCACTGTAGAACCTACCAGAATATAAAGACTGCCAGTTCTTTTACCTTTTAACAAAATGAGAACTCCACGAGGTACTTTAATGCCACTCGACTCGATGTTGATTCTGCATCCTTTCAAGTCTAAAATACTCAAGGAGATGAGATTCTTTCGTAAATCAGGTACATACCTGACATCTGAGAGTGTCTTAATCGTCCCATCGTGTATCCTAATTTTAACAGTACCAATACCAATTACCTTACTAGATGAATCGTTTTCCATGCACACAACTCCACCTTCAACCGAACTGTATGTGGAGAACCATTCTCTATTGGGACACATGTGGAAAAAACATCCCGAATCTAAGATCCACTCAGACGTGAGCTTGGAGTTATCGCTCGTTGACACTAACAAGAAATCATCGCCACTTTCATCGGCCAAATTAGCACCAGGTACATTTTCCTCGTTACTCTCAGCAGCTTTTTTCTTTCGTAGTTTATAACAATATGCTTTGATGTGACCTAACTTTTTACAATAGCGACACATTTTGTCTCGTTTCTTTGATGCTATCAAAACGGAAGCTTGCCTATCTGCCTTGCTATCCAAATGAAGCTCATTATCGAGTTTGTCTCTACTCAACAAATGACCCTTCGCATCTTCGAACGAGAGTTTGTCTCTGCCATAAATCAGCGTCTCCTTGAAAGACTTGTATGAAGGGGGTAAAAAGCACAATAATAGCATAGCCTGATCTTCATCGTCAATATGAACCTCAACATTCTTTAAATCATTTAAAAGAGTAATGAATTGACTGATGTGATCTCTAAGAAGCTCACCTTCGTTCATGCGAAACGTAAATAGACGTTGTTTCAACACTAAACGGTTAGCCAGAGACTTAGTCGCATAAAGAGTTTCTAACCTTTTCCACAAGGCAGATGAGGTCTTCTCCATCAATACCTCCTGCAATACCGTATTCGCGAGGCACAATTGGATTGCAAACAAGGCCTTTTCATCAAGCTCTTCCCATTCTGTTTTATTTAGATTCTCAGGCTTTTTCCTGGTAACTACCTTTTTCAAACCTGATTGAACTAGAATTGCCATCATCCGAACTTGCCACAGATTGAAATTTGTCTCACCATCGAACTGCTCAATTTCAAACCTTGTTGCTACCATATCTGAATGGGTTGATCTATGAAAATTGAACTAGCTCTGATACCACTTGTTAGGATCGTCCCGATTAAGCAACGAACAAGTAAAAATAGCAGAAGAAATTGAGAAGTTGAACACACAAATTTAACGTGGAAAAACTCCTCCAAAGAGGATAAAAAACCACAGGCAAAGATAATTTTACTATAATGACAAACGAACGGAGAGTACAAAAGATGGAGATAAAAACTAAACCCCGAAAACCCGAAAACAAAGAACCCTCAAAACGTAAACACAAAAATTCTATAAATGTGTTATGAGTTTTAATATCTAATGGGTGTTTTTTCTAAGGTTGTAAAAGAGCCTATTTATAGGCTAAATTCATAGGTCAAATAATAATAAAATAATCTAGACAAATCAGTGTTTGATTGAAACAAATAAACAGAGTTTAACTAAAAGATTACTTCTCAAATTTGACTGAAATAAGAGTCATAATTAATAAATGGTAACTAAATTATTCTTCTATTATCTATTTTACACAAAAATATTATATTTATTAAAAATATTTCAACCAATAATAAACTGTCTTGTACTATAAAATTTTAAAAATAAATTTTTTTATTTTCTTTCACATTATTTCATTTTTTATTCCCAGGTTCAAATCGATGTTGACTATGCTATTCTAGATTTTAAAAAATCAAAGACTTCCAAAGATAACTGATCCTACCGTTTTAAAATCGGTTTGATTTATCTTTGTTTTGAAAAATAATTTTAGTATAGTATTTTAATGTTATTTTTACTAATTCAAATATAAGATATTTATTTTATATTATAAAGAATTATATATTAAATAAAAATATTCAACTTTGCTTGAATAATTTTAATTTTTTTAATTTGTCGAACCAAAATTGAAGAAAACATTTCTGTTAAAATCGGTTTTCGATCTTTATGATTATAACATTGTATGTTAAAGTGCTTTAGCCATGCATTTTACAGCTAAAATTTTTAACACATCCATAGGATGAGAATTCGTCATATTCATATTCTATTAAAAGTTACTCATAAAAAGAAAAGCTCAGTTTTTCATTCATTGAGTTTTTGTTTTGTTTTTTAATCTAAGTCTAGAATTTACATCTAAAGATCTTAAATATAAAATAACAATAATGTAATAGTTCGTTTTCAGTGGTATTGAAAATGGTGGTTTCAAAATCTCCTTTTTTCGATTATTGATTCTGTACACATTGACATTTAATAATCATTAGTTTAATATAGTGTTATATAAATTTTAGTTCAGAAAATTTGATTGATTAGAGAATTAATCATAGTACAAGGATGAAATTGTAAAGGTGGTAAAAGTTGACCATTATGAATTTCTTTTCTTTTTTTAATGACGATACATTAATCGATTAGGGGCTAAAATGATAATTTAGTCATTTTTATTGTTAGTGGATGGACAGATGTTGGCATTACTTATAATCATGTTAATTTTAATTAATAATTAAATTAGATAAATATATATATATATATATATATATAATGTAACATAGTGGACAGAGTGAAGAAAACTCTTTTTTTCTTTCTTTCATTCTCTCTATCATCGTCTTTCTTCTTTGTTAAGCTAGGAAAGCTTGGCCAAGCTTTGTGCTCTTGCATGGTAAGCTAATTTGAGCCCGTTTTGCTTGGATTTGATGTTTTTGAAATTGTTGTGCTTCAATCTAGCTAATAGTGGTGTTTGTTTCTAAAACTGTTAAAGATTTCATGAGATTACCATTGTTGAATACTTGAAATTGTGGTGGTAAACGATTAGTTTAGAAGAGGGGTTATGAAAAAGGATTACTTGGTATAATGAGAATTTTTTAGTTTTGAATATCAGGACTAAAGTGTAGACATTTCAAAACCAGTTTAAGATTCTATAAACTTTGTTATAAAGGGTTCGATTGTTTAATGTGTTAGGTTTAAAGGAATCTAGAGTGATAAAATTGAACTAACTAATATGTTTCATAAGCTGATGAATGATAATGGTTGATAAAAATTGAATTAAATTATATTATAGATCAAGTTTTGAATCGGCCGAGAGAAGATTGTGCGAAAGGAAAAGTTATTGAATAGACTAATATGTTTTATATATACAGTCTTGGCTAGGCTTTCATTGTGTCAATAAAGGTTTAGCTAGTACAGGTAACCTGACACTCCTGTACATGATTAGCTCGAACGAGCCTCTAAAATCGTACTTGCGTTTTGAGTTCTTTTACGATGTTTATCAGGTAATATAAAACATGCGAGATACGGAGTTGGTAAATTAAAAAATAAGGAGTAATGGAAAACTTGTCTATTAAATTGGAACTCGTGCCAATGAAAGGTATGGAAATGAATTAGATATGAAGAGTGTTATTGCATCCTGTTGAGTACTTGATATATTGTATGTTATAAAGTATACGCGCTTACCTTGTTGACAAGTTGTGTTGACTGATAGGTAAACTGTGTTTGCATATTAAAATATCATATAATTATTGTAACGCCCCCAGTTATTTATTTCTGCTTTTGTAAAATCTAACACAATTATGCATTTGCTTCAGTGGTTAAGTGTTCTGGGTGTGTGTATGAGGTCTTGGGTTCAAATCTCACCTTTGTTATTTTTGGATCAAGCCTTATCCTTGTTCAGTCAGCTTATATTAGATCGCTTGTAATTTCATATCAGAATAAGCTTGTTGGTTCGAGTGGTAAGGGTGTTGGTGTGTTGGAGGTCTTGGGTTCGAATCCTTGTGCAAGCATGGATGTTATGTTTTTGTTCGGTTATGCGTTAGAGTTTCGGTGGAGCCAAACTTCTGAAGTGGTTAAGATGTAGTGGGATTGTGGGGAGTTATCAAAATATTTTATTTTGATTTTATTTTCAAAATTCTTTTCTCTCTCCTTTCGAAATTCCTGTGCAGTGGTTTTGATGTTTTTCACAAATTCTCAAGTTCTTTTTCTTCTCAATCTTTTGCGACCTTTTTCTTTTTCTCTTGGTTGGGGTTCTTTTGTTCTTGCGTTTTTGATCGAAGTGTGGAGGGGGTAATCGATATGCTTCTGGGTATTCTGTAAGTAGTTTTATTTTTGTTAGTCTCGTTATGATCTCATAAATATCTATTACGGAGAGTACACTACAATTATCTGAATGCTGGATTAATTGTGATTGTTGTTGAACGATTTAGAGAGATCATAAGAGGCATTTAATTCTTTAGTGATTTAGGTGTTGTGGAGCATCGTTCGTTCAAGGTGATCACCTCAGCTTTAGGGGTTCTTAGTTTTGCGTTCGTTCCGAATTTGACTTGGTATTCTGTATCAATTTTAGGTTCTAGTGGTCTTGGAATTGCATTTGCTGCGAAATCAAACCAGGTGCGTACCCGAAACGCAGAAAATGAGGTTTTGAAAAAGGTCAAAAACCGATTCTATTGACACCACACGAGCGTGTGGTCGCCCGTGTGGATGGCCGTGTGCGAGACACGGCCATGTGGTCGACGAAGGCATGGTCGTGCGCAGCACACGGTCGTGTGGTGGCTCGAGTGTAGCCGTGTGGGCCATACGGGCATGGCCAGGTTGGGCGTGTGGGCTACATTGGCATGTGGGCCCACACGAGTATGACACACGGGCGTGTGAATTATTGGGCCAGGCCCTATAGGCCACACGAGCAAGGCCAATCTGGGCGTATGGGCTCGTATTTCTGTAATTTTTCCTAGGGTCGCACGGGTCGCTTCGATCGACTGTGGGCCTACTGTAGAGTCGGTAAGGCTAAATAAACCCTATTCTGTATGCGATGGAATTCTGATAGCCTGATCTGAGTAGGATATTGCATGTATGTCTGATTGTACTATGTAAGCATGTCTATTATCTGTACCTAAGAATGTTAAGCATGTTTATTCTGTAATTTTGTATCTGTTATCTGCATCTGCTTTGGGACGGGATTTATCTGCGGAGGAAGTGTTCTGTACGGCGATCATCGCCTATTATCTGGCAGCTTGACTGCATTATATCTGATACGTGTCGTAATGGCACAAGATGGTGTGTAGGGATGCGTGAGTGTTTTTAACCCCGCATGGTGTGTTGGGATGATCGGAGATGGTGTGTAGGTGATGGAGGTAGGATTTTGATTATCTGATTCAGTTTACTGTATCTGCATCTGAAATGGGCCTGAGCCCAAATCTGTATCTGTATCTGTTTCCGACGGTGTATATGATTTTGTATGATTGTATGCTAAACTCTGTTGGGTTATACATTGAGTTTACATAAACTCACATTTGCTTGTCTGTTCTGTCAGGTAATCCACAGACTTAGGCGGATTGGTACGGCGGAGACACAGAGGTGACCACTATATCGTAAAATAGTTTAAATTAGTACGTTTGGTTTATTTTAAATTTTGGACTTATTTGAGAGTTGCAATTTTTAGGGACTCTCTGGACTGTTTGGTTTTTTCAACTGTCTATTTTTGGATTGTTTCACAATTTGATTGTTTTGGTAAAAATTGTTTAATTAAAATGACAGTTTTTATGCAAACAATGGTTTTCCTAAAAACACTACTGCATTTTCAAACTATAACGATTAAGGCTTCCGCTGTAATAAGTTTTGGTAAAGGAACTGACTAATTTGTGGTTTTAGTAAAATTCAAAGATTGACGTTTTACTAAGAAAGCACAGTTTCCAAAATCCATTCCTTGTGACATCACCAGATTCGGCCATAACGTCTAGGTCGGGTTCAGGGTGTTACAATTATTATGTGAGGTAAGTTAACTATTGAATTTGTATGAGCTTACTAAGTATTCTTAATACTTACGCCTAGGTTGCTTTTATCTTGTAGATTTTGAATGTTCAGAGCATGACAATCGGATCACCAAGAAGTTCACACTCTCCGCCCAAAATTGTGGTAGACTCTTGATTTTGTTTGGGTCGATCTAGGTGGCATGTATATAGACATTTGGTTATTGTAAACAAATATGTTAAAATTTTGAATGTGATTTCTTTGGACTCTCTGGATATATGTAAATAAATTGAACTCAAGTTCTGTTATGTTTCGCATTATAAATTCCGCGGGTCCTATCATAGTGTAGGGTATCCTTGGAGCAGTCCGCCATTTAAGTATCCGCAAGAAATTATGAAATTTGATATTCGTCTTACTTTCTGCAATATTTGTGTCCACGGGATAATTTGCATTTTAGCCATCTCCAATTCAGTATGCAGATGGATGACCCATAGGACTAGTCCGCCACATATTAGTCTGTGGCACGACCTACCATGTATGTATGAAGTATGTGCTTGTTTTGTGAGTTTCGTGTGGTAACCTCCTCTAGCTCAAGTCCAACGGCTGGACTGAGCTAGGGGTGTTACAAATAAAATGGGTTATAATTGTCCGTAACTCTAAAGATAGTGAGCAAAGTCTCACCCAAAAAATTCCATCTACAATGTTGAACTAGACCTGATCATGGGTTGGTCGGGTTTAGACCGAGTCGATGTTAAATTTTATGCCCATTTTCTAGGTTCAGCTCAAAAAATGGATATGAAATATTGCCAAAATCCGGCCCTGATAAAAAATGCTAAGCCCAACCCTGGCCCACCTGTATTAATTTTTTTACATTATTTTTTATATAAAAATAAATTTAAAAAAATATAATACATCAAATACACTAAAAACATTAAAATAAATGTTTCCCAATAAATTGAAAATATATTAAAATAAGCCTTTTATAATTAAATAACACTAAGATCGTTGCAACTTAAGAAGCAAGTGCTTCTAAAATAGTAACAAAATTAACAATAAAATAATAGTTATACAATATCTAAACAATAACAACAAAATAGTAGTAATATAATAGCAAAATAGTAGCAAAACAACAACAAAATAGCAGCAAAAAAATTTACGCAGATTTAGACTGAGCCCAGGCCAAAAGAATATTACTTAAGGCTCGGCCGTTTAAACAACGAGTTTTTTTTCAAGTTCATTTTTTGAGTCTATATTTTTCTCAAATGCTTCCACTTTTTGAACAGGCCTTCGAACTTGAACAAGTGACCTGACCATGATCAGGTTTATGTTGAATACATACCAATTAGAAGTGTAGATAGGTGGGAGAAACCGCCTTCGCTCCTTGGCTAAATAGGAAAGTTACTTTTAGGCCTTTCTAAAAATTCGAAATTGTTATTATGAGCCTTTTTAACCTTAATTAAATAACAAAAATTGTATTTTGAAAAAATAAAATTTCAATTTAAATATTTTTAATACAAAATTCTTAATTTTAATCCCTAAAATTGTATACTTTCATTTCGATGGTTAGAAAAAATTTGTGACTTGGGAATTGGGCAATCCAAGTGCAGTCCTATGGGAACTGCAACCTTTTTGGTGGGTCACCAATTTATGTATGATTTCTTAGACATGTATAAAAGTTTAAAATGGCTGCATTAATTTTGGGTTGACTCAGAATTCCATATGAAGCCGAAATTTCTTAGCAGCCAAACAAACGTTTATGGGATTACCACTTGAGTCTGTTGTCTTGTCTGTCACTTGCAACAATGAAATCCAACATTATCATGCTTTGTTGCCATATACTGTATAATTGTTCTTGTGTAATTATTTCTTCTTTTGTTGTATATATCAGAATTCTGAAAATCAGACAAAAAAAAATTAATGTACTAACTTTTAAGAGTTTATAAACAGAGTTAAACTAATAAAAAATATAAACGAGTCGAAATATAATCAGATAAAATTTACTCATGACGATTAGGTTAAAGATCTAAACATGACAATTATATACTATGAGTTATATAAGGTTTCAAAATCTTCATTGGCTTTTTTTTTTATTCTAATTTTAAACATGATAAGGATTTTGATTTTCAAAATTAATATCATATATAATATTTTATTGATAAGCGTCAAAATGCCTCTTTTTTCATTTAACTAAGGGGCTAAAGGGGTTTAGATTGAATTATTAATGTTTAATAAGGATAAATATACAAAATTTCATTTAATTAAGCGGTTAAAAGTGTTTAATTTTCTTTTAAAGTGAGATGAGTACAATTAAAGTATAAATATAAAAATATAAATTTATATTTGAATAATCGCAAGTATCAAACTATTACAACATAGACTATTCAAGGAATCACAAAATAAAGTCAAACTATTACAGCACGATCGAACTAAAAACTGGTACTATCTAGACTAAAATCATCAAACTGAACTATCTGGACTAAGCACACACATGGCAGTTGCACATGGTGGGACTTCAAGACTCAAGCATAAAATTGCAAATGGTGAGTCTCGAATCGAGATACTTAAGACCAAAAGAAAAAAGAGAAAAATATTAATCAAGTAGACCTATCCATAGGTTAGGTTAGGTGGTCTGGACTTGCCCAAAAAGTGAAAGAGTTTGGACAAAAATATAGGCTTAAAAATGGGCTTGGGAAAAAACATTAGGGTAAGGTTTTTTTTACCCGGGCTCAACCCGAATTTACAAAAAAAAATTTGTTGTTTTCCTACTGTTTTGCTATTGTTTGTTGTCATTCCACTATTATGTTGTTACTATTTTGTTGTTATTGTTTGTATATTGCATAACTCTTATTTTATTTTTAATTTTGCTACTATTTTAGAGGCATTTGCTTATTAAGTTACATCTATCTTAGTGTTATTTAAGTATAAAGACTTTTTTTAAATTTATTTTCAATTTGTTGGGAAATATTTATTTTAATGTTTTTAGTGTGTTTGATGTATTATGTTTTTTAAATTTTTTTATATAAAAATAATATAAAAATTTTTAATATGGACGGGACAAGTCATGTTGGGTCTGGGTTTTAGTATTTTTATTCGAGCTGGGCTTGAGAAAAATTTTGTGCCCATTTTTCAGGCTGGGTTCGGGTTTTAGTATTTTTATTCGGACACAGTCTCTTGAATTTGAAGTTTGTGATGCAAATGGGACTCTTCTAGCCTGCAAACTGAACAAGGCACTATATGGTTTTAAACAAGCCCCGAGAGCTTCGTTTGAAAAGCTGAGAGATTTTCTGGTTCAGAAGCAACAGTTTCAGCTTTTTCGTGCAGATCTATCATTGTTCTTCAAGAAAACTACAGCTGGATGTGTTATTTTGCTTGTATATGTTGATGACATGATCGTCACAGGTGATTCAAACTTGGAAATTGATCAAGTAGTGCAGTGTCTTGAGAAGTTTTGTTTAAAGGACTTAGGGGATCTCAGTTATTTTCTTGGACTTGAAGTCATTCGCAAGGGTGATTGTATGCATGTTTCCCAATACAAGTATGCTCAAGAGTTGTTGGATTGAGCAAGTATGACAAATGCTAAGTCTGTTCGCACTCCTATGGTGAGTTAACCTACATTGACTTCTCTAGTTGGCACTCCATTTGATGATGGTACAACATACAGGCAAGTTGTTGGAGGAATACAGTACTTGTGTCTCACCCGACCGGATATTGCATTTGCTGTTAATAAGGTGAGCCAGTACATGCATCAAGCACATGACATTCACTGGAGTGTTGTTAAACGTATTTTATGGTATGTTCGAGGGACGCTTGATCATGGAATAGTTTTTCAGCCTTCAAGGGTCACACTGACTGGATTTTCTAATGCTGATTGGGCAAGTTGTCTTGAAGATCGTAAGTCCACATCAAGTTACTGTGTGTATCTTGGAGATAATCTCATTGGTTGGACATCTAAGAAACAAAGTGTAGTGTCACGATCCACTACAGAAGCAGCATACAGAAGCTTGGCAAATGCAGCTTCTGAAGTAACCTGGTTTCATTCTCTACTTGATGAAGTTGAGATAAAACTTCCTAGACCTCCAGTTTTCTGGTGTGACAATTCCAGCACAGTGTTATTGGCTGCCAACCCAGTGTTACATGCTCGAGTGAAACATGTGGAACTTGACCTGCATTTCATTCGGGACAAGGTGTTTGAGTGTCAACCTGCAGGTGAACTATGTTCCTGGTAGAGATCAAGTAGCAGATATACTCAACAAACCGCTGACCATAGGGAGTTTTGCTCAATGCCGTGATAAACTCAATGTAATTTCACTTACTATTTTTTGTGCTTCTGCAGGGGAAATATCAGCAGATGTTAGCAATAGCAATTAACAGAAGCAACTAAATAACTAATATTAGTTAGGCTCAACCAATTTCTAGTTATGAATTAATTATAGTTTCTTGTATAAATAAACAAGTCGTGTATCTCAAAAGTTATGCTTCAATTCAAGATTTCATTCCGTTCTTATTAGATTTCTAATACTCTATGTTTTTAAAGAAAAATGAAAAGACAATAGAAGATGAAAGAGAGAGTGAGGGAGGGAGGGAGAACGTGGGGAAGCGAGAATTATTTTTTTTTATTAATTAAATTTCATTTTTAGTAAGTAAATTTATTTTATGAAAATATAAAAACTATCGTGTGAAATTTTTTAATTAGTTGGAGATTTGATTAAAAATTATAATTTAACAGTGTTTTATGTATCAATTGGGATAAAAATAGTTTAGGTATTAAAAAAGGAAACATTTATATTTTAATGATTACATCGTAAATTAAGCCTAAATTTATTTAATGAGATTTTAATAAATTTTGTTGTTGAATTTATTTGGGTTTTGAAAATTTTTAGTTGCCTTGTTGAAAATTATTTAGATATTGTTAGGTTTAGGATTTTGATATGTCATGGTTTAATGTGTGTAGAGATTGAAAAAATTCAATTTGAATGTTTGTATATGGGATTTTACCACTATGGGTTGTTTTATAAATAGTAAAATTTTTAAAATAATGTAAAAAGATTTTTTTGGGTAAATTATTTTAATGACATGTAAAAAAATATATTCGTAATTAACAAATAATCAACATTACATGGTAGCCAGTCAGCATTTCATTTAAGTTTTAACTGAGGAGTGATCAAAACAATAATAATTATTGATGGCAATACTAAAATTAACAGAAAAATATTTAGACTGACCGAAACAAGCACACCGTAATTTTAAAGTGATTATCTAAATAATCTTACCTATATTTTTATATACTTGCACGGTAAAAATATATTATTAATTTATCATTTTAAATTTAATTTTAAATAATGCATTTAACTTGATTGATTCACAAGTTTACTCGTAAATGTTTACTTGATTTATTTAATTTTTTAAAATTCTAATTTATGTTTTTAAAAGTATTGATATGTACATTCATTCATGAGTCAAATTAAGATTACTATCAAATCTACTATTAAAGGGATAGGAATCGTGTAAGACATTTCTTATCTAACACTTGTCCAAATTAGAGGTGTTAATGAGTCATGTTAGGCCGGACTAATTCGGTTCGAATCTAGGCATGATATTAGTACATTTTATATTTGCTCAAGCTCAATTCGGCCCAAAATATGGAACTAAAATTTTACACATGTTCTCCCATATTTATAAATAGCTAAATCAAGCCCATTTTAGTCCACTCATTTTTTTAATTTTAAAAATATACTTCTATTTAAGTTTTAATTTTTTTATTAAAATTTATATATACTCATCTTAACATTTTTTAATTTTTATATTATTGTATAGATTTAATTTTTATGTGTTATAAATTACATAATATATAAAAATAACATAATTTAGAAACGGTCGGGTCGAGCTCAAGCCCGAGCTTGGCCTATATTTTAATGAGCCCGATTCTTTTTGCCCAAACCTATTTTTCAAGCTTAATATTTTAGGCCAAACCCTCTCAAATTTCGAAGGACCTTTAAACTTGGATGGATAGCTCAACCAATATACAAGTCTGGTCCAAATCAACACCCTTTTCCTTTTTGTCTTTTTGTTTTGAGATTATATAACAATTGTCAAATTTCAATTTTGGTCTCTATACTATGCTCAATTTTAAAAAATTAATCTTTATATTTTAATTTTTGACATAATTTGATACCTCAACTTTTATAATATCATTAGTCAGTCTAAATATTTTATTCTAATTAAAATGTTGAGTGAACTTTTAAGAATTGCTAATACCGTTAAAATTCTCTATTAAATTCAAGTTTATTACAATGTCATCTTATATGGTTACTAAGTGTGACTTTTTTTTAATATGTCACATCAAAAAATTTAATAAAAACATTAACAGTATTAATAACTCAATAAAAAAACTAAATACTTAAAGATAAAAATATAATCATTAACTTATAAACATAATAATTTAGTCTAAAAAATAATAAAATTATTGGGAAGTGTAAGTTAGAATTAGAGCTGAGCATGGGCCAGGCCAGTCCCAAACAAAATTCTAGGCCCATTGTCCAGGCCTGAGTCCGGCCCAACCCGAAATATGGGCCTAAAAAATTTTCCAAACCCGGCCCAAAATAAAATTGCTAAGCCCGAGCCCGAGTTGGCCGACCCATATTAATTTTTTAGCTTATTTTATTAAATAAAAAAATTTTAAAATATAATAAATCAAATAATAACTATAGCAGCAGTATAAGGTTCTTCAACAACAACAGTATGAGGAACCTTAGTAAGGACCAAAGAGGCTTAATTTATATAGCAAAACTCAAATAATAACTAAAGCAAAAATGAAGAAGCATACAAGCCTTGTGGGGAGCATCGAAACCGCAAATGAAGAAGCTACAGATAATGAGCTGAGCTGAGCTTGAGGGTAGTTGGAGGTGGCGGATAGACAGCTGGATCGGTGGAGGTGGTGGTGAGGTAGGGATTTGGATTTTGGAAATGGAAATAAAGGGGAGGAAAAGGAAGGCAACACGAAATGAAAGTGAAAACTTAAAAAAGGGTAAAGTTAAAAATTAAAAATGATTAAAAATAAAATAAATAATTTAGTATATAATTCGAGCCAGGCCAAAAAAATGTAACACCCCAAATCCGGCCTAGAAGTCTAGACCAAATCCAGTATGCTACATTGATCACTAAAGTGATCATAAGAAAATTTCTACAAAAACAAGTCGTTAAAAATTTTCATTTTCAAAACCAATCAGAACGCTCAATCATTAAAATTCCGTCTACAAGTTTAACGAGAATAAATGTACGAATCAAAAGTTTAAAATAGTAATTGTACCACAGTTTATAAACCATACAGTTCAAAATGAAACAAATACCAAGATAGAATCATTAAACAAAAAGTGCATAATTGTTGTTTACAAGCCTGTCCGAGACCTCCGCGTACTGAGTCCAGCATTCAGAACTTCAAAATGTACCTTAAAGGGAAACAGAAGAGGGGGTGAGCTACTCGAGCTCAGTGTGAGATCAAAACCAATTAACTACGGAATCAGACACAGACAACCAGTAGTAATTCTGAAACGGAACATACTTACAGAGTTGTACAGAAATGGTTGGTACGTTCGAAACGGACGTACCGGCAGACAACAATATTTAGAGCATATCGAAATCACACTCTGTTACACAATCGCAAACACTACTTAGTCCAGTAACAAAACTCTCAATAGTCACTAGTTTGAATTCAGTCAGTCAGATACCATCAGAGTTTAACAATTACACAGTGTCATAAATGTTTTTTAGTCAAACCGTAAAACAGACAGTCGCACTTACAAAACAGTCAATAAGATGCATATAAAAGCAGTTGAGTTGAAGAACCCATCCAACCAACACACCTCTCCGTCCCCCATCACTCCTCAATAGAGCTATTAAGCTCACCCAACCAATCACTCCATATAGGACCTCGAAAAGCCCATCCAACCCTACACTCCATATGATGTCATCTCGGGTTGCCCGGTAACAATAGCCATCAACATTGTCCACGACCCTCTAGGTATTGGGGCTAACAGTATGCAGAAAAACTGTCAGTCACGTATATTACGCAGCAAAGCTAGCATATAAGTTGTATTGTGCAATGCGGTAAACCGCTATACCGATAGGTTGCAGTGAAACTGCCAGTTCAGTCAATGGTACGTAGCATAGCTAACGTACATGCGGTACAGTGCAATGCGGTAATCCTCTATACCGTTATCAGTAAATTCCACGACCCTCAAGGTATTGGGACCGCCCTCGACCCTCTGGGTATTAAGGGCTATCAGTAACCAGCAGATCAGCTGCCAATTCAGTCAATCTTCTTTCTCTTCAAAATCCCACCCAAAAACAGTATATGCATATTTATGCATGCAGTCAGATGTACGCGATCAGAATACCAGTTTCAGACAGTTAATCAGAAGCAGACACTCACATCCAATCAGTCAGTTTCAGAATCAGACATGTGCGCACTCATAACTCGAGTTCAATATCAAGCTTATCGCACAACCAATCACAAATAACACACACATCAAGCCCAAATCAGAGTCATAATTACCCTCAGTAAAGCTCAGTCGAGGGTTGGAACACATAGAGTTCCAATTACACTTAAATTTGACCTAAAATCATTATTTGGCGAGATAGGGCCACATGCCCGTGTGCTCCGGACGTGTGGAGCAATGCAAGTCGTGTGGGGGTCCAAACGCCTGTGAGAAGGGTAGCACACGACCGTGTGACAGAGGCACACGTCCATGTGAAGCAGAGACACAGCCGTGAGAACAAGCCGTGTAACTCACTATCCAATTTCACTAAAATAAGGTGCAGGGCAGACACGACCGTGTGAGGGTCTCACACGCCCGTGTGGGATCCCTAATCCCCAAATCAATCACACAATTGTGTGGCCAGGCCATGTGACCCCAAAACTCTGAATCCCTAATTTCCCCAAACTCACACGCCCTTGTAACCATAAGACACGGCCGTGTAAATTTCGACAAAACCCCTAAATCAGCCACACAACCGTGTGGCACCTAATTTAACCCGGAAACCCTAGTTCCCAAATCCACATGGCCATGTGCCACGGCACACGCATGTATGGCCGTCGGGGTGATCACGAAACCACCCTACAACATCCCCAAAACCGCCGTTTCAGCCACCAGAACCGTCCCTAACCTTTTCCCTATCAACATATATCAGAAAGTGACGATTTCCCATCACTTCTATCGACTAAAAACCCAAACTAATGGGTTAGCATACAGTCAAAAGAAAACCGAATAGAAAATTTGCAGAAATAATAAACACATAAAGTAACGTAGCTACAGTTCAAATCCCACACCTGTTTGCGATCGGAGAAGATGACAGAGGCGCGAGATTCCCGAATCCACAAATAAACCGTTTTAGAGAATTGTTTTGAAAAACCAAAAAGTAAATAAGAAGGGAGAAAGTGAAAGGAAATGTCACTTCCAAAAATAAAATAGAAAAATAAAATAAAATAAAATAAAATAAAATCTAAAACAAATAAGTTACCAAAATAAAACTATTAAACCTCAAAACGCGCTTGCAAAAACTTGAACCTATGACCTTGAGGTTCACCAACACTCACACCACCACTAGACTAGCAGGCCCATTCTACCATTAAATTGCACGACTAAACACATATGTGTTGCCTCCTCACTGTCCCTATGCTCAAATGCCAAAACTTCTAGGCCTAGAATTCGAGGCGTTACAAAAAATTTTACCCAGGGCCTGATCCATTTTCTAAACGGGCCTCGTTTTTTATCCAAGCTCATTTTTCGGGCCTATATTTTTACCCGAACCCTCCCATTTTTCAAGCGAACCTTCGGGCCGAGCCAAGTGGCCCGACACATGCTCAGCTCTAGTCAAAATCTATTCCAATAAATAGTAATGTTGAAGGAAGCTCCTTTTTAGAGATAAAGTTTGAAATTTATAACACACAATACAAATAACCTTCTATTAACAAAAATTTTAAGTTATAATTAAATAACTATTTTATTTAATTAAATAAATTAAAGTAAGGATGTTCCATCAAATAATTTTTAAGACTTGCAATTCAGTTCTTTTTTCTTTATAAAAAGTTACTTTAGAAAACAAGTTTGGCACTTTCAAGGAAAAAATTCTCCAATTTTATTTTCTAATTAACTCATTAATGCAATGATTATCACAGTAATTCCGATAGTTGATTTAAGTAGTTAATATCAATAATTATTTTAATTAAAATATTAATGTAGATTTTTCTTAAAAATATTTTTTTCTAACTCATCATGTTCACGTTGCTTATTTTATGTTGGGAATAGTGTTTTTAAGAAAGAACCACATTAACATTTAATTAAAATAGATAATGGTATTAATTATTTAAACCAACTAATTACATTATAAGAATATAATGGTCATATTATGCGAAATTAAAGTATAAGGATTAAATTTTAAATTTGAGCAAAGTAAAAGATCGAAATTATAATTTGAATGTGCATTGTAACGGTTTTAAGTAGGGGTATTCAGTCGGTTAACCGACCCGAAATAACATTAACCAAATTAACCGACCTTACAAAAATTTTAACCGTTAACCGAACTGAAATTTTTTCAAAAAAATTAACTGAACCGAAATTTTTTCGGTTAATTCGGTCGGTTAACCGAATTAATCGAAAATTATATGTTTTTTATTTTTAGTTAAAAATTAACCGAATTACCCGAATTACCTGAAATGAGTCACTACATAATTAAAAAGATTACATAATTTTAGTTTTAGTTTTAGAATTTTAGTTTTATTTATTAAATTATTTGTAATTTTTATGATTGAGTTGGATTGGGTAATTGATTTGGGTTGGATATTTGGGTTTGAATTGGGTTTAGGTGAATAGTGGGCCTATTTATATATTATAATTTTATTTATTAATTTTTTCGGTTAAACTGAAAAATTTCGGTTAACCGATCAGTTTCGAACCAAATTAACCGTTAACCAAAAAATCATAAAATAATTAACCGATCCCCGATCGAAAAAATTCGGTTAACCGACCGATTAACCGAATTCGGTCGGTTAACCGAATTTTTTTGGTTTTACCCGAATTTTGCACACCCCTAGTTTTAAGTCTCACTATGTATCATCAACCTTATCAAGATTTATTCCAGTTAGGTACTGATATATTTTAGTTATCAGTCTGATTATATTTTATAATGATTAATTTTAAGTACAGTTATTCAAATTTGCATTATTTATATTTGCAATTGAAAATTTATTTATAACTTTACTCGTGACTTCAAAAAAAAAAAGCTATGAAATATAGATTAAGGGATGAATTTTTATTTTAATTTAAAAAATTTTAAATATGTCCCTCTTTGTCAGAAGATGCTTTTATGAATGGTCAAGGACAATAGAACATAAATAGAAAGATAATACACTTCAAAGCACTTGAATCTACATCTTCCTCCATTAGCAATAATGATTATGTCAATTAAATTAAGATTCAATCAACTTTTTACAATCAGGTTATAACACACAAAAAAAGACAATAATATCCTAAATTTAGTTGTGGATTTGTAGCTAGCCTTGACGAATAGTCAAAGTGGGTCCATCTCTAATTACTTGGCCCATATAAGAAGCAAAATGGCTTGGGGTTTGATTAAAGCCAATGGGGGCCATAGTTGTTTTTGGGTGGTGTAGGACTGTTGGTGTTAGTTGAGAGATGTGGGACTTGAGTCTTGACCAACTTCTAGGGGTCCAATTCAGTTTCTATATAGTCCTTATAATTGCTCCCTTTCAGAGGGAAATTCATTTTGTAACAACATCAATGTGTCTACTTTACTGTTTGTATAAAGTGAAATTGCTACTTGAGCATCTCTCTTTCAATCCAAAAAATTCCCTTTTCTTCCTACACAATATACCACTCAAACCATTAAGTATGATGTTTCATCATGTAAAATGTTGGTGTAAAAATTCGATTCGATTTATTTAATTTCAAGTTTAAATTAATTCAATTTAATTTTAAAATAATTTAAATTTATTTAAGACAAAATTGAAATGACTCAAAAAAAACTCGAACAAGAATAAAATAAATTTAAATTGAGCTTGAAAATATACGACCTAAAAAATTTTATTGAGAAATTCAAATGGCTTGAACCAAGTATATCTTCTTTTGTTGTTATTATTATTATTTAAAGTAGTAGCCTCTTAATTTTCTCTCCTATTCCAATAAAGGGAAATAATTTTTTAATAAAAGTAAAATTCCATGGAAAGTGTATGTACTATAAATTTTTGGTGGATTTATTCTCTCTATTATAAAATTTTATCATTTTAGTCTCTCTAACACGTTTACTTTTATGGGAAAATATTTTGTATATTATATTGTCAATGGAGTTTTTAGACTCCACAAGCAGAGTCAAGGGTTAAAAAAATATTTTAAAAAAGAGATACATGTCAATTTTTTAAGAATGCCTGTGAAATAAAAAAAGTACACTAGCAGTATACAAAATATTAACCCCACTCTTATTCTTAAACTCGATTTTTTTAACATTTGATGATGTAACATATACATACGCTTTTCTTCTACAATTGGACATATATTATACATTTTATCTATTTTTTTTAAAAATGTAAATTTTTTTATCCAATTTAACAACAAAAAAATGTCGAGGTGTATATATCATGTCATCTATTGTTTAAAGAAAATAAATCAATTCAAATTATTTTATAGAATTAATAGAAAAAAATTAGCTTAAAATAAAAATTACATATTTCAAAAAGTAAAGAGGCTAAATAATGCTTCGTTTATCATTTCTTATCAAAAGTGTTTTTGGAAAAAAAAAAAACCTTTGAACCCATAAATAATGCTAAACAGACAACATTTTCTATTAAAAGTCTTTTTTGAACCCAAAAAACAAAAGCGAAAAAATATTTTTGGAGTCAAATGATATTTGTAGCCATTGTTTTTAATCCAATGTATTTTATGTAATATTTATTTTGGGTATACAATTATTTCCTATTGAAATTTATTTCAAATATAACATTATATATTTGAATTTGTAATGATTATATTTTAATATTTAAAACATAATTTATATATTTAAATTAAATTTTTAAAAATATTTAATATTAATTACTCAATTTATATTTCATATATCAACATAGTAATAATGAGTTACAATAAATTATTTTTATTATTTTTACTGAAATATAATATTAACGAATTTCAACATCATTTAAATAAATATATTCTATTTTACAACATCATATTTAAAATCATAAATATATTTATTTTTAACAGTTTTTAAAATAATATATTCGACACTTTTTAAATATCTTCTAAAAAGTATTTTTTTTTTCACCATACTTTTAAAAGCATTAATGATAAAATAATCTTAAAATATCAAATTATAGTAGAAAAAATAAATTCATAAATAAGAAAAATAGAACAAAGATTTTGTATAGAATTTGAGCTTTAATAGAAGAGGCAAAATATGAATTTGTGGTTAGTCCTCCCATTTCTTTAGTAAATACCATGATACTGAACATGGAAACTGGGCTCCAAACCCAATGAAATGCTTGCTCTTCGGTTCTTTAAATCAATGGTTTTCTAATAACCCATGGGCTCATGACCCAAATGTAATTTTACTTTTTTCTCTCTTCACTTTCGTATAATATTTGAAATGTTGAATTTGATACTTAATTTTTTTTCATAATTTAGTACTGAATTTTTTCAATTTGACACCTGTAATTTTTTATAAATATTTTTACTGGGCATCATGTGGCCAGTGTTCTAGTAAAAATTATAAATATATATATATATATATATATATATATATAGTGACAATAAAAAATGTATGAAATAATTAAAATTTTAAAAATTATTAAAAATAAAATATTGATAATTATTAAAATATTTAAAACATTATACAATTTGAAAGCTAAACAAACATAAACAAACACAAATAATTTTTTTACCATATTGAGAACCTGTTTTTGTACTGTTTTTATATTTACTTACATTTTTTAATAATTTTTGTAACACCCCACGTTCGATTTGATCACCGAATTCAGATGCAAGATGTCGTATTTGTTGCCGAAGCAACTACAACTTCATTTCTAATCAATTAAACAATTTATGCAAACCATTATGATAAATAAGTTGTTTAATCGAATCAATGCTATATATGAGCTTACAAAAGCTCTTGCCAAAAACCTGATGTAAATTAAGAGACTAAAATGTAAAATTTTAAAAAGTACTGAGTTGGTGTTGCAACCACAAGATATTTATGTCGTGACGCTGAAGGCAAA
The DNA here is from genome assembly GCA_005393395.2 of Gossypium australe. Taxonomy (NCBI): domain Eukaryota; kingdom Viridiplantae; phylum Streptophyta; class Magnoliopsida; order Malvales; family Malvaceae; genus Gossypium; species Gossypium australe. Next base: position 105,960,437 of record CM016615.1, read on the forward strand.
AGCTCGACGTCGCGACTTCAGTAGGGAATGTCACGACATTGAAAACATGAGATTCAATATCACACCCTCAACGGAGGAAAATTGCGACCATGAAAATAGAAACTTGGTGTTGCGATATCAAAGAATTAGTATCGTGACTTCATAGACAATTTCCTCAAGAATAAAAAAATTAATCAATTCAAACCTCACAAATTCAAAACCAAGCTACCTAAATGGCCAAAAGTTCATTACAATACCTTTTTGAGCATTAATTCACATACTAAGCTATTATCATCAACACCTATAGTGAACTTAATATATATAAAATCAAGTACTTATAAGCATTCATTCAAGATTAAACATCTAATCATTAACTTGACATATAAATAACATTTCAACTTCTATTTATGGCATCACACTTAATTACTTTCAATTCGTATATTCATGTTCAAATTAACATTTTCCATCTAAATTACCAATATGATAATTCTTAATATAAAACCAACTCAATCTTAGATATATGCCACTTATTGATAATAAAATGAGGCTATATAAACTTGTTGAGTCGAGAACTACAAATTAAATGTTATTTCACTCCTCGAGACCTTGAGATCTAATGATAATAAACAACCTGTGTGTTGAGCAATAAAGCTCCGTATTTATAACCAGGGAAGGCTATTTTTTACCTTATTTAAGAGATGGTTATTAACAAAATCGAGACTAACATATTCTTTAACACAATATGAGGTAACAATTTCAATAGAAATTTGTAACACAAAATTTTCGCAGAGGCTAAACACAATCCATATAGTGAAGAAACGAAAAATGCACTCAACGGTGCACTTAAGTTGATTCTAGGTTTTAGACATCAAGCATAACTGATGATGTCATTCATCAATTTTATAAATATCAATTTTATAAATATTGAGAGTTAAATTTATTAAATTTTTAGAATTCGAACTAAATTGATAAATTTTATAAATATTGAGAGTTAAATTTATTGAATTTTTAGAATTCGAACTAAAATGATCGATTTTGTAAATATTGAGAATAAATTTGTTGTTTTCTTTTATATTTAGAACCAAAATAATAAAATGTGTAAAGATTGAAGTGCTAAATTTGTTATTAGACTAATAAAAAAGGGACCACGTCAAATTTTCGTCATTCATCTAACGACAACTAATGGGAGAGTGACTAAAATATTTAATTTCAAAAAGTTGAGTCATTAAATCGAAAAAAAAACTAATTGTTAAGTGACCAAAATAAAACTAAAAGCATAGTTGGGTGACTATTTTTATAGTCTACTCTAAAGAAAACTTAAATTGTATAATTAATTTATCATTAAAATGTACAAATTTTTATTTAAAGAGATAACGGATCGGCTTGTAGAATTTTTGCTCTTGAACTTTTAGAGGACCTATCACGAATATCAATACTTTTTTATGTCCGTTTTATTATCTATGTTTTAGTTTTGTGATTAGAGATGAAGTCAAAAAATTTTAATTATGGAGTCAAATTTTGCAAAACTAAAACGTAAAAAAATTCATATAAAATTGAAGTTTATTGCACTTGACATTCTCAAACTATGATTCACATTTTAAATTGGTCCCTATTTTAAAACATTTTAATTTCATTCCTAAACTATTGATGTTATATCAATCAGGTTCTTCTATTATTAATATTGTTAATGTAATCGTTTGAGCATGGGCTGGGCCACCCAGCCCGGCCCGAATGCCCGCCCGAAAGATGGGAGGGTTCGGGTAACCTCGGGTAAGAATTTCTTGGCCCGGGCCTGGCCCGAAATACATATTAAATAATTTATTTTTTAATTCCTTTTTTTTTTTTTTTTTACCTTTACCTTCAATTTCCCTAACTTCATTTTCCACCTTTTCAACTTTCTATCCCAAGCTCCCAGCTCACAACGCACTATACCGTAGCATGTATTTGTTTCTATATGCTGTATAAGAAGTGTTTAATTTTTTCTTTTTTTTGGTGAAAAGAAGTAAACTAAGATCTCTTACAATACATTAACAGATTTATCATGTTGGAAAATCGTAGCCACCATATCAGGTGGGGCGTCAAATGTCTGGAGCGAGTTTTGCCAACAGAGCCCAATTTTCGCCATTTGGTCTGCAGTTAAATTATTCTCCCTGGGGATATGCTTGATTTCCCACAGAATTCCGGGTGACAGAAGTCTTTTAATTCGCCTGATTAGCGTGGATCCGAATTCTGTCATGTCCTCCGTAGACAAGATCCTAACCATTTCAAGGTTATCAGATCGGATTTTGATCTTCTTGTAGCCTTTATTAATAAGAATGAACACCCCATCCAGAATACCCCAAAGTTCAGCTTCTAATGGTGAACATTTCCCCAGGTAATGCGAATATCCTAGCACCCAGCTACCATCTCGATCCCGAACTACTCCACCTGCTGCGCCAGTGCCGGAGTCTCTCGCCACTGCTCCATCTGAGAATAAGAAGACCCAGTTTCCAGAACTATGTTGTGGGTGCTTCGGAAGAAGTGTTTAATTTTAAGTGGTTTGTTCTACACAAGTAAACTCTGATGTGGCTTGCCACAACATGAGTTCTTTGAACTTCATAACTTCACTGGAAGTAGATACTCTAATTCATTTTTATGTTCATGTAAATAATTGATTCGAATTTAAATTGTACGGTTTAGGGATATGGGAATATTATAGCTTTCATCCAATTGTTGGAATTTTCTTATGGATAAGTTTTATTTTTATTTTTTTAACTCTGATTATTGTATTATCAAAGTGATCATTGAAATGAATTTCAGCATGTTTTTTTCCTAATAAAGCTCTTCAAAACGATTAAGACTAACTTCTAAGGATACTGAAGTTGCATTTGCTGCATTAACCAATCTTAAATAGATAAATGATTCAATTTTCAATTCATAAACACAACCAAATTCAAATCCATAGTGTAAAATTTTTGTATATTTTACTTTATTTTTATAAATTTATGTTGAAGGTTAAATTTGTTAAAATTTTTAGAATTTGTACTAAAACGATAAATTTTGTAAATATTAATAACTAAATTAATAAAATAAGTTAAAAATTAATAAAATAAGATTTTTTAATAAAATAAGTTAAAAAATTAATATTAGCCGGGCCAGGCTCGGGTCGGGCCTACCAATTTTATGGTGGGCCGAGTCTAGACAATTTTTCAGGCCCATATTTCTGGCTAGGCAGGGCCCGGGCCTGACAAATGGGCCGAAAATTTTTTTGGACCCGGCCTGGCCCATGCACACCTCTAGTCAAATGACATATCAAATTTTATATAGCATAATTTAAAATTAAGATTTTAAAGAGAAATAAAACGTTACCGCATAACTTTTAAAAATTAAAACTAAAAATAAAGTAAAACAAAAAAAAAGTGAAGGATAAAAGTTTTGAAAACCTCAAAACAATATTTTTAAAACATTCATTTTTACAATATTTATTTTTTTATTTAAATTTTGCATTTTAAACTATATCACATAAAATATGATGTCTCATTTAACGATTAAATTAACGATTTTAATAATGTAATGATCTTATTGATAAAACATTGATAGTTTAGTAATATAATTAGAATATTTTAAAATTTGGAAACTAATTTAAAGCATCACTTATATTAATTTTTTTATAAAGTAATTTTTTTGCTTAAATTTTTTTTTGGTCAATTGACTCTAAAATCTTTCACATAATTCGGTCATTATTCATGATTATTTCTGTTAATAATGTATCTTTAGATTTGAATTTGTATTTTCTCTTTAAAAATATAATATTTCTTACTATTATATCCAATACTTGATTACATCTTTTAATTGATTTGATTCAGGATTAATGTACGATGCGATATTTGCTCAAAAATGGATGAATCATAAAGACTTGTGATAATCTCTTCCTACATTTTTGCTTTGATATATTTGAGTTTTTGCTTTATTTTGATAAAAATTATTTGGTAAATTTTAAAATCTTTTATTTATAATTTTTTTTTGAAAGAATGTAACTTTTCTAAGTAAATAAAAATAAACAATAACTCATATATATATATATATATATATTTTTAAAATAATAGTTTTAATATAGTATTTTAAATTTACTTTTCACTATTTTAAATATAAAATATTTATTTTTAAATTATAAAAATTTATTATAAATTAAATAAAAATAAAAATCAGTTCGGATCATCATGATTTTTAATTCGTGTTTTAAAAACTGTTCATAAACATGATTCATATCAATTCTTGATTTCTTGATATTTTTACTTAGTTTTACTTGACTCCGTTGATTAAATGGTTCAATTTTGATTTTAATTTCTCTTAAAAATTAACAATTAAATTTAATCCTTTTTTAGCTTTGATCAAATAAAAAAAATTACATTTTTGACTTTTCTAAAAAAATTGACTATTCAAAATAAACCATTTCAACACCAATCCCTCCAATTTTTTTTTTCCTTATAAATTTATGTCGGTCTCTCAACATAAGATTCCTTATTCCAAACTAGTGGGATTAAGGAAATGATGAAAACATAGATTATGCAAAGCAAGCAGGAAGACTATCCTAGCCTATGTGGCTCTCATACAGAATATAGCCTGTGTTCTTTGGAGCATCTAAATGCAGAAAAGCAGGACCCTTTTTTCCATAAAGTGATCGAATCCAATGCTGCTCCCAGCCGCCTTTGGTGCAATGACAAAAATCCAACTTCATTTGGCTGCACCAACCTAATCTAAACTTCAATCACATCAAAGCTATGAACCTCCAAGTGGGACAACTAACCTTATATTCTGATGATATTTGGACAAAGTTTCAGTGACGAAAGAGTCTCTGGAGTCCCTTTGGATAAAGGAGAAACTTAAGTATATATATGTAGATGAATACTGAAACAAATAATTTCAGTGTTCATCATTTTTTGTTTACATGCTAGCCAAGAAATAAACAAATTTACAAGCATTGTTCACTGATTAATAATACCTACACTCTAGTTCTTGATTTGGTAGTGTTACAATTTCATTCCTCATCTACAGAAAAATCTGGCTCAGCTGGTTTCTGCAAGGGGCTAACAACCCCAGTATCAGATTCAGAATGCATATTAATCCCTCTCCTAGTGCTTGCTGCAAGCTTGGCTGCATATATAGCCAAGCCTGAAACAGGTTTGGTTGGTTCGGGTTCAGGTTCAGCCACCATGAGGTCCTCCATGGCTCTAAGTTTGGCGGCTTCCTTTCGTTTCTTAAACCGACGCCATGCTGCTTGGACGAAACAGGCAGCCCAAGTTCTCCACTGGTGCGAGTAGAACCGGAACTTGTGTCTTAGTTGTTTGCTATGTAGTCTTCTAAATTGTGCTGCAACAAATTTGAGATCTTCTGCTCGAAGTGCAAAGGCTTCTACTTCGGATATTGCTTTGACTGTTCGAGTCGAAGATGGAAGAACAACGCTAGGACGAGGATCTAATGCCCATGTTAACAGTTCCTCACCGCAGAAGTCCCCAGGGCCAATCCGGCATGAGTTGAAGAATCCGGTTCGGCCACCGTTTGTAGTGTAGGAATCAAGGTGGCCTCTAATTATGAAGAGCATCTCATTGACGGGATCTCCTTCTCGGACTAGGTATGTGCCTTCGGTGCACAATGCTGGTTTGAGCCTCTCACAGATTGCATCTAGCATCCTTTCATCCATTTGATCAAACAGTGGAACCTGTAAAAAAGAAAAAAGCTGCATGTCGAGCTGGTCTATACATGGCATAGTCTAAATGTAATCTGAAATGCTGGTATCCAATGACTTACTCGTCGGACAAGGTCAAGACAAAGGTGCCGTTTGATGTCTCGCCGGAGATCCAAAGGAAGGCCTTCTAGTAAGGCCTCTTCATCGACTCCCCTCGTGGCTAACCACTTATACTGATCATATTTTCTGATGGATTGCCTTAATTCTGGAGGAAGTTGCCTGTGACGCATCCATTGTTCCGTATCGGTTCTCTTGATTCTCCATTCTTCCAACCTGACCGTCGTCGATTGAAGGTACGTCTGCCAGTTAAAAGAACGATATCAGTATGATCGACAACATAAGAAGCCGAGTTGCAAAAACAATTTGGTCTTAACTTACTTGCATATTCCCAATCAGCAGTGCAAAAAGAACCAGACCGAGAGTTGCAATAATGATGGCAAAAATTATTTCTCCTGCATAAGTGCTTGTGCTAAGATTTTGTCCCAAAGAGCTACACCATTGGAATGGGACATAGTATTAGAGTTTAAGCAATATCGTCTTTCTTATATGACCGAATTCTCGGTCTTATTTGCAGAAATTTACAGTGTATTCGAGATTATGGAAAAAGCATAAAGACGCACATATGAAAGCAACAATGTACCTTAAGTTCCTTAAACCCCACCAAAGGCAATAAAAGTACTTGTTGAAGAATGGTGCAGTTGTAACATTAAATTCCAATGCATCACCATAGATACCAAATGGATAGGAGCTGGAACTTGGACTGCATAGGCTTGTAATATTGCTGGAGTTGAACCAGGTCAACCTGCCAGGGTCTTTAACCTTGTTGCAATCAAAATATTTATACTGACAATAAGGCTCCTCGAGATCACAGGCGGTCTTCCAGCACGCTTCTTGCCGCTCGACCGAAAGAAGATACCAACAAGCTCCTAAAACCTTTTCAAGAAACAAAGCACACTCAGATTCAGGAATACATGTCTGTTTGTGCGTATGCACATACGTACTTAGGGTCAGAGTTAAACTTAAGAAGCATCATAATGACTTACATGGCTTGCCAGCATGTAGAGCATGAGGTTATAAGCGGCACCAGCCCATGCTGTTTCGGTCACAACACCAGTGGTATTAACAATTTGTGATGACAAAGGAAAAATAAGAAAAAGTCTTGGAAGGTACTGAAAAATGATTATGAACCGGAGCATGTTTTTGGTGTTCATCATTGTTGAACCGTTAAGGTTCGGAATGATGATCCAAATCAAAACCTGGAAACAAAACTGAAACATATGAAAAATGAAACATTCCATGAAAACGAGGAGTGTTTGTCAGTTTCATCATGTGTATACCTGAGGAAGGGGGAGTGCAGCAAGTAAATCAATCCAGAAACTCTTCTTGAGGTACCTGGAAGCAATCTTCCCGGAATCTATAACGAGCTCGCCTCTCCCAAATACACGAGAAGGCGGTGCAACATAAGCGGTTCGAAACCGGATGAATATTTGAACTATGTAGAAGGCATCAGCTAATGATCTAACCATAGTAAGGATAACTTTAAGGGGTATTCCAATATCAATGCAGACATCCTTCTTAACTATTGGCAAATAAAAGAACAGAGGATCCACAAACAAAGAAACCAAGCATGCTACTAGGAAAATCTTGTTCCATCGACGAATAACCAGTCCTCGAGGATCCAATATCTTCTTCTTCACCCTCTCAAAATCCTCAGAGAAAACTCTGGACAGTACTTTAGCTTTCAACAATTTACCTCTCCTAGTAGTAGCAGGCAACTTGCTCTCGACCCTCTCGGTGCCAGGCTCTGATATTTTCGTTCCGTTGATATTGTATTTCAGCTTTACCATACCATCTCCATTCATTGGGGGGAGCTTTGTCAATTCAAGGTCATCTTCAAATCTGGAAAAACACATATGCAACCACAAATAAATGATTGTTCCATCGCTAATGAGAGTGCATACACACATACATACATACCTACATACATAAGACATTAAGGAACAAAGATGGAACAAACCTTACAGATCTGGAATTAATAAACCCCATGGATTTTCTTCAATTAGTTTTGATCTATCGGAGGATAAGAGAGAAAAAGACAAAGTTTTACAAAGGGATGGCCAAGAACAAAGTGTTTATAGGCATAAGGTCATAAATCAATTGAAATTGACTAGGCAAAGTCTCAAGAGCGCAAAGCCACAAGAGCTGGAAAAAGGCCCTTCAAATGGCTTTTTGAACCAGGAATCATGTGACCAATAGCATAAAAAGATTTACTCAACTTGACATGAAGCAGTTTTTAAGCTAAAAAAAGCTGGTCAAAACATGTGAACAATTTCCATTTCAGACAACCTTAGATGCCAGGTATGAGTTGAAACAGGAAATTCATCAAACAAGTGATGAACCATAAGCTATCTGTATTTTATTGTATATATATGAAGTCAAAAGCAAACACCCAAAGTTTAAAATTTTGATACCCTTTCATTAGAAGACAATAAATGGCTTAAAAAGTCAGTATGGAAGCTGAAGCATTGACCATGAAAGAAAAAAACAAAAGCTATAACTATATTTATTTCCCCTTATTTTACTGATTTTTAAAATCTTTAGCCACTTGGAAGGGAATAAGTCAATAAAAGAAACCCTAAATGGGAATATGATTCTAAACAAAAAGAAGACGAATATATCATTAGATCTTTTTTATACTGATTCCGGCATACATGGAATTAAAACATTACAACAATTTCCATAGTAAGAACAACGAAGAGAAACCCTTTTTCTCTTTCATGGTTCCTTAATGTCACTCGGTTTTCGATTTTTCATGGACTTTTCTCACCACTATGGGTTTTAGTTGGCTGAATCTTTTAAATGATTAAATTGTTGATGAGAAGAGAAATACAGAGAGACAAAGTCATATGAAAATGTCCAAAGAGAAAGGACATGAGGGTTGTATTCATGCCCTATGATTATTTATGATCCTCATTTTGTCTTTTGTATTTATTTACAAAATTTGTAAGATCCGAGGCATGCTTTTCATGGAATGTTGACATACATTTTGTCCTGTAAGTCTACAACTGCAAGCTGCTGGTAATACTAATTCTTCAAGGAGATTTTTTTTCTTCATAATAACAAATTTAGTATCTAACATTTACTTATTTTCTCACTTTAGTCCTAATTTTTTTTTTCTTTTATCACTTTGACATTCCGCTTTTAAAACTTAGTCTATTCGTTTTGTTTGAGGGTAAAAATCTAATAAACTATTAAAATTTTAACGACACTAATATGACAGCCTATGTAACAATCTACTATTATTCGTTCCTTAACATGTGAGCAGAAAAGCTCGTCTAGTTGGACGTATTTTCATATTATTATGAAGAAAATGTGCCCTGTTGGACACGTTTTCATATACTCTCTCCAAAAACGACCTATTTCCCTATATTAAAAAAAAAGACTTATTTTACCAATTAACTTATTTTTCTAAATATTCAACCAATTTAGCACATTTCATGTGAATTTCTCAAAGGGATTGAAAGATACTAATTTCATCAAAGAAAAAAGAATGAATCTTAGAAGTGAAGGAAAAAAAAAGTTTCTTAGACTAATAACTTAATTGACTTTTGCCTACTTTCTTGGCAGCCTTTTTTTTTTTTGGATATGTGTTTCTTTTACTTCAAACTAAAATATTTTTTTTATTCCAATCTTTACGTTTTGGATTATTTTAGATTTAAAGTATTATTTTTGATGAATTTTAATTTGGTTGAATTCAAATTTTAGAGGTGTTCATGGTCAGGTCGGGTCTAAACATGATATTCAGCATACTTTATACTTATTCAAGTCCGGTCCAACCCAAAATCTGAGCCTAAAATTTTATTCAAATCTGTCCATATTTACAAAAGATTAACTCAAGCTCATTTAGGCGTGTTCATATTATTTATAATTTATTTTAAAAAATTATATTATATTATTTTAATATTTGATATTTTTATATATTTTAATTTATTGAAATTTTTTATATAGTTATCTTAACATTATTTTAATGTTTGCATTAAAATAGTATTATATATTTAGTATAGGTTTATTTTTTTAATATATTCTAAATTATATAAACTTAAAACGGGTCAAACCAAGCTTGATTTTGAAACCTTAACTCAACTCATATTTTAAATGGGCCTAATTTTTTTCCCAAGCCTTTTTAAATTTCGGACAGACCTTCGAGCCTAAAGTATCCTCCCGACCATCAATAGATATAATTCAAATTCAAATTAAAATAAATTGATATTTTATGTGGAAGTAAAAAATGGATTGATTTAGTAATATCACACCACAATTTCATTATTAGTATTATTTAATTTTGTCACCTGAATTATTTATTCATTCATTATTTTGGTTTATTGAATATTTGTTTGGATAAAGCTTACCCCACATCACATTCAACGACGGTGAAGCAACTACAGGTCAGCTTTGTAAATCACAGGTTGAACAGTTTTGGTAAAGTGTTTGACCATGTCTTTTTTTTCCTGATAGCAGATCCAATATTTATATATTTTTAATTAATTTTTTAAAAATTAGAATTATTGTTTAAAATTTTTTTAAGAATATTAAAATGATATTTTAATTATAAAAATTACATAACTCTTAAAAAATAAGTTGTTGAAACATAATTTTAAACAAAATTTAAGTATTATAGTTTGAATTTGAATTAATTAAATTATCTTCGAATATCTTAACAAATTAAATATTTAAATTTAATAAGTTAAGAAAAATATCTTAAAATAAAAAAAATTAAAAATGAAGCCGACAATGAATTTATATAACCGAATTCATTATCCACAAAATGGTAAAGTGATTTTGAATTTTAGGTATAATCTCTATTTGCAAAAATAAAAAAGGAATTTGGATAATGAATTTTTATAATTAATATCTAAATTTGTTGCAAATAGTAATTAAAATTTAATTCTTTTAAATCTGAATATGCAAAAATAAATAAAATATGTATTATAAATATATGAAATTTTAATTTGACTCAATTATATATATTTTAAAAAAATAAATATCAATTAATTTTAATTGAATAAATATAATTATTTATACATATAATATATAAAAATAAAATAAAATTATATCAATAATTACAAGAATCATCCCATTTTACAACTGTTATTTTCTTCTACTTTATCTCTTCTTGTATGTCAAATTTCCAATCATTCACATTCATCAAAATCACACCCACATATAATATACATAATTATTAGTGGTCAATGTTAACTTTATTAAATAAAATCCGACAAAGCCAGCCAGATCTCGCCCCTACCCCCCTACCTGCTGCATTTTTCATTTCACATGTAGATTTGTTTGATAGGTTGGATTAGGTTCGAAAATTCGTCCGAGGATTTGAATAAAAATATTAAGTTTTAAAAATAGGTTTGGATAAAAATAATAGACATGTTTAAAATATCAGTCGAGATCAAGCTTGAATATTTAAGGCTAGAGTCTAGCCCAGTTCGACCTGCTTTTAAGTTTGTAATATTTTATATTATGTAATTTAGAATACATTAAAAAATAAATCTATACTAAATATATAATACTACTCTAATATCAACACTAAAATAATGTTAAGATGATTATATAAAAAATGTATAAAATTATTAAATATTAAAATAAAATAAAATAAAAATAATACGGATGGGCCTAAAATGGATTTGGATTAGTCTTTTGCAAATATGAGCGAGTTTGGACAAAATTTTAAACTCATGATTCAGGCCGGGCCGGGCTTGGGCAAGCATAAAATATATTAATATCATACTTAAACGACTTGACCCATAAGCACCTCTAATGATATCCTATTTTAGTGATTTGGATATTTTGATTAATTTGAAGTGAACTTATTGGAGAAAATTTCCTTTTTATCATTTAATTTATTGGTAAGACTTAAAATCGAAATATTAAAAAAATTATCAAACTTCTTATAATTGAATCTGATATTACTTTCATTAACATTACTCTCAACACCATATTATATATTGTTTTTATATAGAGTTCTAAATTTTTAATAAATTTCAATAAAGGCTCCAATTATATTAACATCATTCATTAAGTGAAGCCATAAGGGTTGTCTTAGGGGTGTTCAATCGGTTAACCGACTGATTAATCAACCCGAACTACCATTAATCGAATTAATCGACCCTTTTAAACTCTTAACCATTAACCGAACCAAAATTTTTAAAAAAAAAATTAACCGAACCGAACTTTTTCGGTTAATCCGGTCGGTTAGCCGAAATTTATATGTTTTTTTTTTGTTAAAACAAGTATAAAACATATCAAAAATTAATCTACTTAACCGTCCGATTAATTTATATTTCTAAAAAATTAACCGAACAGACCGAATACTTATATATTTAGAATATTATTTATTAAATTCGATTAATTCGGTTAACCGCCGATTTCAAACTGAATTAACCGTTAACCGAACTTCTAAAAAATTATTAATCGACACATGACCGAATTAATTCGGTTAACCAACCGATTAACCGAATTAATTCGATTTTACCCGAAATTTGCACACCCCTAGATTGTCTCCTCAAACACTATTAAGATGGAAGATAAAACTCATATGGATAATACCAAATTTGTTAAAAAGTCCCTCAACTTTGAATAAATAATATTTCACAAATTTCACTCAAAAGTATAGGAAATTTATCGAGAAAATATTACTAAAAAATATAAATAAATGACCACACCACGCATGGCCATACAAGGCTTGGAAGACGGTGATAGTGATTTAATTATAACATGCCACATTATGGGAGCCACAAAATTCTTAAAATGCATGACCCGTACTTTTTTTTTCATATAGGATAGTTGGGACAATGAATTTTTTTACCCTTTAATTTTCAAGAAAGAAAAATAAAATCAATCTAATCCCCATTTAATTTTTTATTTTTTTAGCCCTTAATTTTGTATTTTTTATCAAGTCACCCTAAATTGATGGAAAAAGTTATTGTTTGTTAACTTTGTTGACGATTTTTAAATTTTTTTTAAATTTTTAATTTTTAAAAATAGTTGTTGTTATAAATAATTTATTATTAAGTGCATGTCCATTAATATCAAGATAATTTTAACGTGCCTTAGGACTCTAATGTTCATTAAAAGTAAAGTTTTATAGTATTTATACTTTTTATGTCTATAAATATAGACTTTAGAGGAGCATTGGAAAATCCCTATTGATTAATAAAAATACGTTATCTTTTGCTATCCTATTTTTGGTTCTTTTATTTTTATTTCATAACAGTTTTTATAATTTTTAAAAAAAAATTTAAATTTTAAAAAAAATAATAAAATGTTGATGTGTGATTCACGTGTATGCAACGTCAGCAAAGTTAAAAAACATTAATATTTTCATTCATTTTAGAGTGATTTGACAAAAAAAAAGGTTAAAAAAACAAAAAATTAAATGAAGAGGTAAAAAGATCTTTTTTTTTTTAACTAGGAGAGCAAAATAAATCATTATGCCAAAATAATTCTATTATTTTTACGTCCATCTATTAATCCTAAGACAATTTAGCCAAAAATGTTATATTTGAAAATTAAATTTACGTGAAATAAATTAAACTCATTTAAATATTGGGTCGGGTTGGAGCTCTAATAATGTTTAGAGCTCAAACTCATCCCAATCTAGTTCAATTTTATCATAAAACTTGACTTCTTAATTTTAACACGAACTTAAGAAAGAAGTCTGCTACCCTAGCACGTCTCTGTCTGCTCTCTTAGCAAGCTTTTAGGTTTTCGTTTCAAGGTTAATTTGTTTGTTTCAACCGCCGCCTTTTGGAAGTTTCCCATAAGCCTCAAATTTGTTTTCCTCGTCAACGTCCTTTTCTTCTAATATTTATGGAAACTAAATTCGCAGATCTTACTCTGGATGAAGATGAAGAAGAAGTCCTGCAGATTCAGCCAGATTTAAATTCGGTAAGGGAGGTTGAAGTTTTTAATCTGGTTGGTTGCTTTCTTACGGCAAGTATTATTCATTTTCCGGTAATGAAAAGTACCATGGCTAATTTATGGCACCCAGTTAAAGGGGTGCAAGTTTGTGATTTGGGGGAGAAAAGATTTTTGTTTCAATTTTTCCATGTTATGGATATGGAAAGAGTTTTAAAGGGGTCACGCTGGACCTTTAATAATCATTTGCTATTGCTGCACAGGCTTAAAAGGGGAGAGGATCCATTAAAAGTTCTTTTATTGTTTTCACCTTTCTGGGTACAAATCCATGACGTTCCTATTGGTTATTTTTCTGAAAGTTTGGCGATGCAATTGGGAAATTTCATAGGAAAGTTTCTGGAGTATGATGGCTCAATTCTAGGTAAAGGAATTAGAAATTTTATACGAGTACGTGTTCAATTGGATATTCGCCGCCCCCTCAAAAGGAAGAAACAAGTGATGTTTAATAATGTATGCTCTTGCGTCAGCTTTAAATATGAAAGATTGACTCTCTTTTACTTTTTCTGTGGCCGTCTGGGTCATAGTGATTCCTTTTGCAAATAAAAAATGGAGTTAGGGGTTGAAATTAAAGAGATGGGTTGGGATTTGTCATTACGTGCACAATCAAGAAGAGCCCAGATGATGAATAATGTTTGGCTAAGAGAAGATGGTGAAGCTGTAGGGGTTACCAACGCAACTGATTCTTCTAAGAGGCATGGAAGATGGGATGGAGTTAGAAGATTTGGAACTATTGATCCTATCTTAGGTTTTAATCTTGAGGGTAGAAATGCTTGCCCAAGGATAGAGACAGAAAACATGCTAAAGGGTCAAAGTCAGATGGCGATGAACCATGATTTGGAGGATGAAGTGGTTGTAGGGGAAGAGGGGAAGAAAAGAGCTAGGGGAGATATTGAAGAGAGTAATAATGTGGAAGGTAGAAACAAGAAACTGTTAGTTGGAAATCATCAATTATCGGCGGCTGCCAGGAGGCAAGCCGACCGGCCACAATAAAAATACTAAGTTGGAACGTCCGAGGTCTGGGGAATCCTCGGGCAGTTCGAAGACTTCGGCATTCGCTGAGGTTACATAACCCCCAAGTAGTCTTCTTTATGGAGACAAAAATCAACAAGTTCAAGATGGAGAAAGTTAGACAAAGATGTGGGTATCAGTTTGGTATTGATGTTGATTCTATGGGCTCGAGAGGTGGTATTAGCTTAGCATGGACTGGGGATGTTAGCATGGTTTTACAAAGCTTTTCCCATCGTCATATTGATGTAATTATTGAAGAAGATGGAGGGAAGATATGGAGATTAACAGGGTTTTATGGATCTCCGTACACAAATGATAGAGAGGAAGCCTCGAATCTGTTAAGAAGATTACGTAATCAGGGTAAGTATCCATGGTTGGTTTGTGGTGATTTTAATGAAATATTATATAGTTTTGAAAAGAAAAGAGACTTACCTAGAGAAGGAAGAAAAATGAAAGAATTTCGACAAGTGTTAGATGATTGTTAATTGGCAGATTTGGGTTACTCAGGGAACTGGTTTACTTGGGAGAAGGGTAATCTACCGGAGACAAACATTCAAGAAAGGCTGGATAGAGGAGTTGGTACAGAGGGATGGAGATCATTATTCCTAGATTTTATTATTCAACATCTCCCACATTCTTTCTCAAATCACTGTCTACTTCTTATAAATACAGAATTTAGAGCCAAACGGCAACGAGGAAAAATTTTTATGTTTGAAGCTTGGTGGGTCCTAGAAGATACTTTTTTTGAGGAAGTTAGAATGAGCTGGGGTGTTTCTACAGGGGATCTTCTGAACAAACTGGAAATTTTAAAAGGAGATTTGAGGAGATGGGTGATCCAGATTCGACGAGATAGAAAATTGAAAAAAGAGATTCTAACTGCTAAATTGGCAACGCTTCTTGAAGCGGATAGAGACGATGAAAATTTGGCAGATATTTTTGATACAAAGATACATCTGAATATGGAGATTGATAAGGATGAAAGCTACTGGAGTAGAGGGCTAGAATAAATTGGCTGAAACTTGGTGATAGGAACGTCTTTTTTTCACAAGCAAGCGACACAAAAGAAGAAACAGAATTTGATTTAGAAACTGCAGTTTGATGATGGAAGAGAGACAATAGAGAGTAAGGAAATGGAGGAGATTGCACGATCATATTTTGTAAAGCTTTTTTCTGTTGAAAGTCAATTTAATACTGATAGAATATTATCAGGAATTGAAGCATGTGTTTCGGAAGAAGATAATTTTAAATTGAAGGCCAGATACACAAAGGAGGAGATATGGACAGCGTTGTCAGAAATGGGTCCTACAAAAGCCCCAAGGGAAGACGTTTTACCAGCCATATTTTATCAAAAATGTTGGCCGATCATTGGGGAAGATGTCTCAAACTACTACCTTCAACGGTTGAACAATGGTATGGACTTACGCTCGATTAATAAGACAAATATTGTGTTGTTACCAAAAGTTCCAAATCCTTCTATTATTTCTCAATTCAGGCCTATTAGTTTATGCAATGTGATTTATAAGTTAATAGCTAGAGTGATAGCTAATCGGCTTCGGGTAGTGTTACATAAATGTATTGATTCTGCGCAAAGTGCCTTTATTCCAGGGAGGTTGATCACTGATAATGTGTTACTTGCTTATGAAATTCTGCACACTTTAAAAAATAAGAAGGCTGGGAGAAAAGGGCTCATGGCAGTGAAGTTAGATATGAGTAAGGAATATGACAGGGTGGATTGGAATTTTGTGGAGAGGGTAATGAAAAAGATGGGCTTTGATATGGGATGGGTTGACATGGTATTGAAATGTGTATCTTCAGTTTCTTATTCTGTGGTTTTCAATGGAATTGTAAGTGAGAGTTTCATTCCAACTCGTGGTCTTAGACAAGGGGATCTTTTAAGCCCGTTTTTATTCTTATTTTGTGGAGAAGGACTCTCGAGTTTGATGAGGCTGGCAAAAGCAGGAAACATTCTTAAAGGGGTCAAAGCGAGTCGCAGTGGGCCAGCTATCTCTCATTTGCAGTTCGCAGATGACTGTATTCTATTTGCAGAAGCTACAGAGAGAGGTGCGATTTCTTTGAAACAGATTTTGATGGAGCATGAGACGAATTCAGGTCAATGTGTTAATTACAATAAATCGCATGTTTTCTTTAGCACCAACACTCAAGAAAGGGAAAGAATGGTAGTTTCACGGGTTCTGGCTGTTAGGAGATCAAATGACATTGAAAGGTATCTAGGGCTCCCTAGTATGGTGGGAAGGAAGAAGCGATCGTCTTTTCAAAACCTGAATGATCGATTTAAACAAAGAATAGACAATTAGAGTATTCAATTTTTATCACAAGGGGGAAAAGAAGTCTTTATTAAAGCTGTTCTTCAAGCTATTCCTACGTTCTCGATGACATGCTTTTTACTCCTAAAACTCTTTGTACGGATTTGGAAGGAATAATAGCGAAGTTCTGGTGGCAAAAAAGTCGAAATAGAAAGGGTATCCATTGGTGCGCTTGGAAAGATTTATGTCTTTTAAAGGAAGATGGTGGTCTTGGCTTTCGAAATTTTGCGAATTTTAATGTTGCGTTACTAGCAAAACAGGGTTGGCGTCCATTAATTATCCAGATTCGTTATTAGCGCGAGTGTTAAAAGCAAAGTATTATCCTAACTCGAATTTTTCTGAAGCTCGGTTAGGAAATTTACCTTCACTTACCTGGAGAAGTGTCTGGGCTGCGAAATGGCTCCTCGATAAAAGAATGTGTTGGAGATCTAATTGATGCCACTAGTCGAAGTTGGAAATATGAGATGATAAGAAGTACCTTTACCGATGATATAGCAGGAAAAATTTTGCAGATCCCTCTTGCGGAGTTAGCTCATGAAGATTTCAAGTATGACGTGGGGAATTGACAGGGGAATTCTCAGTTAGGAGTGCCTATAAACTATTACAAGATTCTAGCCAGGATCCTAATGATATTAATTTACAAACTGTGACAAAGAATTTCAACAGGAAACTTTGGAAACTGGATATCCCAAAAAAAAATCAGATTACAATATGGAGAGTATCTTGGAATCTTTTCCCGTCTTTGGTGAATCTCAAGAGCAAGAGGGTGGTCACCGATGCTCAATGTCCCAGATGTCGCCAAGCAGAGGAAGATGGAAGCCACATTTTTCAACATTATCCTGCAACAACCGAGATTTGGAGTCAGTTACAGTTAAACTGGGTGTTAAATCACAATGATCTAGGTATGTGGGACTGGCTTATATGGATTTTTGAGAAAGGGTGTAAGGAACATATTCGGCTATTCTGTTGCGGACTTTGGTTCATCTGGTTCAGCAAAAATTCGCTACTGTATGAAAAGAATCCTCTATCAGGTGCGGAAATAGTCAGAAAGATCAATAGCTACGTCTCGGAATTGGACGCAATAAGAAGCGAAAATAGTATACCTCGGTTTGCTGAAGGATCTCATCAAATACCCAGTAGGGGTAGGGTAATGATTTAGTTCGACACGGCCTTTGACGGTCGAACATTTAAATCGGCTTCTGGCCTACTGGTCTGAGATGAAAATGAGGAGATTTTGGCTTTGAAGGCAGTCATCCACTCCAATATCGCAACCCCATTCACGGCGGAGGCATATGCAGGGTTGCAAGCAACAAAGTTAGGAGTCATGATGAATTTAAACAAAGTGATGATTATGGGAGACTCAAAAACAGTTATCAAGAAATGTCAGAGAAAAAATATAGACAGATCGGTCATCGGAGCTATTATCAGAGACATTCACAGCCATTCAAGTAAATATCAAGAGATCGAGTTTACTTTTGTTCCAAATCGGAGAATCGTTATACTCACACCATTGCGAAAGATGCTTTAAGAAGAGATGAGAGTTATTACCTGGTGGGGGGTCTCCTCGATCAAGTAGTGGATCTTAACCAGCAAATAGTTGGAAGAATGTCATCAAAGGGGAAGAGAAGTTGTGGTAGTCCTTAAGGGGACGAGAAGTTACGGTACTCGACACAAATGAAAGAAGGCTGAGATGGTGAGCTGAAGGGGATGGGAATGGAATCGGAGAGGACAGGAAAAGAAATGAAAGTAGGCTGAAGGAGAGCGTTGAAGGGGTTGGCGATGGAATCGAAAAGGGTAGGTGAATGATTGATTAGGAGATTTGAAAAACATGGGGCTGTACAAACTGGTAGCAGACATTAATTATGGCCTGGGGAAACTGCTACATTTACTGCTAGGTCTGTGGATTTGAACGGTCACTGCGCAAAGGGTGGGATCCAGCTGTTATTGATTTGACTAGATTTAAAGTTGATTTATAATTTCTGGTTTAGTTCGGTTTGGTTCTAGGCGATTGTTTTCTTTATTAGTTCCGTTAGGCTTCTATTGGTTTTGCTTCAGGTTGTTTCTTTCTCTGTTTTCGCTTGGGCTAAAGCCCAATTGGTTTTGTTCCTTTGTTTTCTCTTCTTTTAATAAAAAGGTCCAGTCAGATTTTATTCAAAAGAAAAAAATTTTAACACGAACTTGATCGTAAAAACTCAAGCCTATTAACTTTACTGAAATTTTGATCTGATTAATTTAAACTCAAACACAACACAACCGACTTTCACTATAAAAAATCAAAATATGAACTCAAAATTAACTTAAACATGCAATTTATCCAAACTTAAAATGATTCAAACCCGACCTAGACTTCCAAAAACCCACTTGAAGCAACCTGAAAAGGCCCATCAGAAAACTTGACTAGTCAAAGATCGCTGCAGAGTACATCGCATAACCTATTAACTTATTATAAAAGTATGCTAGCCTTTATTTAACATTTAATAAATTCATATATTTTTCTTTTATTAAATTTGTAAATATAAGCACCAGTTATATTTATATATTTTTATATTTATATTATAACAATATATATTTATTTTTCAATTTATATAAGTAACATATTATGAAATTAAAAAATAGGTCTAACTTAAGCTAGCGCTATTAATATTGAAGATCAAGCTCAATCTAATGCTCAATCTAATGCTAAACATTCTTTTTTAGTCAACATTTTTCGAGCTTTAATATTTTTATTTAGATAGAGCAGAGGGTGGATCCATTGATTGCTCTACAAACTTTGTTGATTTGAAATTTTCAATTTTGTATAGCTGTTCTGTACAAAAAAGGCATGAAATGCAATCAATGTAAAACTATATCCACCTCATTCTAACACAATCTTCATTTGGCCTATTTTTCAAATGGATCATTTCCTCTACAAATGTACCACACCATGAAGAAACCAAAAATGCAAACTTGGGTGTAAAATATGTTAACCTTTGTCAGCTTGGATTGTTCTTCTCATTGGGACTTAAGGTTTGCCATACGGAACGATTCAAACCGCGGCTCTATTAAGTCTACCGCTTCATCATCGTGGACATGCGAACTCCTAGTACTGGAACTCAAAGAAACCAGCCTCTCCATGCACTCGGCAGGAAGGGTAACTGTTTGTTTGCCGGCAATTCTAATATCATTCATGCTTGATGGCCGCGAGCTCTCTGCTGACTTCGATGTACTTGGCATGTGTTCCTCTGCGTCATATAAATCCTCGATTACAGTTTGATGTCTTTCGAGAAAAGCTTCATTATTCGTTTTGTAGGCGGATGGCATCTACACAGTTAAAACAGTCAAAATTCTGGGTTCATTTATACAACCAGCAGACATGGCAACCCTCAGAGAAAAAGAAACTTGACTATTTCAGTCTTGAGATTGTTATGCAATAATCAAGAGCAAAGGTGAAGAATTCTTAAGCATCAATGGGTTTAAGAATATTACCTGGTAAAAGTTTACAGGAATATTTCTTCGTTTCGATTTATCTGGAGCAATAGTTGAGAGGATTTGCACAACCTCGCTCATTGTTGGTCGAGCATCGGGGTCCAACAGCAAGCACTCTTTTGCTAGGTAAGCCATTATCTGCATCTCTTCTTCCGGAAAATTCCCTCTCAAACGTGTGTCAGGTAACTCCGAGGTCACTCGCTTACTATCCTGTAAACGAGGGGTAGCCTGAATGGGACAAAGTATAGACAGATGTTTTAAGCATCAAACTGACCAACATTGAGACACTTCATTTGCACAAAAATAGTAACATGAAACCGCTACATTACCCAAATGACAAGACTTTCTTCTTTATTGTTTGATTTGTGGATGGGTTGCCGACCAGTGATCAGTTCCAGAAGAACAACACCGAAACTAAAAACATCAGACATAGGTGAGGCTTTTCCAACAATTGCATATTCTGGGGCAAAATAGCCAAAGGTTCCCTGCATTCTTGCTGGAGAACTCGAACAGCTGGGAAGTCCATCAGCTCTTAAACGTTTGGCCATACCAAGATCAGTAATCTGAATGTATTCGGCATTTTGGTTAGAAATCAACATGTGCACCAATATGTGAGAAATTAATATATGTTAGCATCACATTCTCAAGTATATTCAACATGTGTTTATTTGTTCAGTAATTTTCTCCAGAAATTGTATAGAAACAGATTCAAAAAGCAAATCATCCTTACTTTTGCTCTCCAGTTCTTATCAAGAAGAATATTCGTCGATTTTACATCTCTATGCAAAATTCTAGGAGCAGCAGCTTCGTGGAGATATTCCAAGCCCCTTGCAGCACCAATAGCAATCGCAATACGAGTTTCCCAGGACATGGTCTCCCCTGAAATTCCATCCAAACAATCCCTCAGATTACCATTAGGCATGTATTCGAATACCAGCAGTCTCTCGGCATGTTTCCCACTGAATTCTGAACAGTAACCAAGCAAGGGCACGACGTGACAATGATGCAGCCTTGACAACAGCTCAACCTACGCAAAAGAACACCATAAAATACCTTATTGTGTTTTGAGAACATCTGTTAAAAAGATGGGGAAAAATGAGAGCTTTCATTAACTGAAAACTTTTGACAAAAACGAAAAGTTGAGATTGTACCTCAGTTGAAAAGATGGAATCTGCATCGGAGCCTCCTTGAATTTTAAGTCGCTTGACTGCAACAATTCTTCCATCCTTGAGCTGGCCCCGATACACATAGCTACTTCCTCCAAGTCCTATTAGATTGGAATTTGAGAACTTATTGGTTGCATTTTCCAGTTCAGAGTAGGCAAACTGGCAAATTGTTCCAAGCATGTTCCCCGTTTTGCTCCAACAAAGGATTGAAGCCTTTTGGAAGCATCCTGAAGATAGACAAGTTCAGAATGAAGAATTCTGAATGCAAGGTTCAAAACCAAAATAAATCCAGAGCACTAATGGTGCAAAACACGGTCAAGAGTTTGAAAGCAAATCAAGTTCATCATATAAAAGCCAAGTTTAACATGTTACAGCTTACATACCTGCAATGGGTTTAGTAGCGAAACTGATGTTAGCCTTAGTTTCTAGGGATGAAGTCTTGTTACTTATTAAGTTGGTAGCACTGTTGCAACTAGTTTCTTTATCTGACGAGAATGTTGACGGTTGGATGGGGCACTTTGGGCACTTGTCCTTTTGGTAGAAATAGAATGTTAACGAAGCAAGAAATGCCAACGTTGTGAGAATTACGCAGAGTAATAGAACAATCACAACAACTCTGTTAGCATAGTTCTTTCTCACTGGCGCCTCAGGAAAGGATCCTGTCAAAACATACAATTATGTGCCACTAAATAAGCTCCTAATACTTTATCGAAACACTGTCTGATTTTGATTAATAAGCCATTGTACTACAGATCTGGATAGTTCATGCTACATGCAGCAGTTGATCTATTGAGTTCTTTACAAATTAACATGTAGAGTTGGAAGACAATACCGGCAGTGCAGTTGCAGGCAGTAAAACAGGTAGTATCACGATTGTCGACTGCTACTTTGGGGAATCCATCACTATCACATAAGCATTTCCATCTATCTCCATTTGGTTGAACTGCCACATGGGATGCCACAGAATTCGATGTTTTAGATGCAAAAAGATAGTAATAGCTCAGCAAAAACAATGACATTATGTAAGCACAAAGCATGCTCAACACAGTATACTCTAAATGTTATGCAATAATTCTAGTAAATTTGGCACAAAAGGAGAAAACAGGGGTAAAGGGTTGCACATTATACTCAACAAAGTCATTTTTTTCTAGCCAAATTGTGGTTACTTGGGAATTTTCACGAGATGATCACTTCAACAAAGCAAATATATCTAAGTATATGCACACTGGTGAAATTTGAGGCTTCATAGTGATTAAATAGACTAGAAATAGTAGCATCTTTTATCTATTCCTAGCAGCACCAAAGTTATATAAAAGTAGTTTGAAGGTTCCGAAATATTCTACTAAAGTAATATCAGCATACCTGGACTGCAATCACAGGATCTAGAACAGTTAGATTTAAGAACGTCGCTTTGTTTTCCAGGATACAAGGAAGAGCATGTGCATGTCCATTTGTTTGCGCCAGATGAATTAGAAAACTCATCTGTCATAAATAATCACAATGAAATTCAGCTAAGTAGCAGTTACGCAAATAGCAAACAACTTGGGAATGCCAAAGGTAAACTTTATTGCGAACAAATCTCCAAGCAAAAATAACAAAGTTACAGTAGCCTTCCATTGAAATTTTGTAAGCCACAGTGTAAGATGTATCAGACTATGGTGCATCAAGCAGTCAGGATTCTGATGGTAATATGATATTGATACTAAAATTTAACTGAAAAAAAAGAGAGAGAGAGAGTGAGATTCGAAAAGAGAAGACTCACCACAAAGAACTTGCTGAATCAAAATCAAAGTAACGAAACAAGCAAGGACAACTTCCACTTCAAACTTCATTTATTCCAATCCGAACACTAAGCTGGAGAAATAATATCTAGTTATCTCTATGTTATAATACCAGAACAGGCACTGCTTAAACAAAGTAGAATCAACCCTTTTTTTTCTCGGAACAGATAGTCTAAGTATCAAATCGGATTCGCCAGAGTTATCTCAGCAGCGTAAGTAACACGAAATAATGAACTCCGCAATTTAGATAAAAAAATGAAAAAAAAAAACAACTCCAAAATCATATGCATAGTGCATTATATGTATAAACCTTCATTCGGAGCCAGAGGGCGACTGCTCATTCAAACTTCCCTTGTCTTAAAAGCCTCTAATCTGCAAAAAGATTAAAACAAATGAGAACTGAATGGTGGTTCATTGATGCGACAAAGAAGAAGGGCAATAATTTATACAAACCAAACCGATACTAAGATGTTGGAACTTTGCATATAAACCAAATCGATACTATAGCTTTGCATATGACAAGATTGGCTGGATGTTGTAACCAAGATATAAGATGGTTCAGAGATTTGAAGATGGCATACGATATAGCACTGGAATCTCAAACTAAGTAAAACGAATGCCCTTACATTCATGCTCAAACTCTAGATATGATGGCAAGTATATCAGAAAAGCAGAAAATAAATATATCATGTTAGGTAGTGTCAAATTCATGGTTGGCCAACAAATCAAAGGCTGTTAATTCTAATTCTTTAACCCTCCCCCAAGGCAAATCAAGCAAAGCAAGCAAGGTACCAAGTAATAGTATTTTCAAAATACACTCAGTACCAGCACTCCTGTACATAAAAACTATATGACAAAGTTCAAAGAATTCATTAGTATCTATCTACAGTCCAAAGGAGAGTAAAACTGAAGAAAAATAATTCAAAGGGCAAAACACAATAAGGTTTACCTAATTACCAGCTGTTATTAAAGTATAGTTACTTCAAATATTAAATACACATGGTCTACAATTGACACCAATTGATTTTTTTCAAAATTATGGCATCAAAAGACCTTTACTCCCCCTCCCCACTCCACAAACAACTACATTAATGGGGGTAGCAGGAGACACTTAGTGGTTATAATTTTCTTCCCAAATCTCGGGTTTATCACCCGAAAACCCTTATCCCATGCCCTTCATAAAAAAAGAAACTGAACCCAACAGGCTATTTGACTCCACATTGTTTTTAAACAACACAAGAAGTTCAAATTAAACCTAGAAAAAGTGCCAAAAAAATTAGAAAAAAATTGGTGGTTGTTTAAGTTCAAACCTGGGTATTAAACTAGAGAAGCCAGCAAGGATAAACACCAGAGAGAAGCTATAAGAAGAATGGATAATAATTCATTATTCTTAAATGTTATCATAACCAATCAAAGATAGTAGCAATTAAATTGAAAAGGAAAAAAGAGTTGCAAATTTTCAATGAAAGAAGAGACATATAACAGCACCGTTTTAAGAAAATGGACAAAGACTAGTGATGTTTTGAATATATAAAAAAAAGCATTGAAAAAATAGATTAGAATGAATACAGAAAACAAAACCCATCAACCACCTCACTGAAAGCTACCTGTTTGCAAACAGGAAAATGACTTGCCAACCATCTCTGGATTAATGGGGTCTTTGTAAAAATTCAAATGAAACTAATAAAGTTTAGAACTTTGCCAATTTGGCAACAGCTAAAAATAAAGGGAAAAAAAAATTGAAACTTGGCTTTGCTTCAAAGGTTACTGCTACTGCATACGTTGGGGAGTGCTAAAGCGACGTTTTGTAAAAATGTAAAAATGTAAAAGTTGAAATTTCAACGTTGTTTGTCTATTGTAAGGTCCTATTTTCTTGTCCAGTGTTGTTGTTGTTAAATTATTCTTTTTGTCGCTCTACTCTTTAGAGTTTTAAAGTTTTGTCACTATATTTTTTTAAAATTTCAGGAATTTAGCTTATCTGCTCTAGTTTAAAAAGTAAGCTCTAATTAATAGCATTACTAATCAATAAATTTCAAAGTTATTTGAATTGGATCGACCAATTGAATTAGGAATCAGAGGGTATACTAGTATGGACATAAGGACTGAATCGATCTTTGAACGATTGAATCAATTTTATAAATTTTTTAAAATATTTTTAAAATATTATTTTTTGAATTAATTATTTAATCATTTTTAGACTCGTAATCGATGTTTGACTAGTTCGACCACCAACTCGATTGTTGATAATTTTAATGGTCCGAGTACCTTTAAAATGGTCAAATTATGATTTAGTCCATTTAAAAACTGTTATAAACTAATATAATGATAAAATTATATTATGACTCCTCTTAAAATTAATAAGATTTCTAGAAAAAAAAATGGTTTCATCCTTAATGGACTTTCAGAAAATTTGAATATGTAGCATTCTAATATTTAAATGTTTGGTTTGAAATTTGAAACCCAATTGACGAGGTATAAATATTTAAATATAACATAACTCAATTAACAATATTGTCAATCGTATTTCAATTTTTAAATCAAACAAGTAAAGAAATTAAATTTTAGAAATGAAAATTAAAAGGATTAAATTTAAAAGTTTAAAAGCATAAGGATTGACGGTAAAATTAGACCAAAGTTAGATTGCGTCCTTCTTTATAGAGTGTCGTTGTCCGGATGGGGGGCCCTAAGTTGATATCGACCGTTGGATCAAAGAATTCCAATTTGATCCTTTCTAAGAAGATTGGAGAGATATCATTTATATACGTAATCAAAAGTCTAAAACGTCATTAAATTAATAAATAACCATCAAAGTATGTAATTAATAAAAAGAAGCAAAAGCTAAAAAGTCACAACAAATCACCAGAATTTGGCGCACCTAAAGCAATCTGCTTTCACAAAACTATGGCTTTTACAAAAAAAAAAAAAATGGTAATAAAATTAAAATTTTTAAGTAAAGTTTTGAGATTTAATTCGAAAATAATATTGAGAATTTTGTCTTATTTAAACATCTAAGTTAACCCGATTTCAAATTAAAACTAATTTTAATGTGATTATTAAACATAGAGAGTCTTAAAAAGTAGGTTTTTAATGATTTTAGGAAGAAGAAAATCTTTTCCCGATTCATGATTTAAGCTCGTTGATTAAAAATTTATTAATTTTTTTAATAATTTTTTTTGAATATTTTACTTAACTAAAGAGATAAAAATGGAGTAGAGGTGAGCATTCGATCGAATTGAATGAAATTTTTTTGAGTTAATCGAGTTGATGAATCTTATTTTATCATCTTAACTCGATTTGAAATTTTTCTTTGAGTTATTTTTTTTTTAAAAATGACTTTGAATTTTTGTAACTACTATCACCTACCATAATCAAATTTGTTATTAACTTTCATCTACTCTTAATTTATTTGTTAATATTTTATATATGGGTTGGCTTCTTTGCTTGCTTAGTTGTTTCAACTTTTTGTTACTATGTATTTTGAAATTAAAAAATATATTAAATATAAAAAATGTGATTTTTAATGAAAATTTTCTTAAAAATAAAATATGAAATTGATACCGATATAAAATTTTAACACAAATATTTTATAACATCGTCAATAATTCAATTTTAACATAAATTTATGAAGATTTAATATGATTAAATAATTTAATAAAATAAATAGTAGAAAATTTAATATGATTTAATATGAAGATTTTTAGATGATTTTTTATTTGGGGGAAAGGGTGAAAAGTAAAAGTTTAGGGGGGAAATAAAAAGTTTTAAGGGTTGGGGAGTAAAATTTTGAGGGGAAAATAAATGGGAGGAAAATATTCAAAAAATATTTGGGGGGGGGGGAATGAGTTTGAAGTAGACTGGGGGTGGGATGGGAGGAGAGTAAAAGTTGAGGGGGTAAAGTATGGGGGGAAAGTAAAAAAGTTTGGGGGGTTTGGGGTAAAAATGTAAAATATTATAGTTTGGTATTCGGTTTATTCGAGTTATTCAAATTCGAAAATTAAACTCGATTCGAACTCGAAATTCAAAAAAAAAATCAAGTTAACTCGAATAACTTGATTCGTTTAACTCGAAATTCGAATTTTTTTTTTAATTTTTTCGAGTCGAATCGAGTTTTGCTCACCCTATTAATAAAAACCATTATTATATTTGATCACATACAAGTCAAAAAAGATTTTAACAATTCAAGTCGAGTTGGAGTTCATATAAGGCCCATAAAAGATAGTAGCAATTATTAGTATTTCATCAAGATTTAATCTCATTACCATGACCTCATCGTGCAACTATCTTAACCTCATCAAAGATCAAATATCAAGAAGCACTCATACAAGCCATTTGGACATTTGTAAACTACCTCGCAAAGGACAAATGTCAAGACTTCCTTTGCATGGCTTACACATGGATCTCGTTTGAATTATTTCCATTTAATTATTGCTTACCTAAGCTCTATCTTGTCTCACTAGTGGTCAACCATGATAGGACATGTGTTACTCGTGTAGTAGCATTTCCATGACTAAGAGTAGGTCACCCATATCTATAAATACCTTATTCTTACTCGAGAAAATGGTTCTTCTTCTTCCTTTGAAATTTTTGAAAAATCTCTTGATCTTATAGCTCTCTGCACACCATCGTGTAAACCATCATCTTAGAGTCCTGTAGCACATTTCATTTTAGCCCTCAAAAAATAATTTAAAATAGTTTAGCAAAACAGTTTTATTCAAACTCATTTAAATATGGCTTGATTGGATAACTTCTAACTTTATACACTTGACCAGGGGCATAGCCAAGGGGGTTAGCAGGGCCCCAATCCCCTAAAATGAAAATTTTTTATTTGGGCCCTTTAAATATTTTAAAATTTTAAATTAGTAAAGGTAAAATTGTACTTTGGCCCTCTTAAAAATGATAAAAATTTGATTTGATCCTTTAAAAATTATAAAGATATAAGCTATTCAAATTGTGAAATTATATTTTTACTATTATAAAAATTAAAATTTAATTTCGACCCCCTAAATTTTTTTTTTTTGTCTTCGCCCCTACACTTTACCTTAGAATGTAAATTAGAGAAGTTTTATAGGATCGGGTCAACTAGATAAAAGGCTGGAATTAAATTCTAGATTAAAGGTGATGGTGATTTATCTTTATTTTTTAAAAATAAAAAATAAAAAGTAAGGTTCAAATACTGAGGAAAGAGGATGATTTAATTATTCTTTTAAGTTTTTTATTTAATTCAAAAGTATTAATTATATCTGCCTTTAAATACCATTGGTTTATTATCACTAAACCCAAAATGAAATGATAAAAGGAAAAAATGAAAAATTGAAGCGAAAATCGATGGAAGGACTATAAAAATCATATGGATTGTCCATATGATTTCATGATATGGGCAAATATTTCTGTTTACCATGTTTAGATTTTTTATTTTATTTCAATATAATGAACAGAACATTTTGATTAATTATCAAAATAAGTACCTATTTCTAATACATTTGTTAAGGTAAAAAAAACCCCTTATTTTAGTCGCCAATTGAGGTTTTTTTTGGGTAAATTGCACTGATGGTCACCTAATTATGGGCAAAATGTTTTCTTGTCACCCAATTATAAAAAAATTTAAATTAGCTACCCAACTTATCGACCTTGTTCTTTTTGGTCCTTTTCCATTATGTGTTGTTAAGTTTTTGATAGATTGATTACGTAGATTTAAAATTGGTATAATAATATATTTAGCAATCAATAATTACACATTTTATCAATTTGGTCATGATTATGAAGAAATTAATCTTCAACATTTATAAATTATCTCATTTTGGTCAACATTTTCTTTTTCTTCTTTCCTTTGGCTATTCCTTAGAGCTATTTTCAACCTTGGGGTAGAAGGGGATGGGAATTGGGAATTTGAAATTTAAGCTCTTTTGTCATTGTCGTAAACAAAAGATTAATTTATAGGTACTCATTTTTTGTTATTAATGCTTCTGTCAATAGTAGTATCAGGAAATATTGTTCCTTGCAGAATCACTCCATATTGAGAAGGTTGTGGAGCTAAGCTTAAAAAGGTTGGTAGGATTCTTAGGTTTGCTCCACTATTGAAATGTCTTAGAAAGCATGACTTCGAGGCTTAGATACAAATATTATTAAGAGCATAAGTGTTTTTTTGTCTTTCTCTCTCCTTATTGATCAAATTGTGCACTTGCACTTTGCAAGTAGCCCTCTTCTTGTTAAAATGAGTCACATTAGTATAACTTTCACTAAACTACCATTATATCCACTATTTTCATAACTTCTCTTCTATTATCCACTATAGGTAAAATAAACATGAATTCATTCTCATTATATAATTCATAACACATTCTTATGAATTAATCCACATCTCTCTCACGTTCCATAAAATATTTTACTTGTTACATAATCGTTCTTTGAGATAACTTCCTTTCCAAAGCCTATAATAGAAGTTTAAACGCCTCATCTGGGGACTTTTCTAAATCGTTTATCAAATTTAAGACTCTAAAATCTTTTATGCAACTTGTTTTCTATAAACAAAACAACCACCGTGTCGTAACCATTTTTTTGACAAAAACGGGAATCGAACTTGGGTTTGGAAAATGAATAAAACGGGAGTCGCCACCGACCTTTTATTAGGTGTGATCGGATCACCTTTGTTTTAATAAAACATTTCGGTTTACTAAAACGGGGTTTATGGTCTACGAACATTTGAGAAAATAGGTTCGGGAGTCGGTTACGTGCGAGGAAGGATTAGCACCCTCGCAACGCCCGAAAATCGGTACCAAATTGATCAATTGATGTCCCAATGTCGAAAGTTTAACAAAATTAGAAATGAATTTGGAAATTTGGGTCTTTTTGGAAATGTTTGAGTCTTCTTAAAGTTGAATATTAAGATTTCCTTGTTTCGAAGGGACCAAATATCACATCCAACACGTAGGACACGATAATTTCAATCCTCAAATCCAAGGTCGTCTCTTAATCCCTAAGACTCATTTATTAAAATAACAAAAGGTTATTCGATCATTTGGTCAAGCAAGAAAATCGAAACCCAACACATAGGGCACGGTCCCTCGAATTTCCAAACACAGAATATTGCCTTATTTGAAAAGAATTTTTAGTTTTTTGGGTGAAATTGATGAAAAACTAGGTTATGTTTTAAAGAAACGTTATTCAAAACGTAAATAGGGTCATGTGATGAATAATGATGATATGACGTGGATTTGGCACGACGACCACATAATACACGTAATATAACATTGAAGTCAATAATGGTGGAATTAGTAACGATAATGGCGATGAAGTTAATATGTACAAATAATAATACAATAATGATAATAATAATGCGAGATATGTACAATATAATAATATAATATCCTAATAATAATAATAAAGTTAATATACACAGACGATAATACAATAATAATAATAATAATAATAATAATAAAATAATAGTAATATAGGAAATATAACAATAATAATAATGATAACAATATGTATAATATAATAATAGTATAGTAATAATAATAATGATAATAGTAATGAATATAATATACAACTAATAATATACTAATAGTAATTAATAATAATAATAATAATAATAATAATAATAATAATAAAAAAAAATAATACTAGGAAGATTCCAAAATAACTAAAAAAGGATCAAATTGCACTTGAAAGGGGATTTGGGGTTAATTTGAAAATAAAATAAAGGAAAAGGACCAAGTTGAAACGCGCGAAAATGGGGAGGGACTTCGCGCGCAATAAAACCTTCTGGCCAAAACGCATAACAGCAAGGGGGATCAAATTACAAATCAAACTGAATTTTCGGGCCAAATTTTAAAACAATAAAAACCTGATTAAAAACTATTGAAAATGCGGAAGGGCTAAAAGTGCAATTAGCCCTTCCGGTCAAAAACACGCGAACTCTGGGGCAGATTCGGGTCGGGTCACGGGTCGCGCCAAACGGCACCGTTTTGGACGTTTTTGGGGCAGGTGCTAAACGCACCGTTTTGCTAGACTATTTAAAGCCATTTTTTTTTTGTTTTGTTTTCATTTCTTCCTTGTTTCTAAAAAAAAGCTCTAACTCTCTTTCTTTCCTCTGCAGGTACGCGAGGGGAGAGGCACTCCGTCCGGCGACGCCGTGCCGGCCACCGCACGCGGTGGCCGGAAATCACAAAAGGTAGGTTTTTCTTCTTTTATTTTTTTTTATTTTATATATATATATATCGGTGAAATAAAAAGGTTCAAAAAAAGAAAAGAAAAAAAAGGAAATACCTTTGAAAGTATAGATCTGACTCTTCCTCTGATTTTTGATTGAAAGTTTTTTTTGTTTTGAATCTGTTTTTCCTTATATTTTTTTGATTGCCGAAAATGAAAAAAAAAATCCCCTGTACATGTTTCTTGGATTGGCTTTTATAGCCGACTAGAAAAAAAATTGAAAATACAAGGTTCGTTTGCTGTTTATGCCACATTTGCTGTCGTTTTTTGTCTTCTTTCGCAGGTATGGGCGCGGTAGTGGACGGAGCATGCGCGAGGGTGGGGGCTGACAGTGGGACGCTTGCGATGGAGCGCACATGGGTTACGGCAGTGGAGGAGCGCGTGTCTACACGCGCGCGGCGCTGCTAGGGTTCCAAAACCCTAGCTTCTTCCTGGCACCTTTAGTTTCGGGCTATTTTTATTTTGTAATTGGGCCTGTTTGTTTGTAAATTGGGTTAAATCTGGGGTTTAATAGTCGGGCTTAGTGGGTTTGGTTTTTTTGTAAGCTTGGCTTAGTTTAGTGGGCCCGGGCAATCTGGGTATTGTTCTTGGTTTAACGGGCCCGGATAATTTTGGGCTCGTACAGCTGCCCCTCTTTGCACGTTGTCGTGTAACAAAAACAGAGCAAAGATAAAGAAGGCCAAAATTTGTCGGGATCCACTGAGTCTTGTCTTCTTTGTTGTTTTTCTCTGGTGCTTTTCTTTGTTAAGTAGCTTCAAATTTCACTGTCTTGTTGCTTTGATCACTCCAGCGCTTCTTTTGAGAGATAAGACTTGTGGCTTCGATCCGTTTTATTGTTTTGCTGAGTCTTCAAGGGGATAATATTTGCAATCTTCAACCTATTCCACCACTGATCAGTGGTAATAGGATAATCTTCAATCTATTCCATCGCTGGTCGATGGTAATAGGATAATCTTCGTTCTATTCCATCGCTGGTCGATGGTAATAGGACAATCTTCGATCTATTCCACTACTGGTCAGTGGTAGTAGGATAATCTTCGATCTATTCCACTACTGGTCAGTGGTAATAGAACGATCCTCAATCTATTCTGTCTTCAATCTATTCCACTACTGGTCAGTGGTAATAGAACACTCTTCAATCTATTCCATCACTGGTTGATGGTAATAGGATAACCTTCAACCTATTCTACTACTGGTCAGTGGTAATAGAACACTCTTCAATCTATTCCATCACTGGTTGATGGTAATAGGATAACCTTCAACCTATTCCACTACTGGTCAGTGGTAATAGAATAATCTTCAACCTGGTCTTCAATCTATTCCACTACTGGTCAGTGGTAATAGAGTAATCTTCAACCTTCAATCTTCAATCTATTCCACTACTGGTCAGTGGTAATAGAAGAATCTTCAATCTTCGATCTTCAAGCTATTCCACTACTGGTCAGTGGTAATAGAATAATCTTCAACCTAGTCCACCGCTGGTCGATGGCCATAGGATAATTTTTATATTGCCTCCTTCAGGAGGTTATCAATCTTCAATTTGCTCCACCTGAACTTGTTACACCGTTCTTTGAGGAACCTGTCCTGTTAGAAAATGATGCTGATGTAATGCTCGAAATGACTCGAATGCCCCTATCTACATGTGCTACTATGATTAGGATGCAATGATCGGAATGAATCGAATGCCCCTAATTGGATGTGAATGAATGCATGAGAATGATCTCTTTGTGACGGATCATCTTGCCTCCTGGTTTGATCGATATCTTTGGGGGGGTCACCATTTTAGGTTTCGATTCCCCCATGAACCTGGTTAGTTTTGAACATTGCTCCCCCTTTGGGTTCTTGTAACAATTAGGAGTTTTCAGAGTATTATGCGAAACTCTCTTAGTTTGAATACTAGTGGTCCATTAATCGTTATTTTAATGAAAAGTGCTTTAAAAGTATAATCATAAGAGATATCGAGAGTAAGGCTCAAAATGAATAGATTGACCAAAAGATCAGATTTTGACAAGGTAAATTTAGCTAAACATGTTATGAAGAAGACAAGAACAAGTGTCCAGATATCATAGCATGAGTTTCTCTGCACAAAACTTCTTGAGGACTTCTTTTGTACTCGATAGGTGCATGGCAGGATAAAAAGATTTCATTGATGCCCCCCAAGTCGTGACGTTTCTTCTTCTTATTAATTCCAGTTATAGTGAAGCTACCACATACTCCCTCCAATCGATGATTTGGATCGCCCATTTTTGGGTTTTCAATCCAAAACCCCTTGAGTCACGAAGTGCCTTTTACGGGTTTTCACTTCGACCTCTCCAGGTTTTTTTTTTTAGGCGAAGTATTTCTTGACTGAATCTGAATTTACTGGATTCGGCAAACTTTTGCCATCCATTTCCGTCAAGATTAGAGCTCCACCGGAGAAGGCCTTCTTTACTACATATGGTCCCTCCCAATTTGGCATCCATTTTCCTCTAAAGTCTTTCTGTATGGGAAGAATCTTTTTCAGGACGAGGTCTCCTTCATAGAATTCCCTGGGGCGAACCTTTTTGTTGTAAGCCCGTATCATTCGCCTTTGATACATTTGTCCATGACGAAGGGCTTTTAGCCTCTTTTCCTCAATTAGGTTCAGCTGATCGTACCGAGATTGAGTCCATTCTGCTTCGTCTAACTTTATCTCAGATAAGACCCGAATGGAGGGGATCTCAACTTCAATCGGCAGTACTGCTTCCATTCCATAAACTAAAGAGAAGGGAGTTGCCCCGGTGGAAGTTCTAACTGACGTCCGATAGGCGAAAAGGGCGAACGGTAGCTTCTCATGCCAATCTTTGTAAGTCTCGGTTATTTTTCCCACGATTTTCTTGATATTCTTGTTGGCTGCCTCGACTGCGCCATTCATCTTCGGACGATATGGTGACGAATTGTGATGTTTGATCTTGAATTGGCTGCAGACCTCTACTATCGTGCTATTATTCAAGTTTAGTGCATTGTCAGATATAATCCTTTCAGGCATCCCGTACCGACATATGATCTCTCTCTTTAAGAACTTGCTGACCGCTGATTTCGTGACATTTGCGTACGAAGTGGCCTCTACCCATTTGGTGAAGTAGTCAATTACCACAAAGATAAATCGGTGCCCATTCGAAGCTTTTGGTGAGATCGATCCAATGACGTCCATCCCCCATATAGAGAAAGGCCATGGGGATGTCATGACGTGTAGGGGTGAAGGAGGTACGTGAATTTTATCTCCATAGATTTGACATTTGTGGCATCTCTTGGCATAGCTGATACAATCTCCCTCCATAGTGGACCAATAATACCCGAATCTCATGATTTGTCTTGCCATCGTAAATCCTTAGCATGAGTCCCACAGACACCTTCATGGACTTCTTCGAGAATCTTCTTGGCCTCAACTGCATCCACGCATCTCAGCAGTACTTGATCCTTCCTTCTCTTGTATAGGATTTCTCCATCCAGGACGTAATCATTGGCCAATCTTCTCAACGTTCTCTTATCATTCTCGGTCGCTTGATCGGGGTATTCACGGTCCTTTACGTATCGTAATACATCGTGATACCACGGGCGACTATCTCTTTCTTCTTCTTCGTCGATGTTGCAGCAATGTGCCGGGGCCTCATAAATGCTCATTTGGATAGGCTTCACTTCTTCTGCTTTGTTTATTTTGATCATAGAAGCCAAGGTAGCTAAAGCGTCGGCCATTTGGTTCTCTTCTCGTGGGAGGTAGCAAAAAGTGACGTTGTCAAACTCTTTAATTAATTCCAAAACCAGCCTTCGATAACTAATTAACTTGGGATCTCTTGTTTCCCATTCACCTTTCAGTTGATAGATTACTAGTGCGGAATCCCCGTACACCTCCAATGTTCTAATTTTCCGTTCAATGGCTGCACGAATTCCCAGAATGCACGCTTCGTATTCGGCCATGTTGTTTGTACAATCAAAATCCAACTTGCTAGTAAGAGGATAGTGATCTCCGTTGGGGGACACTAGGATTGCCCCAATTCCATTCCCCACAGCATTTGAAGCTCCATCGAAGTTTAGTTTCCATGGGTGCCCCTTCTTTTGGACCTCTTCTTCAGTGGCTGCCACATACATTAATTCTTCATTTGGGAAATCAAAGTCCAATGGCTCATAATCTTCTAACGCTCTGCTGGCTAAAAAATCCGCTATTGCACTTCCTTTTATGGCCTTCTGATTTACGTAGACTATGTCAAACTCTGAAAGCAGAATTTGCCACCGGGCCATTCTTCCATTCAGTGCAGTTGACTCCATCATGAACTTGAGAGGATCTAATTTGGAGATAAGCCAAGTGGTGTGATATAGCATGTGTTGCCTCAATCTCCGTGTCGTCCAAACCAGAGCGCAACATAACTTCTCGATCGGCGAATATCTCGTCTCGCATTCTGTAAACTTCTTACTGAGATAGTATATCGCTCTTTCCTTTCTTCCTGACTCATCATGCTGGCCTAACACACATCTCATAGAGTTCTCGAATACTGACAAATACAATATTAGTGGCTTATTTGGGTATGGCGATACCAGTACTGGGGCTTTAGACAAGTAATGCTTGACCTTATCAAATGCTTTCTGGCACTCCTCATTCCATACATCTGAGTTGTGTTTCCTAAGGAGGCGAAATATGGGGTCACACTTCTCCGTTAGTTGTGCGATAAACCGGGCGATGTAGTTTAATCTTCCTAAGAAACTTCGAACCTCCTTTTGGGTACGTGGTGGGGGCAACTCTTGGATAGCTTTCACCTTATCGGGATCAACCTCAATTCCCTTTTTACTGACTACAAATCCCAACAATTTTCCGGATCTAGCCCCAAAGGTACATTTGGTCGGATTGAGTTTCAGCTGGAATTTCCTCAATCTTAGGAACAGTTTCCTCAAGACTTGCACATGTTCTCTCTCAGTTCTGGACTTCGCAATCATGTCATCTACATAAACTTCGATCTCCTTGTGCATCATGTCGTGGAAGAGAGTCACCATGGCCCTTTGATATGTTGCCCCTGCATTCTTTAGTCCGAAAGGCATCACTTTATAACAGAATGTCCCCCACATGGTAATGAACGTGGTTTTCTCCATATCTTCGGGGTGCATTTTAATCTGATTATACCTAGAAAAGCCGTCCATGAAAGAGAAAAGAGAATATCCAGCTGTGTTATCCACTAAGGTATCAATGTGAGGTAGCGGAAAGTTATCTTTTTGGACTGGCCTTGTTCAAATCCCTGTAGTCCACGCACATTCGCACTTTTCCATCTTTCTTAGGGACAGGCACTATGTTTGCTACCCATTCTGAGTATTTAACCATTTGCAAGAAACCGGCATCAAACTGTTTTCTGACCTCTTCTTTTATTTTTAACAAAACATCTGGCTTTCATTCTTCGAAGTTTTTGCTGGACAGGTTTACATTCTTCCTTGGTGGGGAGTCGATGCACCACTATGTCTGTGTTTAACCCGGGCATATCTTGATACGACCAAGCAAAGACGTCTCTGAATTCTTGGAGTAATTCGATGAGGTCTTGCTTCGTTTTTGCGGTAATGCTAGCCCCAATTTTCAACTCTTTTCCTTCTCCTAAGTTCACTATTTCTATCGTCTCTTCGTGGGGTAGGATTTGTTCTTCGCCTTGCTCTACCATTCTTAACAAATCAGGAGACACGTTACGGTCTTGGTCATCTTCGAAATCCTGAGAATCCTCCATGTCTGTATCTTGTTCAAAAGGGGATCCTGAGTTAATAGCAGTGTCGCTCACGTCATTGATATCTGGAGACCTGTTAAGAAGGCAAAGAAAGACGCAGAAGTAACAATCTAAGAATGGATATTTATGTGAGTGACTATGAATGGAGAGTAAAAGGAAAATTTTCTCGAAATATGCATTTTATTGAAATAAAGACGTTTGAGCATATGCCTATTCAATAACGAGTCTCTCATTGCCCCTAGGCTTAGAGCAACAAGCGTGTTTCGAACATTACTCTGAGTTACTCCTAAAAGCTACAGGAATTTCTTCTATTGTCCAATTGTCCAAAACACTTCCAGGAACATAAGGACGAATCCCAGATAAAGCTCTTTCCTCGGCCCCTTCCTCCAATACGGTGTTGATGCTTAAGTCCCCCAACATTTCTTCCATTGCTTCTCTTGCTGCCATGCCTCGGTCAGGGTATAAGATTCCCCCCGAGACAAATGTTTTGGACAGAGGAGGGAAAGTCATTGGCTTCCATTCGATCTCCTCCTCACTTAGGCGTGCCCTTCTTCTCTCTCTTCTTTTCTCTTCTTCTCTCTTCTTTTGTTTCGCATCTGGCTTGAACCCTAAGCCGAAGTGGTCTCGTTTTTCTCTTTGCGTCGGCACCTCAGTATTTCCTTGCAGGTTTCTTCCGAGTCCTCTCCTGGGCAAAGCTCCCTTTACAATTGTCATTTGGAGGCTCATCATCGTAGACTTGGATATTTTAGGCATAGGGATCTTGCTGCCCTCGGCCACGAAGGTTGCGTTAATAAATTCCAATGATCGGAAGGAACACTCCATTGCCTTTTCATCTACCTCAATGTACGGAGCGTCGCTAGTAACGGAGGCTATGATCTCTTCTTCAGCGTTGATCGTGACCAATCTACCTTCCGTTACCAATTTCAACTTCTGGTGCAGTGACGACGGTACCGCTCCTGCCGAATGGATCCAAGGTCTCCCCAGCAGGCAATTGTAGAAAGGTTTGATATCCATCACCAAGAAGTCTACCTCATATGTATTTGGGCCAATTTGAAGAGGTATATCGATTCTCCCCATAACCTTTCTCTCCGTTCCATCAAATGCTCTCACAACATTATGGCATGCCTTCATGTGGGAGCTATCCACAGGTAACCTATTCAGTGTGGATAGAGGTAATACGTTTAGGGCTGATCCGTTGTCAACTAGCACCCCCGGCAACGTATACCCTTTGCAGCGTGTGGTTATGTGTAAGGCTTTTGTAGATCCCATGCCTCCTGAAGGTATCTCGTCATCATTGAAGAAAATGAAGTTGTCCGTGCTTATATTACCGACGAGACGGTCCAACTTATTAACAGATATATCCCCCGCGACATATGTTTCATTCAGTATTTTCATCAACGCATTTCGATGAGCTTCTGAGCTCATAAGCAAGGCCAGTACCGATATGCGAGCGGACTGTTTGTGCAGCTGCTCCACAACACTATATTCGCTGTGCTTAAGGAATTTTAAAAACTCCCTGGCGTCGCTCTCTGTCACGGGTACGTTGACGAATGCTTCGGACTCGATGGTTCCCTCTTCCCTTCGCTCAGTTGCCACCGCTTTCCCTTTGGTTGCTACCGCACTCGTGTTTGGGGTGTAACGTCTCCCACTACGTGTAAAGAAGCCTCCATCTCGATCTTCTTCTGTAGCATTGACCGGATTCTCTCTTCCAGGGATTTTTACCCTACAATCGTAGCTCCAAGGTACCTTTTTATTGTCTTTGTAGGGGGTAGTCGTGGGTTTTTGAATTATGACCTTCGGTGTGATCGATATTTCAGTCTCCCCCGTCCTTGGTCGTGATATAACTACTGCAGGGTAGTTGCCCCCATAGACTCTCCAAGACGTCCCTTCTTTCGATATGTCGGCTTCTCTCTTTGGCGTGATTTCGACCGCTCTAGGTCGTGATATAACTACTGTAGGGTAGTTGCCCCCATAGACTCTCCTAGACGTCCCTTCTTTCGATATGTCGGCCTCTCTCTTTGGCGTGATTTCGACCGCTCTAGGTCGTGATATAACTACTGCAGGGTAGTTGCCCCCATAGACTCTCCTAGACGTCCCTTCTTTCGATATGTCGTCCTCTCTTTTTGGTGTGATTTCGACCACTCTAGGTCGTGATATAATCACTGCGGGATGATTGCCCCCGTAGATCTTCCTAGCCGATCCTTCTTCTGACGCGTGAACTTCTCCTTCTTCTAGATCTTCGATCTCTTCGTAGAATTCTATCTCCTTGTTATCCATGAGACCTTGAATGAGAGTCTTGAACATGGGGCATTCTTGAATATTATAGCCCGTTTTGGCGTGAAACTCGCAATAATTCTCCGCTCCTTCAATCTCTTCTCCCGGACGTTGGGCCATTAAGCCTCGACTTATCATTTGCCTCCAAACCCATCTCAGCGGGGGTTTTTACTTCATCGATGTTCATCTTCACTTTCTTCCCTACCTTCTCCCCCAACATGTTCACCCCGTTTTTAGCATGGTTGGGTAATGGGTGCTCTGTGTCGTTGACTTTCACCACACCCATTTGAATAAGTTTCTCAACCAGCTTCTTGAAGGCGAGGCAATTTTCTATTGAATGTCCGACAGCCCCAGCGTGATATTCGCATTGTGCATTCGCATCGTACCACTTAGGGTATGGGGGTTGTATGGGCTGTAGGTAATGGGGGGCAACAACATGCGTGTCATATAGTTTTTGGTATAACTGCCCATATGTCATGTAGATCGGAGTGAATTGGAGTTTCTCTACATTCGGCTTTGCACTGGGTTCTTGTCTATGCACTCTTGGACGATCAGTGATTACAGTATGAGGTTGGTTCAGGGTGACGGCTTTGTCACGGGCATTCACGTTATTTATGTCACCCTCTCTTTTCTTTAGAGTCGTTTTTCTGGAGCCTTCCCCTATTTCTATCTTGCCGCATCTGACTGTGTACTCTATCCTTTCCCCGCATCTTACAATTTCTGAAAAATCGGTCATAGGACTTCCCAACATGTGGTTGATGAAATGGGCCTTCAAGGTATGAATGAAGAGTGTGGCCGCTTCTTCTTCTAAAAGAGGTGGTTGGACCTGTGTGGCTACCTCTCTCCACCGTTGTGCGTACTGCCTGAAGTTTTCGCTTGGTCTCTTCTCCATAGTTTGGAGAGTGACTCTGTCAGGAGCTATGTCTGCTATGTGGCCATAATGTTTCATGAAAGCCTGAACTAAGTCCCTCCATGTTTTAATTTGGGTACTACTGAGTTGATCATACCATTTGGCCGCAGACCCAACCAGGCTATCCTGAAAGCAGTGTATTAATAATTTCTCATTATCAGCATATCCCGCCATTCGTCGACCGAACATCTTTAGGTGTACTCCCGGGCAGCTGGTCCTGTTGTACTTTTCAAAATCTGGAGTTTTAAACTTTGGTGGAAGCACTAAGTTTGGGACCAGGCTTAGCTCTTTGATATCGACCCCGTAACGAGTTTTAGACTTCAATTGCTTCGACTCTCTCCTCTAACCACTTGTAGCGGTCTTCCATTAGCATTGAGGGTTCGACTTTCATTCTCTCTTCTCTATTTCATCAAAATCTGGTACCATAGGGTTGATAAGGTCATCTCCTGGGTTGGATCCTGAGCCCATTTGGAGATTCATGGGAGATCTAATGTTAGCTTGGCATTGCTGAGGCCTATTGTGACAGGTGGCCTTCGGGGATGTTCCTCGTGCTGCAAAGGCATTTGCGGCAGGGTAGATTCTGAAGGAATATCTTCGTTCTCCCCTCCAGTGATGGCCATGGGGCTTTTCCCTTTCCCAAGAACCTGTTCAATAGTTGGGACATTGAGCTATCTGAGCCTTCATGTCCCTCTGGGATTCCTCCATTTCTTGCTGGATCTTGGTTAAGTGCTCTTGCATTCTGTGTTTCCATTTGGTCACTCATCTCCTTTTGGAATTATTCTAGTTTTGATCCATTTTCTTTATCTTAGTGCGGGTGCCGTATGGATGTTCAGCTTCCAGGTTTCCCTCTTTTCTCTCTCTTTCTTCTGTATAATTCCGACTAGTCAGATTCTCTCAATGCTTGTGATGTGATGGATGCATTGTGATGCGAGTGTATGAAATGCAAGATTTATGAAATGCAAAATTTGCAAAATTTATGAAATGCAAAAAGACAGAAGGTGTTATTTGATTCAATCCCATTAGATAAACTTTAACTAGAAAATGAATTTCCTTTCATAGAACGGACGATTACATATACGACTTTGCCTTAATGCCTAAATCCTTAACTTTCCTAAGAAGCCAAGCTAAACTTTGGCCTCGCTCCGATCCTGACTCGTATATCAGACTTAACGTGTCAGCCCGAACAGCCAAGGTTTGCAAATGATCGGCCGCCTCTCGGATTTGAGCCACACGCCTCGCCCATTACGTAGTTCTGTTTCTGATCTGTTCCTGGGAACGGTGGAGCGCCTTCCAGTGTTCATTGTTCACTTCAAGGAGTTCAAACCGAATTTTGCTATCTTGTAGTTTCGAGCTCCTCTATCTTTCCTCTCATTTCCTCGATTTTGCTTTGACTAGCTCTTAATTCGACTACCGAGTTGCGACTACGGTGCAAAAGTAGTGACCTTTCTAATTCTGCTACTCGGGCGCGTAATTTCTCCTTTTCACTTTGGTTTTCTAATAGGCTCTTTTTCAAAGCATCCTCTCGTACTCGAGCATTTTGAAATTTTTTCTCCCACTGATCGGCTTTAGACTTTTCTTCTTTAATTGTCGCCATTGTTCCGATGTCTTCCCCAAACCGGCAGTTCTAATGGACAAGCGTAGTTTCTTATAGTCCGTCTTTAAGCTGTCCAAATCCTCTTCGGCCTTATTCTTGCCTTTCTTCAATTTTTCGGCCTCGAACTTGTGGAGGTCAACATCTAACCCCAACTGCATCTTTTCCTCTTCTAGCTGCTCTATTCTTTTACCTAGTTCCCGGCTTCTTCTCTCGAAATCTTGTTTGATAATCTCTAATTCAGACGGGATTACTTGCAGCTGCTCTTCTATTGGTCGAGCATTCCCTTGGGTTGGCCTTGGGACGTTGTCATTGACTCTTTTGACCCACCATTGATCGTATTCAGGCGTAGTCATCGGCCTTCGATCTCTCATTTTCCGAGTTTGAGTCCATGCACTGACATCTCACGGACCTTCTTCTTATAATTATCGTCCTTGTACGAAAACTCACACTGGGCTAATCCATGTGTCGCCGGTATAAATTGCCTCGATTGATACTGCCTCATTACTAGCAATGGGGCGTACCCAACAGCTCCCC